>WEIT01022465.1:66399-102622 GCA_013389985.1 Dryoscopus gambensis | reverse complement strand
CCTGGATTCCAATCTTTGTTTTGATGGTACTACTGGAGATTCATTAATCAACATTTTAGACTAGTATCAGTTTTCTTATTCTGTAATTCTAGTGAATCATATGGTGTTCAAATAGAATGTGATGAAACCAGGAATTACAAGGTCCCCTAGAAAAATCCTGTCTCTGTTAAGGAGAGAGCATTGGTTGCTTTAAGGACATCTGGTGAAGCCAGCAACTGCTTCTAACATTCCGTAACAATCTCCAAGTTGATTATCTGTGTTTAGTAAAAGTACTCAACATAATAAAAGCACCAGACAATGCATTTATGGAACTGCCTGTTGGAAAGAATGTTAGGATTTTCTAGTAATTAGTTACACATTTTCAAATTATACTGTAAAATCTTGAGATTCCCTTTCATTTATTTTCCTTCTGTACTTAGCACAATGCTCCCATTCCTCAAGGAGGACGTGGTGCAATCCAGTTTGTGACTCAGTACCAGCATTCCAGTGGGCAGAGACGTATCAGAGTGACCACAGTTGCCAGAAAGTATGTTTTACTTGTTGTGAATAATTTTTGAAAAGTCAGGATATAGANAGTCAGGATATAGATATATATATGTATATGCGCCTTTTACTTTGTAGATTTTGTAAGCAGTCTCTTGTTTGAGACAGCTGCCTCTCTTGTTCTGTGGACTGTTTCTTCTCTCAGAGGTTACAGTGGCTGTTATGTTATTATGGTAGTGCTCTGAAGAAAGCCAAGTGATTTTAGATGAAGGGGAAGCTTTGAGTGAAATTCTGTGGCCTGTACTGAGGAGATGTTTGGAATGGCAAAAATCACATTGTAACTTAACTTGAGAGTGCTATCTGCAGTTCAGAGGGATGTAAATACCTGGTATTCCATGTATAACCTTTATGTACAGTTTCCTTGATTCAATCTACTTTACAATTTTAGGAAATGATGTTTAATATTTTGAGGAAATTTTTCAATGTCCAGTGACATTTATTTACTCTAAGCTGAAGGAGATCATTGCTTGGTTAATTCGATGGAAAATTCAGTTTATTCAGAAAAGCATTGCCCTAACTGTTGATATGACTGTGTTGTTAAGATAATTAGTTGTATTAGTAAAATCTTGGTGGCTGATGAAACGTCTGACTAATAGTTTACTCTGTAAATTAAAAAGAACTGGCAAAGTGCACAAGAAAATTGCTTATGTGGGAATTGTGATCAGATTTGTGGACAATGTTTTCTGTAACAACCTTTCATCATTCATTTTTTAAAAAATATGATAGTTGTTCTATTAGTGACATTGTATTTTATTTCACTGGTTGCGTAGTATCTGTACAAATAAGGAACATTTCTAATTAAAGAATGGTTAACTGTGAGGCTGCTCGTTTAATCTACCGAGCAGAGTTTTTGAAGCCTCAGCATGAGTTTATTAAACTGCTAACTTTTGAACTTTCTTTCCCTTATTTTGAAGGGATATTTTGAGGTTGGATTTTTTCCTTTCACTGTGATGCAAATACTTGTATTTTTATTTTGCAGCTGGGCAGATGCACAGACCCAGATTCAAAACATTGCTGCATCTTTTGACCAGGAAGCTGCTGCAATTCTCATGGCTAGATTGGCAGTGTACAGGGCAGAGACAGAGGAGGGGCCTGATGTGCTGAGGTGGCTGGACAGACAACTTATACGACTGGTAAAACAAGCTGTGTTGAAAGAATCAGATTGATTTCTTGTTTGCAGACACATAAGTTACTACTGTTCAGTGATGGTTTCTTTTAAAATAAAAGAAAAAAACCGAATGCTTAATTTCCACATGTGTGTTTTTGGTTGATTTATTAATGTTTCCTCAGCACATGATAATTGCCAGCAATTAAGAGAAATTAAAGCATGTGATTAGCAGAAATGAAAGTTTTCTCTACTTTCTGCTGCCTATAATGATATTGTAGAGTAAATATTTTTAGCAAAAAAAAAAAGGAGGCAAAGTATCTAGAAAACCATATGGATTTTTTTTTTTACTTTCAAAAGTTCAATTTTCTGTTTGGTTTTTTAAAAAATTATTTCATTTTTCATTTATAAGTAAGCATTTATTAATAATTTAATTTTAAACAGTGTCTTCTGGTCTGTTTAATCATCTAACTCTGCTTAGTGATTTTAGAGGGGAAAACAACCAACACACAAAGTTGTTAAAGCCCCATATGCAAGAAAATGAATGCTTGTTAAAAAGAGAACTTGTGTCAGTGTTTTTGCTAGGTTTCTGTTTGTTTACAAAGTTATAAGCACCACGAGTCATGTGCCTGTTAAAATCGAACTTACAGTAATGGCATGACCAAGCCAAATATGTTTCTTAATATAGATTTTCTTTCTCATTTACTCCAGTGTCAGAAATTTGGAGAATATCACAAGGATGATCCAAGCTCTTTCAGATTTTCAGAAACATTTTCACTTTATCCACAGGTGAGTTTGTCTGTAGGAAGGTTTGCCTAGAGGGATAAAAGAGAATGCTCAGTGAAGGAAGAGTCTCTGTAACGCTGAGTACAGTAAGGCATATCAGGATGAACAGACTCCCTGCCTATAGCTACTGTCTGGCATGAAATCACTTCTGTTGTCTGTGCTGCTGTGTCCTCTTTTGTTCTCTGTCCTTACAGTTAAATGTCTAACTATGTAAATTTTTTGTTTCTCCTACAATCAAATCCTTATCTCACCTGAATTTGTAACTCATATAATGACAGTTTTTTAAGGGCCATTCTAATGAAGAAATTCAGGAAACATAAGGAAATAAATGGGTTTACTTTGTTGTTTCTCTCCCATATGATTTATGATACTGACCAGAAAAGAAACACTTCTCTATGAAGTAAACTTGACCTTGATTGTATTAAACTTTGAATAGTTTCTTTGTTAATAATCCGTTTTGATAAATTTCTCCATTCTGATACCTCCAGATGCTTCACTTTTGGACTCTTCATACACTTCCATGATGTTTCTGTTTCAGTTACCTACCAGTCTATCTGTAGGTGTTAAGCGTTGTGGAGAGCTTGAGTCAGCATATGGAGAATTTGTTTCAGCAAGAAAGTATATGCTTTTACTAGCAAAATTTTACTATGCTGAGGTTAATGTTCCTTTTTCTGTTCACATGCTATGTCTTTGTTGCAGAGCAGCAACCTCCCTCACATAGGAACAGTAGAACTTACAGTAAAGGAGGGATTTCAAAGCTGCTTTGTAGGTTTACCCATTCTGATGCCTCTCTTACTGTCATGAGAGCGTGTAAAAACTGGCAAAGGTGTATATACAAATTAGAAATGTTAAAGGAGTTGGAATTCAATTTTGTTGAGGCATTGGTCTCATGTAGTTTGTGGAAAATATTTTTCTCCTTGTACCATTGTCCTTTTTATCTGTCAAAGTTCAAACCAATGGTTCTTGTTTTGCAGTTCATGTTTCACTTGAGAAGATCTCCTTTCTTACAAGTTTTTAACAACAGTCCGGATGAGAGCTCCTACTATCGTCATCATTTTATGCGTCAAGATCTAACCCAGTCCCTTATCATGGTTCAGCCAATTCTTTATGCCTACTCTTTCAATGGACCTCCAGAGGTATCAGTAAAATAACTCCCTAGTGGGTTAAAAAGTGCTTTGTTGAGAAAGAGGTGATTGCTGTCTTCACTGTTGCATGTTATAAAATGTATTGGTTTGAAATTTATTGTATGAGAAAGAACATTCATTTAATTTAAAACAACTATGAACAAGGCATATCTCAGAATTCTGATGTAGCAGTCTTGAGAACAAAAGTCACTTTGTAAAGAAGTTATGTTTTAAACTAAAGGATGGTACTTTTTTGTTAGTTTTTAAAAGGTTTTTTTGGTTTTGCGGTGCCAGAATGTAAACATAAACAAAAATGGTTTTATTTAAAAATGTACTTTGCTGTTGCCTGAAAGAAAAGTTGAGATTTTTTTAAATGTACCAAATTTCCTCTATTTTAACGCCTTAATCCAAAGCTTCTAATTTTGATATGATTCCCATTATGTGTCGATTTAGTACAGAACCTTCCAGGTGACCTTGTCATGGCACATTCTTGTATAAACCTAAAATAAAAAGCTGGTCTTCCAAGAAGCTTCTGAAAGAAGTGTCAGACAGCAGATAACAGAAGTCGTCTGTTACATAAAAGAGAGAGAGGCAGTGAAAACAAACATAGTAGTCAAGGATCTTGGCAGGTTGGATTTCTAGCTTTTTTTAGAATTTTTTTTTTTAGTATATTTATGAGGATATAAAAAAAGAGTTTTAGAAGTGGCATTTAAATGAAAGTAATGAGGTGGTTTGTGACGAGCAGCTTGCAAGTTTAAGATCACTCTCTCATGTATGGAAAACAAGTAGTTCCATTGGTGATTGAAAATTTAGTATGATTAAACAGGAGTTGATGTCTCAGTGTAGAATGAATAATAATATTTTTTTCTTGATTCTTGGAATAGTTAATATTTTTATCTCTAGTAATACTGATTCAATTAAATCATATAGCACTGATACAGTGTCACTACCCTTAAAAAGGTGACTTAAAACCTTAAATATTACATTAGATTTCATAAACCATGAGTATTTATTGTATACAGTGTTGGAGGATATATATGCACAGTAATAATAGGCTGCAAGAACAAGACTAAAAAAAACCCAAACAACTTGCAAATCCTAAATCTTATACTTTAATAACTACTGAATCCTTATGCGCTGAAATACAATTCAAATTAATGGCATTGTATGGGTAAATACTTGGAGGTATGAATGGAGGTACTTGAAAGACTAGAAAAGTGCATAATAATGAAAGGGGGTTCAGCTCTTGAATGCATTTTTTATTACTTTCATGAAGTTTTATATGTAGAATCAGGCAGGATAACTTCAAAATGAGATTTTGTGGGTTACAGATGTGTAACATGAAAAGGAGCAAATACAGAGCTTTAGTAAGTGATTGAAAAAGTTCCTAAGATTCAGCTACTGATTAAAAAATCTGGCAATGCCATCTGATTGCTCAATTCTGCATCAGTTGATAATTTTTAAATTTATTTTTAAATTGTAGCCTGTTCTTCTGGATAGCAGCAGCATTTTACCAGATCGTATTCTCCTTATGGACACCTTTTTCCAAATCCTTATTTATCATGGAGAGGTAAGAGTTGTCATTTCTTACATAAATACTTTATTTCTGTAGGAGTGCTACATTATGGAGATCACTGGAAGTCAGGCTCCAGTTCTAATGCACCTCAGTGCTTGACTCTCTCATCTGCATGGCTGACAGCAGAGTCCTAGTTCGTGTTCGTAGTTTGTTAGTGTTTGGTAGTTTTGGTAGTTTACCATGTCCATATGCAGATACCTGACATGACTTGATGTTTTGATCCTGTTTCTTATGATGAGTTTGAGATAAATTAGCTTCAATATGCAGAGTATTTGTTTAGATCAATATGTTTCCTACTTTAGAGTGTTACACCCTGCCTCCCTCTCCTTCCCACTTTTCACTCCTTTATTTTAGATTGGTTTAAGTTGGTTCTTCAGGGACAGGAAGTCAGAAATCCAAGTTCTATAATCACCTTCATCTGTACTGTCCTGGAGGAATGGAACTGCACCTGGCAGTTAGGCAGATAAACATTCCTTAGTAATATAAATTAAAGTGCTTTTGACTTGCTAGTGCTCTGCCTCCCCGGAGGAATTGAGCTGCTGCTTTTTACTGCTTTGCAACCGTAAATGGTTTGCAGCTGAGAATTTGAAAAATACTGTTCTGGATCATGTCCTTGTAGCTGCACTGATAAAAATATTTATTAAACTTCAACACTTCTTAAGTAGCAGAGTGTTATCTCATTTGTTATCTCATTGTAAGGTGCTATCAGTAAGCAGCAGTGCTGGGCTGCTCCCTGAGGGAAGGGTAACAGGGAGCGAGCGTCACTGCAAAGCAGGTAGGGTTTTATCACTGAGGATCTGTTCCCACTGTACCTGAGCAAAGCAAGCAGAACAGTTTTGGGCAGTAGCCAGACTCGGCCTTCAGTTCAGATCACCAGATAAATTGATGGGGATGAGGCAGGTCCAAGTTCCGCCTATGAAGTCGAGTCTCTGAGTGGGGGTGCAGATCAGTAGCGTACATAGCCTGGTGCAGGCATGTGGCTCAGACAGGAGCCAGGAATGAGATCCTCCATTTAAAAGCAGCTGCCAAGCAGAGGCAGGAGGAACCCCTGCTGAGGGTCCCTCCAGGTCTTTCCTAACAACTGCCTGTATCAGTGAGCTGACCTTGAGCAGCCAGTTTCGCTCCTAGAGGGTGGGGAGGTTGTGCTACAGACTCTGAAAGATACCAGTATAGATACTTATTTCTTACACTTCACAGACATGCATATTAGAGAAGTGTAACTAATATCTTTGACCTCCTCCAAACAAAATATTTGGCATATGAAAGATGACAAAAAAAGAGTAAATACAAGTGGACAACAAGCTGTTAAGAGTTTGAAAAAAAAAAAAAATCTAGTGGCATGTTACTTGCACATCTTGGCTTTTAAAAATTAACTGACATACTATAGGGCAGAAAGGGATGAGTGATAGAAAAGAGGCCAGCAATGGCACATTCTCCTCTAAAAAGACCTGTGTATCCTCTAAGAAAGTTTGGTGAATCAGTTCTAAACTTCTGTCTTTCCCATGTCTCCAGACCATAGCGCAGTGGCGTAAGTCGGGGTACCAGGATATGCCAGAATATGAGAATTTCCACCACTTGCTACAAGCTCCAGTAGACGATGCCCAAGAAATTCTCCATTCCAGATTTCCAATGCCTAGATACATTGATACAGAGCATGGAGGAAGCCAGGTATGCTGAAGTATCTATTGTATAATCTGGGAAATTATGTGTTAGTAATGTTGTGAGATATTTTTGGTAGTAAACATGCATTTCTGTGCTAAAATATACATAAATTGCAAATCAGTGTTTTGAATCTTAAAGCTTTTACAGAGCAAGATATTTAAAAGTAGGTTTCCACCTAATTTATGAATCCTGCTACTTATTATTGTAACTGTACTGACTTGGACTCTGATTCTTTATGTAAGGTGTGTAGGGCAGAAAATAACAGTACTTGTCTGAGTCTCTGAACCAATACCAGAATTACTCTTTTGTGTTATTTTTTTAAAACTTATTAATTAATGTCTTGTTGATGCTCACATTTGCTTTGCTAGTGTGCTTGAAAAAGACAAAAGCTTTTTTCCAACTGCATCAGAAAGTTGTTCTTTATTACAGCTGTGGAGTCCAGCAAGTGGCTTTATTTACAGAGGTGCTGTTTGCAATGTCTGTATCTCCAGATAATAGAAATTACATATTTCATACATATGGAACTTTTTTCTGAGTTCAGGAAAATTCTGTTTGAGAAGATTAATTTATTGTCTTTGTTTTATTTTTTAAAAGGCTCGTTTCCTGCTTTCAAAAGTAAATCCCTCTCAGACTCATAACAATATGTATGCATGGGGACAGGTGAGTATGAATCTGCTGATCAAGCTTGTATGCATGATTTTTTTACCCCCCCTATTTCAGAAGGCAAGTGGCACATTACGTACATATAAGTATAACGTCAAGTTTTGAAACTGAAAAAGAAATGCAGTTTTGATCTGATGTGACCAAAATTACAAAAGTTAAGAAAAATGGGCTTAATTTCTCCAGACAGAAATGGTCTGGTTTACTATTTTAAGCTTCTGTTAGGCTGCTTTCATATCTAGCCTACTTTCTTAGACAGTGTTGTCTTAAGACTATGGGTTTGATGTTTGCCTGCCAGAGCCCCTCCAAGGACTTTAACTGAGGCAGTTTTGCAAAGTCAAAAGTAGAGAGTTGATTGAGGCAACAGATAAAAAGATTTGCAATAGTCACTGATAAGTGCACCTACTGCCTTAGCACTAGATATACTAAGGCTAGACAATGATTGATTAAGCGAAGTTTACAATTTGCAATTCATTAAGCTTTACTTCACCAGTAATTAAGTTTAGTTTCGTTCTGCTAAGTAGCAGAGATGCAAATCTTACGAAAGAGTGTTCCTGCTTTGGAAGGAGAGAGGAGCAAACCCATCAGCCTGAGAGGTAGAATCACATTCTTGTCCATACCGTGAGGACTTAAAATACCAATTTTATACCTGCTGTAGTCAAATAGGATTGGTTCCCTGTTGCTGCCGTAAAAGATGATAGAAGGGCAGCCACTTCATAATTTTCATATTGGCAGGTGTGTTTTTTCATAAATAAACGAGCAACAGTGAGGGCTTAGGTAGCTTTGGCCAGGCTGAGCTGTCTTGTGGATGAAAACGTGCGTGTATTGCTCAGGGGCGGAAGAGAACTGTAACACTTCAGTATCGCTTCTTCCTCCACCTGGCTGAGCCATTAGTAAGGCTGCTTGACCTTTGCCTGGTGGCCTCCTCTTCAATTTGGCATTGCAGCCTGTATTGTTATCTCTTTGTCTACATGTCTCACAGAGCTTTAGATCTCATCCCTGTAAATAACTTCAGAATACTGGAAAAGAGAGTGCTTGCCGCACATGAAGGCTAAGGGACTTTCTTGCAATAGGGGATATAGGTGTTGAAGGTAGTTATAAGCAAGAACTGGAAAATAGACCAGTGCCAGTGTGCTGACATTTTCCAGAATTTCTGTGGCGTGTTTGACCAGGAATCAGTTTTCAAATCTTGTCTTTAGGAAAGAAGTTATGTTTAGAAGTTAAACATTCTGTAGCAGTTTATATTCTTGAATGTTGCATCTCTGTTCCATGTTCTCCTTCCACATTTAGCTTCTATAGTGGGAAGAGAGACACTGCTGTGGGTAAGCGCTAGTGCAGTGTCATCTTCTCCTGCAAATGTAATGGCACCAGACATTTGAAGCTACATATTAACTGTGCTCTTAGAGTATTTTGCTAAATGTTGTACAGTGTTGAAGTCACGAGTGAGAAAGCTCTGTAGCAATTTTGTGGCAGTCATCTTTGTCAAGTAAGTTTTGTCAGGGTACATTTTCATAGGAATGTACTGGTTCTAATGAAGCTTCTGGCAGTGAACAGCGCTGAGGTCCAGAGTGAAAATACTTGAAAATTCTGTACTGAGTCAGGTCCAGCACAATTTGAACAAAATCCCGAATTCTTTTGCTTCCAAAGTTGGTAATCTAACTAGCAGGTTTTTAGTGCTGCTCTTCATCATGTTTCCCCTCGACATACACACAAATCCTGTCGTTTGGAAGGTCTTATTTTTAATCTAAACATTACCTGGAATATCTTTATGTTTTCACATTTCCAGCAGTAAAGGACAACTGTTTTCTGCTCGTTTAATTAATAAGCAAATGAAACAGTATTCCAAATGTAAATACAAAAAAAATTCTTTAACTGATCTGTAAGATAATTTTTCATGCTGGACAAATGAGACTCTGATACATCTTAAAAAGATAGCTGTCTGTTCTAATGCTGAGAAGAATTCAGTTCTAGGGTAACAAAAGAAATGGAGTATTAACCTCCCTGGGGCACTGCAGTGTGTGTGCTCAAGATAATATGCTCTTGTATTTGCAGGTTTTTTGTGAAAAAAATTGAATCAAGTACTAATTACAAACTGAGAAATGTAATGTCTGGGAGAAATTTAAAACTGATTTGCGTCTTGCTCTTTTTTTTCTCATGACCTTCATGATTGTTTCATATTTTATTTTGTACACAACTGAAAGTCACATTAACCTGAAGAGGGCACCCACACACCACTGAAAACATGTTTCAGGAGGTGATGAATTGCCTAGTTTGGTTTTTAAGATTTTAAGTAAAGGTTTTTGTTGAACTTTAGCAGGCAGGTGCCTTAATAGTATAGAAAGCATTTTCAGAAAATAACGATAAACTTTTTGTGCATTTCCATGATGTGGTTGGTGTTTGAAGATGCGGTTGAAATTTTCAAAAAGGAACCTGTGAATGCTGATTGGCAGCTGCTGAACATGAGCCAGTGTGTGTGCCCAGGTGGCCAAGAAGGCCACTGGCACTCTGGCTTGGATCAAGAATAGTGTGTCCAGAATAGGACCAGGGAAGGGATCGTCCTCCTATACTCAGCGCTGGTGAGGTCACACCTTGTGTTCTGTGTTCAGTTTTGGGCTCCTCACTGCCAGAAGGACATTGAGGTGCTGGAGTGTGCCCAGAAAAGGGAAATGGAGCTGGTGAAGGCTCTGGAGCACAAGTCCTGTGAAGAGCTGGGGAGGGAGCTGCGGGTCCTTAGTCTGGAGAAAAGGAGGTTCAGGGGAGACCTTATCACTCTCTACAACTACCTGAAAAGAGCCAGGTGGGGGTTGGTCTCTTCTCACAGGTAACAAGTAATAGAAAAAGAAAAAATGGCCTCAAGATGCCAGAGGACATTTAGATTGGGTATTAGAAAAAAATTCTTCATAGGGGGAATGGACTGCCCAGGGAAGTGGTAGAGTCACCATTCCTGGAGGTATTTAAGAGATGCATAGATGTGGCACTTGAGGACATGGGTTTAGTGATGGGTTTGGCAGTGCTGGATTAATGGTTGGACTTGATTAACTTACAGGTCTTTTCTACCTAAATGATTCTGTGATTCTTAAATAAGAGAGCTCGGACGTAGCATTTGACAGGCTTGAAAATAGAGCATCCTTTAATCTCATCTTGCTGCCATCAGATGATAGATAATTTAGTGTGCCTTCCCTTAGAGTGGCTGTGTATTGTAGTGATCCAAGAAATGTTGCTGTACTTGGATTTGTCCTTGATCATTAACTGAGAATGGTTTCTGGCCAGTTCTCAGAAAACAGCACCAGTTCTGAGCATCCTTGTTAAGAATTTTATGTCTGTGTTTTGGAAGACTTTACAAGAGTTCTGACCGCTCTGGTTTAATTTGGAAATACAGATTCTTAGTACCTTTGAAAAGGTTGAATTGTTGAAATTTATAGGAATTCTTCCTACATCTGTAAATGGAAGTAGTGGTAGACTGGTCTCAAAAGACTTAAGAGAGTTACTATGTAGTATTTGCAGAGTTGCCAACTTCTGGTTTATATTGACTGTAAATTTGTTCCAAAGTAGTAATTAAAACATGACCATTTTGAACTTCTTGGATTTGTGAAAATACTTTTGAGGTCATGTGTCGGGTTTGCTGATGTGGCTCTAGGGGCCACAATAATGACACATGGACAGGAGAGATGTCAGAAGGGTAAGAAGTAGCAGAAGAAGCAGTTGAAGCAGAAGAAGAAGCTTTATTTTTACTTTACAGTATTTATACATTTCTTGTAACTACAGATGATTGGAAGGTAAGGTTGACACCTTCTCCATCACATTGGATGGACCAAGAGTCCATCAACTTTATCTATCATAGAAATGGAATGTACAACACAAGAAAGCAGTTACAAAACAACAGGTGCTATTTATACGAAACTGTGAGAATCTCTGATTCTCTGACTCCAAGATATGTAAACACTTAGAAGGCTGAGAGAACAGTGCAACAAGGTCAAAAAGTAAATTGCAAGAATCCACCCAAAAGGTTTTTTCAAATCTTTTGTGATCTGATTGCTCATGACTTTCAGATGCTTTTGGTCTTTCTCTGAGGTGGTACAGAGCTACAGGAGAGAAGAGGCCCACCTCTCTTTGGAAAAGCAAGATGACCTTCACTTGGTGTCAAATCAGACCCTTAGGGGATTTCCTCCTTTCACTGTTTTGATATCTCTCAGCTTCACTGACAGATAATGATTTGTTGGTTGTGTCACTTGTATGTTACTGTTTCTCTCCCTTTTGCTCTACTGAGGTAGGAATGATGCAGGAACTGTCCCATGGAAAGTTTGTAAGTTAATATTCAGCAGCTGTCAAAAAACTCTTGAGTTTTCTGTGGCTGATGTAAAGATCTTACGATACAGCAAGTCATTGCTGTATGTGTTAATATGGAAGAGAATGTAGTTGTGGTTTATCCTTGAATTCATGTAAATGTATGAAAATTTATGTAAATGTACAGTCTACTGGGTTTTTTGTCAGAGAATTTCAGCAATGATATGCTTCTAAGATCTTGCTAAATTTATAAAATGTTTATTCAATGGAACATATTGGGCCTTAAAATGGTTTTTCTTCACAATGTGTATAATCAGTTTTCCTTTTTCCCCCTTATTTCATAGGAGTCTGGAGCACCCATTCTTACTGATGATGTCAGCTTACAAGTATTTATGGATCATCTGAAGAAACTCGCTGTCTCTAGTGCTGCCTGAGATTCTGCAGTGCATTGAAGGCACAGACAAACTGCAGCCATATTTCAGCTTTTTCCTCCTTTACCCTTTTCCCTGTCTCTCTTGACAGAATGCTCTGATATGCACAAGCTGCCTGACAGATGTAAAGCAGTGTTGTTTTCAAAGAAAAGCTTTTGTCATCAGCAAATGTTTTAATGTGAACTGCAGTTTGTAAAAATCACAGGTGGTAGATTAAGTTATTGGCAGAGGAAAAAGAACAGTCATTTTGATTACTGTGATACTATACTTACTTTGAGATCATTTGCAACAACTTTAAGATGTGATTTCAGTTTCTTGTTTAAATGGTTGGGGTTGATTATGTTCTGCAGTACAAAGGCCCACTGAACAATAAAGGAAATCTTTGGTGATGTCTGACTCTCCAGACTGCCATATAATTACTTTTGCTTACTCAGTTTGAGCATGAAGTGAACAAAGCAACAACAAAAAGCATATAAGAATAGTATTAACTCAATCTTTTGATTCAGGCTGATGAACTCTTATTTCCTGCAGAGGTATTGTTGTTCATGTATTGTTTATTTTAGGGGTATTTAATTTCAAGAATTTCTTCCCATTTACCCTATTTGATTCTTTGGGAACAGAGTTTTTCTTTACTTCAACATAAAGAATTTGAACTGAAAAGGTATAAAATCCACTGTTGCACAAAATTTAAATCCACATGTATTTTGACCAAACACAGTAACAGGTGCATATGCTCAAAAGTTAACACTTTCAGCTTGAGCTGAGAAAGAATCCTACACTACGAAAATGGACTAAGAGTGCAGCCTTGATTTTTGTCTTGGTGAGTATACTTAAAATAAAATTTACCTTTTTTATTGCTGCCTTATAATGTTATTACACTAATGCATGACACTGCACATCTGCTTTTTGTTTCTGCATCCTTTTTGTCATGAATTCAACAGGCTATAGTTCTTGTTGAAACAGTATTACATAGAATATGATGTAATTAATTTGATATTTAGTTCATACTTTATTTTTTTGGGGGTGGATAAATTAGTAGGCTTCCCCATTTACTTGTTGAAGTTTACACACAAAACAGATGTTTACATAGGTAATAGAACATTTTGACAAACAAAGATGAGAAGTGTGGTAGTGGGCAATAAAAATTGTGCCAAGTCTAAAGGAATAGAGAGTTCATAAGAAATACAGTTGTTTATTGGTGTGATAAACATGAGGGTGGTTTTTCTGTTTTCTGTAAATTCTTAAAACCTTGATTGAATCATTTGCTCTCCATTTCTTTGATCTAAATGAGATGAGATCCTTTTGCCTCAATACAAATAAAATACATGTTTTTCTCTCACCTTTTATATTTATTGCGCTGGTTTCTGTCAGTTCTTGAAATGAAATGTGGAAATAAAGGTAGTAGTGATAAAATTTAGAATAAATTCACCTTTTTTGTTCCTGTAGTAATTGGTATCAAACTAATTTAACTTCCAGAGGTACTGAACAGTTTATGCTAATGGCAGTTTAGAAAATGATAATTCAGTAGCCTTTTTGACTTTCTTTTGTTTTAGCTAATAAACAGCCTAAATTTTCTTTTAACACCAAATATGTCCAGTTTATTTGATAGTTAGGTACAGTTTGCCTAATAAATCAATTCATTACCAAGTCATGATAATGAATGGGGTTTTTGTGCTTTCCTTCCTACCCCTTAACCAGCTTTCACCTTGTAGTAGTTTTTTTAAAATCAAATTTCTTAGCAACATTAGCGTATCAAGTATTTAACATTGTCAAAGACTTTTTGGAAATCCAAATATGTCTGATGTATCACCTTTATCCTCCTGCTTATTCACCTCTTCTGAAGACTCTGTGGTTAGTGAGACAGGATTTTGCTTCCTAAGAAGCATGCTGATTCTTTCCAAAATGTCTGTATATCTATCCATAGGCTCATAAGTCTTACTACAGCCTTTACAATTTTACCAGGGATTGAGATCAGGCTCATCAGTCTGTAAGTTGCAGGATTCCCTCAACAGCCCTTTTCGTGGATGAGAGTGACATGGGCAGTGGTCTGCCAGTCATCTGGCTCGGTGACTGACTGTAATGGTAGTTACAAGTGTTCACTGGCACATCTGCCCCCTTCCACGTCTCACTTACTTTAGAACTCCTTAGTGAAGGCCATCCAGTCCTGGTAACTTGTAACATCTCATTCATCTGCTTAATCTAATACCTCTTGCACATTGGCGAGCACAAGTCCTGTGAGGAGCAGGTGAGGGAGCTACAGTAGGGGAGGGAAGCCATTTGTTCACTGAGAATTGACCAACATTTAAAATAATGTGTTGTAGGGCTGCGCTACAGGAGAAAGTGGTTTAAAAATGGTAAATTGCAACAATTTGAAGTCCTTGCTAATGTCTGTATTACTGGGTTTCTTAGTGAAGAGTTTCTACCAATCTCCAATATCCATGACGCTCAAGGCTGATCTATTTATAATTGCTTTGAACATTTGCTTTTGGCTGGAAACAGATTGGAAATCAGAGGAAGAGTTGGTCAAATGTTTTTGAGAAGAAGACTTGGAAGATGTAGCCTTCTGCAGAACAGGGGCTAATACAGTTGCTGACTGTTGTGTTAAGGACCGGCACGTTAAAGACTGAAAATTATCCATGGGAAGTCAAAGGCGGGGGGGAACAAGCAGCCTGGTGCTGCTTTCTCCACATTAGTAGGCAGGCTGTGAGTTTTAGAACAGTGCGAGATTTGTTCTTGAGCTAAAGTTCCTCACTGGCCATGTATAAGCCTGAAGCATTGCCATCTGGGAACTACGTTTGTCTTAGCAACGTGGGAGATTCGGAAGTTAAAGTTTTGCCAGGATCATAAATTCAGATGGAGCTCCTAGCAATGCAACAGCTGTTGGTGTTCTTTGATATTCTTAGGTCTGGTGTTAGGACATACAGAAAAGCACGTTGTGATTGACAGTGCTTACGTGGTGCCTGGTCTGTAAGGTGTTTAGTTCTCGCCTGCTCCCTTTTTCTCTGCACACCTTTACAGGCTGTACATGCTACACAACCATCTAAATTTTTCTTCTCTTTCCAGTGCCTTAAGTCCTGAACTTGAGTCCATTTATTATATATATGCCATTGATGTGTTTAGATCAGCCCGCAACACAAAGCTCCTACTGTCAGTGTCTTAAAGATTAGATCAAAGTTTCCTGGACCTTGTAAGTGTGAGAGCTGCTCTTCATTCAGGAAAAGAGATGGTGGTTAATTATTTTGAAACAAGCCATTTGGAGCAATAGAAGCCGTCATCTAAAATGTGGATGATAATTTAATATATATAAAAACCTTTAAACTCTGAAGGATTTCTGACTGGACCTCAAAACCAGAATTGTTGCCATCCACACAGATATTTAAGTGTGCTGGAAAGAAGGTCAGAACATCCTTGACAGTCCTCTGCTCTTTCACTAGCAAGACATCAAGCCTCTGCTGTTTGGTTTCTTGCTGACTCTGAGCTGTTGTGATAAATAGCCTGCCTTGGCCTCTTGGCTGCTCGTGCTTCACAGGACTGAGGCTGGCACAGCCAGTGTGTTGTGAACCTTTGGAAATACTTGACAGTAATTTAATCTGTTACAATACACCTTCAGGATCTCTTTTTTTGGAGAGTCTAGGGTTGGGGTGTTTTAGCTACTCTCAGTTTTACATTTTCTGGGGTTTTTAAATACCAACTGTTAATAATTTGCTTTCCACTTCCTGGGGGAAAAGTAGTGGATTGTTAACTGTAGACTGTCTTCTCATGCTTGGATGGGATAACTCCCAGGTTTAGACACAGATTTAACAAGCTCAACCAAAAGTTGAAGTTAAGTTGCTTAAAGGCAAGTGGATTTGCCTAGAAGTACAAATACTGTCAAATTCCTAGAACCTCACATCTTGGTGTGTGGAACTGTGACATCAGTGAGTGGTCCTATGGCTGCCATCAGTGTTAGGAAAATTGCATTTTCCAGTGTTCCCTCTTTTCTTTAGTTGAATAGAATAGTTGGTGAACAGTGATGAGAAGCCTATCCTGTTCAACCAAATCTGAGGCAAATGACTATATTACAGCCTGTCAGATTGTGAAGCACAATGGATTTGAGCTCAGTTTAGCTTTTGGCATTTTGTGTTCATACAAAAGTTAAATGTTACATGAAAGCCAACAAGCCTGAACAGAACAGATGGAAAAATTAATGAAGCTGTTGCTCTGCTCTGAATTTAATCTAAAATCTTGTTTAAAATAGCAGATTGTTCCTAATAGTGTAAGCTTTTGTCTGAAGGAAGAACTGCAATGCTAAAAGATAAACAATTAAATCAATGTCCATAAATTGATTTTTGGCAAAAATTAAGCAAAATAACCTCTGCATACTTTTAACAAGGGAGGCTGTCCCCAGTTCCTACAGATTGTCCATTTTGTGTGTCTTTCCATCCTTTTCTATGACTGCCTGGAGTGTGGTACACTCGCCATGAAGGGGGGTAAGACTTTGCTTGCTAGCTAGTATGTGTGGAACAAGCAGTAGGCTGTTCTTTGGCTTTCTTGGGGAGAAATACGTATGTTGTGTCATGATCTGCAGTCAGCTTAATGCATTGGAACTGTGCACATTTAGGGAATGGTTCTCTGGCTAGAGAAAGGCCAAAGACCAGTATAGCTTACTAGAATAAGAACCTGTGTCTCACAAAGTCGTGACATGGCAGCTCTGTCATATTCTCTGTTCCTGAATACTGGGAACAGACAACAACTCACTCAAGGGATTAACAACTTTCAAAGCATGCATACAAATTATGTGATCAGGGTAACTTGGAACCATAATGGGTGTTGAAGTGGGATCAAAATAAAACTGGGACAGCCTCTGAACTCCCTGAACATGCACTTCCCCCTGGGTTAGAACTCACCTCTTTGTGGTTACCAACCTTTCAACCTCAAGAGAGATGCCAGTGACTCATGTACCAGAGTGCATAGTCTACAGATAGCATATGGAACTGCATGGCTTTTATAAGGTTATTAGTAAACGTTTAGCAAGGGAGCATAGCCATGTGTGAAAAATTGAAGCTAAGCAGAGACATAGAAAAGCTTAGGTGGCACTAGATTGGTATGAAATAGCCCTTACATTTAATAAATACCAAAGAAGAGTTTATGTTTTTAGCATTCAACTGTGAGCTCCTTTTCAGCTGCATATGATGAGCTGGTGTGGATTTTGCTGTTTTCTGTAGCAGCACAGTCTTGGCTCTGGATTGTTGTGAACATTTTAAGGCCCTATCCTGTGTGACCTGAAGCAAGTGCTTCCATGGGAGACGGATTGTTTTTTTCCTTTTTTATTGGGTTTCTTCCTGCTAGATGTGTCAGCATAACGGGATAGCTTGAATTACTAATTGAAACATGAACAGTCTAAACTGAGCTATCCTAATCTGCAGACACGTCACACCTGGCTAATGAAGTAGTTTTATAAGGACTTTATAGCACTGCTGGTCTTCATTCATCCTTGAGTGTACTACTGTTAGCCCTGTTTTTTAAAAGGACTTGTATTTTTCCAGAAAACTCACAGGAAATTTATAGGTGGGCAAAATACTACTTGCTGTGTTTTTCAGGCATTCTGTGAAACAGCCAAAAGAACAGTGAATGACCCTCAGATCTCTTCTTGCTACCCCAGTTGCTGTCTGCATGGAAGCCCAGCTGCTGACAAACTCCTGTTTGTCCAGGACCAGATGTGAAAGACAATCTGCAAGGGGAGGCACTGACAGCTGGCCAAGCTGGCTCTCAAGGGCCAAGCTGGGGCTCTTGATGTGGCTCATGGTTTCAGGCAATGCTGCCAGTCTAGTTAGGATCAAAATGTGACCCTCCCACACAAGTTGGTGTAATGCTTCCTTCTACTCTAGGTTTACACCCTGCACTGAGGGGGAAAATAGCCCAGATGTAGCGTGAGCATTGCTTGAGCATGAGAGGTTATAATTTCTCATTTCAGACTTGCTCCCACTCACTTGCTAGAGGAGGAGATAAATGGAGATGACACCCTTTAAATGATGGCATTGAACCAGACAATGGAACTGTCCATTTTTGGCCCTGTAAAAGCAGAAAATGAGAAAGCTAACTTACTGCAGAGCTCTGAAGAATGCATATTTTGTCATTTAGAAGCTGAGGGTTTTATCACAGTCTCCTTGAAGTTAAAACCATCTGCAGAATAGCCAGTGTTTTCTCACTGGAGTGCAGATGGGTCTGGAAAGAGAGATTGCCATCAGCTAAGTCCCCACAGCCGTACTTGCGTAACAGAGACTTTGCTCAGGCAGGTCTATGTTTTGCTGTTTCCTCTGTGAGTAAGATGTCAGCCACAAGAGATATTTTAACATCTATTGAAAAACTAACTTTTCTCACAAAAATATAAGATAAAATTTGCTCTGTGAAACGGCGGAAAAAGCAGCTGAGATCGAAAGCATGTAACAATGTCTGGGGTTCTTTGCAACAGCAAAGATTTTTAAGTGAAATGCCGAGGTGACAGAACAAGTTAGCCATGTGAAATGCAGTACCTTAGAGGTCCCTGCCAGTCTAACCAGAGCAGAAAAATCCTTGCTATGTTCCAATTAGGAAGCTAATTTAATGTGAAATGCTAGCAAGACACCCCGGAGCTTTCATTTGATTATAAGCACCAGTTTGGCATCCTAGAGCAAGCAGTTGTTAGTGGCTGTTTCCAAGGAAGGCAAAAAGGCCCCAGAAGCACAGCTGTGCTGTGAATGGGTGGTGGAGCAGACTACTGTAGCCCTTGCAGAATAGGTTATACAGTATGTTCATGGCAAAAAGATCTTTACTCAGTTCTGTTTTCTGATTTTTGGCCCATCAAAAGCAAATCGAGCCAAGTACACTGTGATTGCTATTTTTATAATTTGGCTGACTACAACGAAAAGATAGTTGTGCTGAAATTTTAGTGCATAAATGTTCTGTTGTTACTTGCTTTCCTTTGTGAATAACTGAAATTGCTTTACTTTGTACTTATGAGATAGTCACATGTTGACAGGATACTTTTGATCATAAGTGCACAAACTGGTGGCTGCAGCTTCCAGATCAAAGTGATTAAGTGACTTAGTAACCTAATGTCCTCCTTCTGGCTAAGGGATACGAATGAATTTTCCTTGAGAAAGGAAGAATACAACCATGATAAATAACTGTAGAAAATGGATGGATTTGGTAATTACATGTGATCTGCTGCAGGGTAGAGAGTCCTTCTACTGTATATGCTACTTTTCACAGAATCACAGGAAGGTGAAGGTTGGAAAGGACCTCTGGGAAAGACCTTCTTGTCCAACCTGTTCAAGCAGGCCCACCTACAGCTGGTCGCCCAGGATCTTGTATAGAGGGCTTTTTTTGACTTGAGAAGAAGTTGAAAATTTACAAATTTAAAGACGGGTCCTTGCATAGTCTCCTGTTATCCAGCATAATTGTAGCCCAAATGGAAATAGTCCCACAAACTGCAAGAGATGGACCAAAAGTTCTCTGCTTCCTGTGCTCTTTTTGCCATGGTGCAAAACTACATGTATAAACACACAGGGAGTATTTTTCAAGAGATGATTTTAACTGAAAAGATAACACATGGGCAGGACACTTTCAAAGGCTTAATCCATTTAATCAGTAGACTGAAAGCAGATTAAACAAAAAATTAAATTGTTCCCTGCGTGTAAATATCTGAAATACATGAAGTGACAGGTCCTCAGAGTAGGCCAGTTGCATCTTTTTGAAAAATTATACTTTGTCCTAGTTAAGTAATGTATATAAATAAGTCTGGATTTATTTTTTGAGTTGCTCTATTTGGTAATGTATGACATAATGCCATTCAATGCAGAGCTTGAAATAACTTGGAATTAAGTTGAACAGAATAAATAGGACATCTGTTTTAGTCAGATTTCTGCAACTTCTTAATCTTAGATGCTACCATTTAATTTACTGATAGAACTAGATATCAAAAAGATGTAATATTTGAAATACTGCATTGCACATTGCAATTGACAGTTCCCATGTCCTTGCAAGAAGCAAAGAACACTTCTACAGCTTCTGTCTCCAGTCTCACAAAGAAATTGAATAATTTGCTTTTGCAACTTTGATCCTAATGGAATAAGTGGTTGCTTTGCTTTGTGTGTGGATCAAATGTGTGTGCTAATCTCTTGCAGAATCAGAGCTTTGGTTAAAAGAAAATGTTATCTTCTGAGATGAGTATCAGTACTTAATGCTAACAGATAAGCCCCTTCCACCACGCTCTGGCGCTATTGCATGTTTTTGTAGGATTGCAGGAGCAGGTGAACTGTAGAGAAAATAGTAATACGGATTTGCAACTCCCCAGTGAGTGGGAGTATTTTCATCACTGCGTTATCTGTAGCAAACCTCCAGGCGGCAGTAGATACATGAAGCTTTTGGTCTGATTCTGGTTCCAATTGTGTACTGGTTTAATCGAGTGTCTTTGATTGTTCCTCTTTTACATCCTGTTGTGGTTTCACTCCGGTCAGCAACTAAGTACCACTCAGCAGCTTGCTCACTGCCCACCCTGCCTCTGGTGGGATAGGGAGGAGAATTGGAAGAAGGTAGAACCCATGGTTTGAGATAAGAACAGTTTAATAATTAAAAAAAATTTAAGTTGCCCTGCTCCTGCAGTCCTACAAAAACACGGAATGCAAATGGCAGGGCTTATCTTTCTTTATCTAGCCTTAAGTACTGGTACTTGCCTCACAAGACAGCATCTTCCTTTAACCAGTAACAACAGTGATAATAGTAATGAAAAGGAGAAGGAGAGAAAGGAGTAAAACCCAAGAACAAGTGAAGCACAATGCAGTTGCTTATGACCTGCTGACTGATGTCCAGTTCATCCCTGAGCACCAGCTGGCAGCTCCTGGCCAGCTTCCCCCAGCTTATATCCTGGGCATCGCGTTCTATGGTATGGAATATCACTTTGGCCAGTTCAGTCAGCTGTCCTGGCTGTGCTCCCTGCTGGCTTCTTGTGCACCAGGAAATGTCCTTGACTTTGGCTAAGCACTACTTAGCAACATCTAAAACATCAGTGTGCTATCAAACACTATTCTCATATTGAATGCAAAACACAACACTGTGCCAGTTACTAAGAAGAAATCTAACTTTATCCCAGCTGAAACCAGGACACATCCATAAAAGTGTGGGCCCATTCACTGTAGAATTTCAGTCAAATTCACCTTCACTTAGAAAAACACAATAATATTTTCTTTCTTTCCTTTTTCAGTTTGAACTTTTATGATAAAAATGACAGCACTCTAAAGTAAACAACATGTCATAAGCATTTTTGTCATTTTAGGAAATAATATAAAAGGAGCTACAAAGAACTGATTTAAAACTCAAACTCCCCTAGGTGTAAAAAAGCATATTCTTTTAAAAAGGTGAACTTTTAAGATGTGCACAAATAAACACAAGAGAGGGAATTCAGCACAATGTTCCTGTTTTGATCCTCATCTTCTAACAAGTATACAAAATAAAAAGAAACTGAATGCACAGGCACTGATTTGCATGCATATTTTTCTTTTTTATATCTGTGAAAAGAGGAAAACAGGCTGTGATTGACTAAAGGAAATGTGTTGTGTGTATGGGCTGGTCACAGTCTTCCCAAAATGTTTACTCAACTGGAACTAATATAAGAAGACAATTATCTAGAAGGTGTAAAATGACCAGAAGAAAACTTCTTAAGTTAGGAATTTTAAGATTGATTGAACGCTTCTGATAACTCCAAGTTTGTTTGTGGGGGAAAAAAAAGCCCCATGGAATACATAAAAAATTATTAGATCAGAGAACAAGAGGGCCATTACACCTAATCACTGTGTTAAGTCTTGTAGAGTTAAGCAGCTCTGCAGAATACTCAGCTGGGGGCTGTGCCCTGGCATGAAACAGGTAAAACTATAGTCTAGTTGGAGACCTGTCACTAACCTTGGTGTCCCCCCCACAAGGTTCAATACCGGGCCCCAAGTTCAATACCTGTTTAACTTGTTCATCCGTGACTTGGATGAAGGGGCAGATTTCTTCTCAGCAAGATCACTAATGACACAAAGTTGGGAGGAGTGGCCAATACCCCTGGCAAGGTGTCAAGAAGGTGGATCTGGGCTCTTTGTGCTGCTGAGCAATAGGACAGGAGGCAATGGGCAGAAAGTGATGCACAGGAAATTCCACCTGAACATGAGGAGGAACTTCTTTACTGTGTGGGTGACTGTAAAATGTAAGGCTGGTGCCCAGGAGAAAAGTGTGGAGGGAGCAATACTGGGGCAGTGCCGTCCTGGCTTTGGCATGCCTTTGTCAGTGTCAGCATCCCTGGAGCTTTGGGCTTTGTGGTTTTCTCAACACTAAGCGTAACCCTAACCCTAACCCTAAGTGTCTGGAGTCTCTCTTACTGGAGATATTCCAGAACTCTGCGGACACAACCCTGTCCCATGTACTCTAGGATTACTTTGACTGAGCAGGGAGGTTGGACCAGATGACCCACTGTTGTCCCTTCCAATCTTATCCTTTTTTGGTTCTGTGAAAACAAGCAAACCTGATTCAGTAGGTTCAAAGTGCCAGGAAAGAGAAGCAAATGATTATGGAAGGCTGGAGCAGCTACAGGTTCTTTTGCAGCTGAGGCATGGTACTTGTGACTTGTAGGCATTATGGGAGAAGTTCTTACAATGATAAAACTGGTGGCTTTGATGCATGGAGTCACTGTGGGGTGCATATCCTATTCACTATTGCCCCCTTGTCCAGATAGCAAGAAATTTCATTAGAGAAATAGAGCCCAGATTGTCAGGCCTGATCTGCCCCTTGTAAATCCACACTTTTCCTCACTGCCTACTTGTCCTTCAGTTGTTTGTAAATGGATCCTCAAGAGTTTTGCTGTATGGTCTTTCTAGGGACTGGGTTTAAGCTGGCCAGCATTTAGTTCCTCAGATCCTCTGCAGCCTTCTTAAAGATGACTGTAATATTTAGCCCCTTTCCGTGGACTTCCCTGGATCATCATATGTTCTTACGATGATGTGGCTTCACAATTATATCACCCAGGTTTTAATCATCCTTCCATGTGTCCCATCTATCTCTGTAGCCATGAATATACCCAATATCTCTAACTAGTCCTTAACTCTTACTTTTGTGTTTCCTCGTTCCTCAAACTGCAGGTGTGTATGGAGGTCTGGAATGTTTTGAAGACTGAGGCAAAAGAATTATTTTGGTATTTCCCTGTTAAACACCAGTTTCACATTTCCTTTGAACCTCAGTTTGCTACTAGGCTGCTTACAGAATTCTTTTGCTTTTACCTTTTATGCCCCTTGGCAGCTTGAGGTTCAACTGGGCTCTGCCTTTATTGACACCATCCCTGACTGCCTAAGCAATACTTTATACTCCTCCTTTACTGCCTGTCCTTGTTTCTGCTTTTTGGGGTTTTTTTTTTCATTTTAATGCCTTGCTTTGTCAGCTGGGCCTTCTGCCAAGTTTATGGTTGTATACAAAATTAGCCTTTGATTAGAATTCAAGGGTTTGGGGTTTTTTTGTACATCTATCCATTTATTATTTTTAGACTAAGTTCTGCCATTGGCCAACTCACAGATCTTGTAACCCAGTTTTTATGACAATCCTGCCCTGCAGGAGCCACTTTAAATCTGAATAATTCCCCTCTGCTTCTTCATTCAGTAATTGGGAGTTTTTATGTTAATGCAACGCAGATGTAGTTAAGGTGACATTCACTTGTAAACTTTGCAAGACGCAAATGTAGATCAGATCCAGCTGGTTCAGGTTGCTAATACACACTTCAGTATTTCTAAGTCTTTAATGTCATACACCATGGAATGTGTTTATTGTACATGCATATTGCATAAGGCTGTGGCTTTTGGTGGACTCAGCTTTTGATAAAACAATACTTTTATCTTTGAACACATTACTCAAGGTACACAAATTGGGAAGAGAAAACCTTTGTTCCACAAATATTAGAGTCTCTATTGTTAGCTTGGAAGGCTCAGGTCACAAGAACATCATTTTGATAGAAGATTTTATGTATGCAAGGACTATAGACACTTTGTTAAGTTCTTCCCATGTCAAACAGAATTGAAGATTTTTCTGAGGGCAAAAAGAGGCACTGAAGGTCAGCATATTGAGTAGTGTGAAGTCAAGACTTGTTCCATACTATGAGTAATAGGGAGAGTAGGCTCAGCAGTGAAAAAAAGGTGGTAGGAAAAATCTATAGGAACAAGGTTATAGTGGTAACCTGTGACCACTGAATGATTTTTCAGATTCATTACTAGTAGTGAGAATATATTGACCTTGTGTTTTGGGAAATAGCTTGAAAAGTTGCTTGCCTTTTTTTTTTTTCTTTTTCAAAAATTCGTTTCATTCAAAACAGAGAAAATGATATAATAAAAAATCTACCCAGAACCAGGCAATGTAAAATTACCTTCTACTACAGGATCATCCAGCGATGACTTTGGTAAGGCAGGATTTGATTTCACTTCCCAAGCAGCTGTTACCTGCAAAGGTTAGGTGGCAGACAGGAGCTGCTGCACCATGAAGCAGCCGTTCTCACCATGTGATTGAATTAGCTGATTTTCTGAGCTGTGGCTACAGATATAGAGGCTCAGGCTTGACTTACAGCATGAAATACCTGTTGGAGGGAGTGAGCTGTGAACCCACAGAGCTCTGGAACAGGCACTAAGATGCTTAGTGTAAGACCTCATTTCTGTTTATTGTATTAGATCAAGAGCCTGTCCTGCGCCCAGCCTGGCTGTGTCCTTGCTGCCCGCCCTCCTCCCTCCTGTGAGGACGGCACAGCCTGGCTGCTCTAGCATCAATTTCAGGTGGAAGGAGCATTTGTCAGGGCATCCTGTCAGAAACGGAGGTATTTGGCTTCTTCAGTCTCCTATGAAGTGCAGGAAATCCTGTTCCTACAGCACACCCTGCGGTGGGTTCACTCCTGCTGTGAGGTGAGTCCTGGGTCTACTGTGGACACTTCAAGCACAAAAACACTCTCCCTGCTGGAAAGCTATTGAGGTGCCATGACAGGGGCTAAACATGGTTCCCTAGTTCACTCTAGGAGCACATCTCCAGGCACAGGGTTCCTTGATGGGAAGGGGCCGGCACAGCCATTTTCCCCTTGGAGTGAGGTCACCAGACAGTCTGCCCAGGCCTCAGGTGCCACATGCATGGTGACATGGTGAATGTCAGATGTGTGAGGAAATGCAGGGTGTACATTCCTGGGGACTCCCTTAAATGTACCAGCAGGATGTGAGAGAAGGATTCATTTAAAGCTGCCCATGACTTTATAGTGAGGGGTAGGTTAGGATGTCTGCAAGGTCTGCATATGGGGCCACCTTTATGTTGATGCCACCGTTATTCACCCAAGCACCAGACAGAACCCAGCTCCACTCTTTGCAGTGATTTTTTTTTATACAGAAGAGCGTGCTCATTTTGCTGTTTGCTGGAAATAAGGACAGTTTTCAACATTATCCTGCAACCCGAGATGGAGGAAAGGAAGTAATTTGGAGAGAATTTCTTGCTTTCTAAAGTACCAATGGCTTAACTTCTCAGTAGTTTTTGTACTGCTGTAAAATAGCTCTCAACTGTGGCCTGAAGCAGTACAGCAGATTTTTATGCAGCATTGTTCTTCCTTCAGTGCAGCTCCATTATTCAGTGTGACTGCATCCTCAAACAGGATTAGATGAGAGCGTGCTTGAAGTGCAGTGCTGATTAAAATCAAACCCATCTACTTCCTTGTGTATTCAGTACATGGCTTTTGGAACATAGCATGACATATCTTTAAATTAAATAAAAAAGCAGAGTCATCCAATGGAGGTCTGAATTGCCATTATCTAAGGTTTTCACCAGTCATAAATGACAGGAATTAGGCTGCTTTTGCAATAAATAGGACAAAACATATAAAAGCCAAATAAAAGCATCTAGGATTATAGACATCTTGCCTGCCTAGAGCTACTGCTCTAAGCAGGCTATGAGCTGGAAATAGAGACAGATGATCAAAAAATATAGAGGTAAATGATGCTATGTTGCCTTCACATTATTTCATGGTAAAAGATAGTGGCAACTAAAAACCCATGAGGTCTCAGAGATGTGTCAGGGCAACTGAGCTGTTGCTCCTTGATTACTTTTCTTCTTTCAAGCATTTCAAGTAATTGGGGCCACAGAGTCTATGAAGTGATGCATTTTTCTTTTTGCTTTTCCAGGTGTGCAAGCATCAGAGGCTGCTGTAGCTGGAAAGCCCTCGGAGACATTGTTGACTTTGCTGGGCAGCACTGTGCAGGTAAATTTTCTAGCAGAATTCTTCGAAATTGTGTTGGGCAAAGCTGGCAGTAAACTTGTTTTTGTGATCTGACAAGATCTAAAACTGTTTTCTCAAGGCAGAGCTGGAAGAAGCTTAGGAGTTTGAGTTCTTATTTCCTAACAGGTCAAAGCTTGTTATCTTGAGAATAACAAGTTTGTAGATGCTAAATCTGCAGATGGCTTGTAGATACTAAATATCTTAGTAGATTAGCATTGCAATCTCTGGGCCTAATCTGGATATTTATTTGTTGTGGTGCTATATTGCTTTACTGAAATGGAGAAAGGACTAAAGCTCTGCACTATAGGATTGGTTTATTGGTTGTGTAATTACAGCTGGTCAGAAATATTTTGGGAGAAAGTACTGAAGAATGTTCATTGTTGGAGGACAAACTTTGTATTCAAAGTTTCTGATTTGGACAGGGTGCCATACCAATCCTTTAATTAAGACTAGCTGAATAACCAAGGGGACTACATTGTCATTGGGCATCTGTGAATGCTCTAATTACATAGTTTTTGTTTTAGTAAGGAGTCAAAAGTCGTCTACTTGTGCTAATTTTATTTCTTTAAATTAAACGGGTTTTAATGGCAAGCTTCAAGTTGCAGAATGTTTTAAAGCACTTTCATATTGGAATAACTGCTCAAGAGATGGATTTTGTGGTTTTGGTTTGTTGGGTTTTTTTTTGTCTAGTTGGGGTTTTTTTTGTTTGATTTGTTTGTTCTGTTTGTTTTTGCTTTAGTTTTACCAGTATGAGTTGAAATAGTCTTAATCTTTAAAATGTGTATGACGTAATTATTAAATACATTCTTTTACCTGCTTGTAGGTAGGTGTGTATGCTTAAACAAGGGAATGGTAGGGCTTACAGTGTTGACCTCTGTGATGCATCAGTCTTTTTTCTTTTTTTTTCATAGTAAATATATGTTCTAAATCCTATCACAAGCCTTTGTTACATGTGTCTCTGTTATAGCTCTGTAATATTATGCAGAAGGAAAAAAACCCCACCCTAAATTTGATTAGGAGAAAAGCTGATTATGTATAGGCTTAATTTACATTTCATTTTTCCCAGCAGGTTGTGCAAAATGGCAGTAGCCCAGTCATTTCTGTAATGCAGTAATCCTGCACTTTAACAGCAAAAGCTGTAAGTTTAGGTGAGGCTAAATAAAATAATGAAAGGTAGAAATGTTAGGAAAAACTAGTTGTTTTCTGAGTAATTTCTACTGCTTTCTACCTAGCTGAGTCCTCACAGAAACAAGAGACCTTTTGCAAGAGACCCATTGCTAGATTGTTTGCACTATTGCCATTTTCATCTAAGAAATCCTATTGAGTTAAATGAAGTTACAGGATTAGTAAGATTTAGCAAAATGACCAGAGGAACAAACACACAAAATCAGGGCTGTTAGGGCTCAGTATTTTTTTATTTACTGTTTTGTTTTTACTTGTGGATGACATTTAGTTACAGTGTTTTGAGAATTTTTGTCTTAAGCACCAAATGACACTAAAGAGACAAAAGGGTGACTCCTGAGCTTTCTTACAGATTCATCTCCCAGCTGAAAGAAATAGTGAGACTACAGCTTCCAGTTATCATGGTATCATAGAATCATAGAATGGTTTGGGTTGGAAGGAAACTTACAGTTCAGTGAAGAGAAAATAACGTCAGCATTTGAAGATATTACAAATATTGATGTATTTGTTGCAGCTTCCTTCTGACTTCCTTATTTTATAGATAGTGATAATAGAGGTTAACAGGCTTAACCAGGAGTCTGTGTCAACTCACGGCATCACCAGAGATGGCTTTTCCATCTCTTGAATATTAATCTGGCTCCTCAAGAGAATTGTCCTTCCTACCAACTGGCCCAGTTGGTAGGTTGCAAACAATCCAATTCAACATGTTGATCTGGAAAGTCATTCCTCTATAGTGTAAAAAGTTCAGTGTCTGACCTTAATTCTGGGTCACCACGGACTCTGGCTACATTCAGTCTAAGTAGAACTAACCATGAATACATTTCTGCAGTTGTGTTGTTTCTTGGGAATATGGCTCTTGTTATGCTTCCTTATTTTCAGATTAGGACAGAGTAATAATCTCATCTCCAAATAATGATAAGGGAAAGAAAATATTTTAAAATCTTTCTTCAGACCACTGATATCTGCCGCTAAAAGCCATCAGGTACTAACTTCTCAAGGGTGTGCTGGATTCCTTTGCAGTCACTGGAAGGTGAGAGTGGATGCTACTTTCAGTGAGGCCTTCGGGTTTCAATAGTTTCAGCATGCACTAGACAGAACTCTCTACTAATGCCTGAATTCCACACACTGTCATATGAGCACATATGTCGTGGCACAATTGGATAAAAATACAGATGGATAACTGAGACTCTTAGTCTGAAACAATATAAATAGATCACTTCACATAAGGTTTTTAAGAAAGATTGCCTCATTTATAAACATAAGGATATAAACCTGTGATTTAATTGTCTTCTTCCCATTATACACGTATTATCCATGGTGATTTCTCCCATTGAATCTTTATTAACTATTTAATAGGCAACTTTTATGAACTACCTTGTGTGGTGCTGTTTTCCCACTCCTTTACTTGCTAAATTGCCTGCGCTCCCCACATTCTCCTCCCTCCCCTGCCCCTGCCCCTGGCCACTCCCTCAGGTTCTCCCTATTTGTTCTGTACCCTAATCCCGCCCCTGTACCGCCCCTATTCCCTGAGACCATTAGTCCATGTGCTCTCTCCGCCCCCCCCTCATCCGCATATAAAACCCAGTTCCACAGCATGTGATCTCCTCTCTGCCTTGGGGTGTCAGCTTGTGCTGGTACTCTCTACCTTGGGGTCACCATGTGAATAAACATTCTCTGAGGTCCCCACACGGGGAGCCTTCTTGCCTCCTTTATCGCCACTGTATTGCAGAAGCTGAGAGCTAGCTGGAGCCATGCAGGGCTGCCTGGCAGGGGCTATGGGAAGTGGGACAGCTTCTCTCCCCAAGGAAGCCCTGCTGTGCTCTCTGGAAATGTCTGTGGCTTGCCAAACCATTGCAAGAAACCACACACCGCAACAACCTTGAATGTGTTTTCTTTGTTCTTCTCTGTTAGTAATGATTTGTGCCCGATTTACTCAGAGACTATTGACTGTGCATATTAAGATGAAAGAATCTGCCATAGACAGTTTTCCTTTAAGTCTAGAGATAAAAAAAAAAAAACTTCTGTAAATGAAATATAAAAAGTAAGGGGGTAGCTATACAGGTGGGCTGTCTTTTGTAGTATTTTATAAATGATAATAAATTACTTGTATGAATATAACCATTATACTTTCACCATTATAATTTTCAATCAATACATTTTTATTAGACTTTTTTCCATCTAGGTTGTTAAAAAAGATTATAAGATAGGCACTGTTACTCATTGTGATGATGTGATAACTTAGTAATGTAATAGTATTAGCAAATCCAATGATCTTCGTACTAGAAGAGAGGAACAAACTCAGATAAGTGGCCTGTTAATAAGAATTAGCTAGATGGATTTGTAATCTATTTTGTAAAGAAAATTTTTAAACGCTTTCTGGAGAAATCTACCTTACTCTTGGTAATAGGTGGGGTGCTACAGACAGACAGCAAAAAGACAGTGATGTAAAGGATAAAATCTTGCATCGTCTGACACTAGCAGGAGACGTACTAAACCCAATTTCTCTTACATTGCTCAGAGATTGAAAAGATAAGTTGGTTTTGACTTTCTTGAGTAGCTAACCACTTCAGGAATATAAGGGAACTAACTCTAGTGTCTTTTTATGTCTTGGACAAAGAGTCTGAAGAACAGAGTACCTCCTTAAGGTGTTAAAAGTATGCTCTCAGCTGCTGTACTCAGCAGTCTTTGGCAGCTCAGGAGCATTTATTCTCTTTCAAAATCTGTGTTTTAGCTCCCTGAAGGCCTCCTTTTAGCTACCAAGGGTAAGAGATGGCACCTTTTTCATCTTCTATCCATTTAAGATGCATGGAGGGGCCTTTATTACCAAAAAGTGATGGAAAGCTTCAAGCAATCAGCTTGTGAGGAAGAACTGGGAAGAAGAGGTAGCCTGTCAAATAAAGAAAGATAATAACCACAAAAATAACAATAATAATAGTGATGTTGATATATAGTGGGTTTCTTTGGGCTTCTTTTGGAAACATGCTAAGAGATCTATTTAGAGATGTAGTGAAGTGCTATAAATCCTACTGGACTTGTGAGATCAAGGGTTTGTCAACAGGAGTATAGCTTACTCAAGGTGAAAATGTATTGGTACATCAAGTCATGTATCTGAAGTGAGCAAGCTTAAAGATGCAAAATCAGTAGAGGTAAGCTTTACTTTATATTTTGTTGGAAAATACAAAGTAATAGTTGTTCCATTGTTTCTTCTTGGACTGTGGATGCTACTACTGCTGTTTGTCAATTGATATAGCATCACTTTCTGGTACATTTAAAATAAAGACTTGAAGTGCATACTGCCTCTTTATGCTGATGAGATCTTATGTTGAATTTAAACCTTTCATGTGTCACTAAAGAGCACAACTGACAAAATTGAAATGCATACTGAGCCGTTAGCTTTGTGGCTGCTATGGTGTGTCTCTTTGCTGTATCTGAAATACCATTGCTCCTAAACCAGTTGATCTGTAATTACAGCTGACCAAGTGCACCCTAAACCCTGCCCCACTGCAGATGTTGGTGTTATACCATGTAGCACCACAGAGAGTCTTTTGTAAAGTTGCAGCTCCAGACTACCCTGATCCTGGATCTCCTATAATATTATGATCTTCATTATTCTATTTTTCAGATGATGCTTGGTTTATCTGTGTCTTAGGCCTAGTCTCCTAAAAAGCAGTAACATTGACAGAGCTCCAAGTGTTTGCTTGTCCTCAGCAAGAATCTTCTGGATCCTCTTATGCAGGCATTTGACTACTCCAAACATTGGATTTATGCAATAAAGCAAAAATTAGATAAGAAACATGGAAATTTTTCCCTAAATGCGTGCTGCTACTTTCTGCTGGGTTCCACAGGAGACTAATAAAGTTCCTGTACGATTAAAGACTGTGAACACAGTTATTTAGAATTCACCCAGTCCTGTAAGATCTGACACTCTTGATGCAGATGAGTACTAATAATGTTTTGGAATGAGTTTCACATCTGAGACTGATGTGGCAAAGTCCTGGTTGCTCTAACTGTGCATGCATCTCTGGTTGAAGAGTATGTATACATCAATGTGGAAAAGGATTGGTTATCTTCTTCAGACTGTCAGGACACACACATAGCTGAAGAGACAGGTATGCCTGAGTTTTGAGTGGCGAGTGACATCCTGAGTGTTCCTATTATTAGGCCATAACACTTGTAATTCCTTTTATCCTCCATGTAGTAATCAGTTTTCATAATGCTTTTCGCAGCAGATGTAGGGACAGGAGTCTTAATCTTTTGATAACCCTTTTTCCCTGAGTTGCAAGATAAACCGGTGCTAACTTTTACCATCAGTTTTGGAAAACAAACCTGTTTTCTCATTATCTACTTTAATGCTACCTGAATGTTCCAGAAATCCTGTGACTATTACTCTAATACAAATTGTAGACATGAAGAGAGGTGAAAAAAAAATCATAAGGTTCTGCAGAATTTGAATACAATGGATTTTTTCCCCTCTGCCATCAAAGAGTACAACAAAAGCTACAGGTTCACAACTGAAGTACTGCAAGAACAAGGAGTGAGACTGAGGTAGCTAGAGAACAAAAGTGTTTGTGAACCCAGTGAAATATGCATGAATATATGGGAAATATGTGTCAAGTAATTTCATCTACCCAGGGAGGCTGGGAGGCTTGCCAGTTTAAACAGCCTTAGTGTTCAGAATCAGAAAACTGTCTATTTTAACATTAGCAACTGATTGTCTTAGACCCCTTTTAAAAAAATAACTTTATTTTTGTAGAATGGAAGATGGATGGTGCTTTATTAGCAACAGAGTTTGAAAATGGAGTAAGAGAATAGAGGCTGGCTTAAAATTTCTTGAACGTTAGAAATTTTCTGACTTTTTGAAACATCCAAGCTTTTGCTACTCTCTGACATCTAGGGCTCCCTAATGGCAAAAAGGGCCATTGTTTAAATGTGTTTTATGTACCCTAAGTTACAATTGCTCTTCAGTTCTTGAGTTTGCTGATATGCATGTGAGTCCAGAAAATAGCCCAAATTCAACTCATCGTGTGGGGTGAATGGAATAATTGTCCCCACTGTGACACTGAAAGACACACAGAAGACCCTGTGGACCTGAAACTCCTCAGACATTTTCTTTGCTCATGTCAGTGTACAGCCTACAGTTAGCGGTGGTGAACGTTTTCAGCCTTGTTGCACTTTTGAGCAAACCTCCCAGAGAACAGACTGAAATGTCATGATAAGCCTCTGGTGGTCCAACTGCAAATCTGAACTTTGGTGGTTAGGGAAATTCTTGCCTCTCCTGCACAATTCCCATCCCTACTTGTTCTTTTCCCCAGCCCTTTTCTGTTTCAAAGTTTTTGGGGAGTTTTATCCTCGTCGAAATCCTCTTCAAGCAAGATTTAAGCAAGATTTAAACAGCCCTTACCTATCTCAAAAAGTCTGCAAGTAAAAAAATAATCATATGGTGTGAAAGGGAACCAATATTACATATCAGCTAAAAAAGTGGAATAGCAAGTGGTGGATGCTGCTGATGACAGCAGAAACAGAAATAGCCTAGTGAAAGATAGTGTAACTTTTTTCATAAAGGAAATGTACCACACTGATAATCTTTCATATGAAATAGAGAGTCCACCATCTCAGCTGTGGTTAGAAATCCACCACATGTGTTTCGTGCAAGTTGCCTCCAGCTTGGTTGTGCAGACCAGTTGTTAAGCAGTTCCTCTGAGTATGGTATGATGTGGTAGGCTGCAGGGAGAGTTTTGTCTGTGCCACTGTAGATATTTCCTGAGTCAACCAAAGGATGGTGTGTGGATGCAGGCCAGGAAAAAAATTGAAGCAGCTGCCATTTAGTGCTGGCAAATAATTTTCCTTGAGGAATTTCTGGTGTGACTGCATGGTCTTTATGCTTGACTTTACAAGAGGAGAGAAATCTTTATCAGTCTTTTGGGGTCTTAATGGTGGTATCTTGTAGAAGAAAAACCAAACTGAACTGTTAAACTCCATTTTCCACAAAACTACAGCTTTTATGTCAAGCTGAAGATAATCTGATCCCAAGAGAATGCTCCCCACTTTCTTAAGGGGAGTGTGACACCTCAATATTCTGGCCTGAAACATATGGCAGTGTAGTCATGATCTTCAAATGCACAAAACCAAAGCTGATTGTCATTCTCTGTAGAGCTTCCTGTCTAAATTCAGTGCTCTCATAGGATTATTACACAACTCTCCTCAGTAACCAAGTAACTAAGGTTGCCTTCCGATGTTTTTTGGACAGTGGACTAAATTCCACAGCTTCTTGAAATGGTAGTCTAGGGTACCTCCACTGCAGTTAGGGATCTATCTCAAATGATGACACTGTACTGATTAAAAACTGAGTAAACGTTTGAAGAGTTAACTTGTCTGTTTTCAAAATGGATCTGTAGCTCTTGCCTAGGCCATAAATAGTGTTGTGGTAATAGTTTTTGTGATAATAATTTAGCCAAATCAGGCCTCAAGCTTTAAATTTATTTTAGGCTCTTTTTTTCTTTTCTAATTTTTGGCTGTATTGATAAAATTGTTTTTAGAAACTTTTGATTTGCTTGCAGTTTGGTTTATGATGAGGTGACCACTGTCTCAACTGCAGTAGCAAAAAATCACTCTGTGTGCATGTTGCTTACCCAGTGTTTTCTGGCTTGTTTCAGTGGTAATGATTAGATGTAATGGTTCTTATCCACGTATAAAATGAAATAGCACTGGATATGTGCTATATATAGGACTGGACATGTGTGAAATCTCCATACTCCTCTTAGAGCTTGAAAATATTGTGTCATACCTGTATAAGCATTCCTGTTAAAGGGAAAAATGGTTCTAAACAACTCAGTCATTATGGTGGGATTTTTTTGTATGCTTGGAGAAGCATAAGACCTTGAACAGAAAACAGATAAAATAGAAAAAGTTGGCTTTCAAAACACACCAACAAAATTATTTCTTTAAAAACATTCATTACAAATACAGCTGTACACCAGCAGACATGAAATGGTCTTTCAAGTACCATTTTGGGGATTTAAGTTTCCTCTAAGAGTAACATATTTTCTGTCCAAGTATCTTTCAATCTTCAGCACATAAATTTAATCTTTTCAGATGACCTCTGCTGAGTGAGGGTGAAGTTCACATTTGTTACTGTACACTATGGGCAAGGATCCTGAGCTGGAATGCCATCTACTGGTGCTAGCTCAAATAATGCTAAGATTACTTCAACTTGTGCAGGGATTCCTTGAGTAGGGAGGCTGGACCAGATGACCCACTCTGATCCACACCAACCTGACCGATTCTGTGATTCAGCCTGAGCTTTTCCTTTCACTAGCTGTCAAAGATAAGGCAAGGTGAGGTCTGTTATCATTCATACCAACAAATCCCCCAGGACCGCTCTGGTGCTTCCATGTTCCCAATCTCTTATTTTTGGTGTATTATGCAAGAGTTTCACTAACACTGACAAAATGAAAAGCTGTAATTACTGTGTTCTAATGTAGCCCACTTTTCTTAAGCACACCAGACTCAATTATTTTCCTACTTAGGCTTACCTTGCTATTCAACATTTTTGTTACTGCTCTATATCCATGAAGAGTTTTCAGTGACATGACATATGAATAGATATCTGTGGCTGACTCCAAAATCTTACACCAAATTTTGGGCTGTGACTTAAAATATTCAGGTAAGTTCTGAAACTGCTTATAATAGCAACAGTAACTGTTTCATGACTTCATCTCTGCTATATAAGCTGTTCTGTGGAATTTTCAGTCTAAAGCTTTAGTGGGTGAAGCAGACCTGTTTATTAGCTAATCCTATGATAAACTGCAACAAAGATAGGAAATATCCAGGACCATGTAAAATTTTCATGTAAATGCAGTATTATGCAACTTCCATTATAAAAATGCATCTATATCTAGGATAATCTTGTTACAATAAATACCAGTAAGTTATTATTTCTGCCCTTGTAACTCTTTCATTCTTCAGCCAAGTCCCTGCAAAAGTTACTGTTTGGTTTTTCCTTTCATTTGGCTTATGCAGGACAGATTTCTGACCATCTTGGTTGCTTGAACTGATTCTCTAACATGGGAAGTATGGGAAAATCTCATTTCTTAGATGTAAAACATTACCAGAAAAGACATACAAGATATCTCTTCTACAGCAGTTGTCCATGTGCAAGTTCCCACAGGAAAAAAAGACAGCAATCTTCCTGTGTGCTGATCACACTGAGATTTAATGGGTTAGGTTTTAAGTTTACTATATTGACTGAACTGCTTCGACAATGTTCTTTTCACTCTCTTTCCTCTTTCTATCAGCCCTTCTTTGTATCCTTAGAAATGGGAACATGTTTTCAGTCACAAAGTACACAGAGTCAGACACTTCTAAACTATGCTGTTGAATGGAAGCTAGTATGTTTGACTGGGAGCTAATTACAATGGTTGGGATATGGCTCAGTGACAGGCCCAGAATTAGAGAAGTTATTTTGTCAAGTTGTTTGGTGTTGTAAGTGATGGCTTATCCATGCTAATTAATTTACAAATGATGTATGTTAGAATGAATTCTGTTCCAGTAATAGGAAGGATTGTAATTCTCCAATTAGTTGCATTTTGGTTAACACAA
>WEIT01022465.1:270-49554 GCA_013389985.1 Dryoscopus gambensis | reverse complement strand
AAGGAGAAACAGAGACATTTTTAACAGTGTAGAGGAGAATGGGAGTGTAGGAAAGATCAGTGCAAGTACATAATAATTTAATTTTACTCATATATAATCCTGGGAGCTGAGTAATGATGTTGCAAAATTTAGCAATAACACTAGATTTTCAAAGCAGTCAGATGAAAGGTGGCTCAAAAGTCTCAGCTTTTGTGTTATCATCACTTTCTGTGCATGGATCAGGAGATTTCAGCTATCTATTACTACCCAGTAAAGATCTTACCATCACTATTTTTTGTACTATGAAGTACTAGGGAATAGTAGGAAAGAAGCAAACAGAAAATCTGAGGTTACTATTATGTCTTTTTCTAAAATTGTGTCTGTTCCATTATATGATTCGAGTCCCCCTTCTCATGAGAAAATTTTAAACAGTGTGGAGATGTTCAGAGTGGAAGAGAGAGGACGTAGACACATAAAAGGGATTAAAAAATTCAGAATGTTTTGAAGATGTAAGAACAATAATCATCCACTATTGAGCATAAGGGCTATCTAACAGTAAATTTAAATAAACAACAGAAAAACAGAATTTTTGCATAGTTTTGCAAATCTCATCAAGATTTTCCACAGGACTCCAGAAATTAAGAGAGACCAGCAATTTTGAAAATCAACACTAGAAAGATTTCTCAAATTCTATTAAATACAATGCTAAAGCGCCTGGCTTGAGAAACAAAATGATATCACTAAACTTATTTATTCTTACAGACCCTTGCTCCTGGGAGCAAGGGGTGGGTTTTGGTGATTCAATTAGTCTCCACTTAATGGATTGAAGTGAAAGAAAAGGAAGGAAAATGTTAAAAAATCACCAAACTCCACCCTGTCCTGGTTTGTAGATCCAGTGATAGAAGGAAATTCTTTCTAAACACTGCTGTCACAGATACAATTGTGTCTTCCAGGTTAAGGCAGAGTGTGGGGATGTTACAGCCAGGTGGTATATTTCCTAATTATCTGCATTCTTGTGTGCTTTATCCTATAAGGAAAGAGCAGAAATTCCTTAGAACACACGTAAAGCCTGTATCTGCATGTACCTTTCTGTGTGCATCAATCAAACGCTTCCTGAAAAGTTGAGCTATATGCTAGCAAATTTTCACCTTTTGTGCTTACAGCCCCAAATTGACCCTATTCTCTGAGGCCAAATCCAAAATGGGGAAATTTGCATTTCAGGAAAGTATGTGGGCAAGAGAGAAGAACCTTGAGCCTCCTTCAGCTTGGAACTCTTGCACCCAGACCTGCAGTGCAGATGGCTTGGGCAGCACATCCATCTGGTCTCTCTCCTTTCTTTACAGAACAGATGGGGAAATGCCTCTTGCCAGAAGAAAGGGTACTGAAACCACTGGATTTTCCTGCTTGCCCTTTTTATAGATCTAGGCTGTTGTGAAGGGGTGGAAAATGGCTTTTGGGATCAGGAGGGAGGAAAGAGTAGTTACCTGCTCTCTAGTACTTAGGACAGTTTCAGCAGTCTGGATTTTTGAATCAGGACTTGGCAAATATAGCAGGTACCTTTACTGTCATTGAGGCAAGGAATAGTTGCTGCTAAGACTGGACAATGTAGCTTATTTCCTTGGTTCCCTTGGATGCTGGATATAGCCAGATACTGCTGCTGAGGTCAGAGCATCCTGATATGACAGAGCAAGAGGAAGGCTGTGACATAAAGCATCAAATTAATTTCCTGAATGTGGAGGGAGAGTATTTGCTCAATTAAAAACACAATATACCCCTAAGTTACTCACAAGGTGTGTAAGTGGTCTGCTGTGTCAAAGACTGAGGGAGAATGGGGAAAGGGTGGGCTACAAGGCATAAGGAAGGCAACTGCACAAAGCATAGCAAGAGGGAGGGACAGGTTTGAAATAAGCTAAGAATGTAGCTAGGAAGAACTAATGTGTTAGGTCTAAAAAGTGCTTTTTGGCTTTTTATCAGTTGCAGGTCCTCTCTGCATATGCTTCCTACAGCTAAAGAATAGCAGCCTAGTGCCTCCTGCTAGGCATCTGCTGAGCAGCTCTGGATGCAGGAGATGAGCAATGACTTTGTACATCTTCATGCAGAGAGACCCTTTCTGAAGTTTTCTTGGCAATCTATGTCTTTTCACACAGACACTGAGATTCATTTATGCAGGGAGAGTTTTCATATTTGCAAGAATACAACATGTTTTTTTAATAAAAGTAATCTGCTTTTCTATGCTTGTTCTATACATATACCCTCAATTAGTGCTGTAAAGACAAATAAGTGCCTAAAAAAACATACTTAAGATTTCTTTTGATTAGTGAAAGTTACAGTGCAAAGTACAAATAAGCTCTTAAAACTTTCCACTGGCCTTGTATTAAGACAAGTAGATGTTGGTATTTTGTGTGTGCGTATGCTACAGAAAACTGATGGTGATAGTCTCTTGTTGAAAAACAGCTCCGTTTTGGTCCAGAGCATATGTGAACATACTGTCTCTCAGCAATTAAATCAGTGCTCATATGCTCTTTTTATGACAAGAGAATTTGTAAATATTGGTAGTCTATTATGAAACAGTCTCAGGGAAGAAAACCCGGCTGGCATAAGTTTCTTGCTGTTTCACTGTCAGAAATAATTAAGTATTATTTTAAAATTTCAGTTATTCATAATAATAGTTTCTGCTAAATTGCTTGGAGCAGTAGTTAGCCTTTAAAAAGGTTTAATATTTTCTGCTTTATTTGAGATAAAGTTCACGTTACTGTAAAAGAAGTGTTACTTAGTTTTGCTTATGCAATGCCTCTTAAACAGGAGATTTGAAATTAATCTTGACTACTGTTGCAGTAATGGTTATAGTAGTACATGCAAACTGCACTGCACTCCAGCTACAGTAAATAAAATTATCCAATATAATAATAAGATAATCTCCAATGGCATTTAAAAACCAACATAGATATAAGCAACTTAATGTTGGTGCCAGGTAAACAAAACAAAGTGAAATTTAATAAAACCTCAACAAATGATTACATCCTTAACCTCAAGTATGGTTACTTAACCGTGCAAAACTGGCATGAGAAGCCTCCAGACTGGAATGATGAAGATGTGTAGTAACTCTGATCCAGGTAAAATATATTTTTCTGGATGCAGTGCAAGGTAGTAAGACAGTGGACAGATTGCTGGTGGTTATTTGCAGATGAAACATACTGACTTAATACTTGCTATCTAAAAGTCTTTTAACAATTATTGTGATGGATTCTACAGATTTGAAAATTGATTCAGAGGTTTAAGATGAGTTGTATGCCAGACTTTTAAAAGAGACAACAAGTCTTGCAGTCCCAAAGAAGCAGTTTCATCCAAGAGATGTGTAACGGACGGTCCGAAAATCACTCATTTGCCTCACGGATTGTCAAAAGACCCCAGAAGAAGACTGCACAGGGGGGAGTTTTGGGTGCTGGCGACAGACTGCCTGTGAGTTTCTGCCAAGGCATTGTCTGCAGGTGTGCTGGGCGCAACGCATTCCTGAAGGAATGGAGTACAGCCACGGAACACTGGCTCGCACTGCGAGGCGATTCGAACATGGCATGTACTGTACTTCTACTCCTGCTCCAGCGAGTTTCCTAACAATGATTGTGGTTTCGCAAACCCCTGGCCAGATAAACCCCCTGCTTCGAAAAGGACTATAAAATGACTTTCGTTATTCCCCATTCTTTGAGTACTCCCCATCGGCGTCGCTGGATCGACAGATCGTCACGAGCGGGCTCGTCACGTCCGATTGGTAGCTATAATCCCACTTCCATTCTCTCTCTCTCTATCCTTTATTTCTATTTTCTCCCCTTTCTATCGCATTGAGTTATTGGACACCATAAATAAAGGTGTATTGTTGAGCTATTTGGCACTAAATAAAGTGCATTGTTGAAATCCCCACTGTGTGTCTTTTGCACTTTGAGATCGGTAAAAGAACCTATCACGATTCGTGTAAGTCGGATCGTGACAAGATGCTGAAGAAGTTATCCATTTGTGGAGAAAAAGTTTGGTTGCATTAGTAATTAGTTATAATTAAAAATACATTTTCCCCCTCCTTTCCCCTTTTTCACCCTTCTTTTGCTGCTCCCATATCAAGCTGTCCATTTCTGTCCTGAGCTGTTGATCACCCTTACAATTTCATCTATTATAATTCCTTTATTTCTATCCTCCATCCTGTATCAAGTTTTCCTTCTGGGCCATGCAGCCTCGTGTCTTCTTCTTGGACCAGTTTGGAGACTCTGCAGTGCTGCTTCCTGCAACACTTGTTCTTCTTAAAGACCAAAACAAACAAAACTTGTAAATTCAAACAAACCACACACATATTAATGAAATTTTCAGAGAGCACCTAAAAATTAGTCCCACTCAGTTATGTCTCCTTTGTGTGGAACCGACTTATTTACTGTTTTTATTTCAGTACAAATGTCTAAGTGCCCTCTTCACGTGTTCAGATCCTATTTGGTAAATAAACCTTGTTCACTTGGTTCCCCTCTGTGATATTCCAGAGGCTCACACTCCCCACCACTCTTACTGTGTATTACACTAGTGTCACCTTCTGCTCTAATGTGCTTGAGTTGACAGGTGCTAAAAGTTTGAGGCATCAGCTAAACTTTCAAAAGTAGTGCTTATAAACATTTCAAAACTTCCTGATATTCCAGAATTATTATTAGTATCTTATGACACCCTTGGAGAATACACCAAAGTAGTCTGCGATTTGACAGCAGCTCCTTCCCCATCCTCCACCTCCAAATCAACAAAACTTTTAAAGAAGGAAGTTCTTCCTTGATCTCCTTTGTTATTGAGTTATGCTATGTAGCAGTTTGTAGAAATTTTTAAACTAACACATCAGGCAGACTGTATTTCTGTGATCATTTCCAGCCTTCAGTTTTTCCAGGAATCTCATTCATGTCCGAATGAATGTACCCTATAATGTTGAAACTTTTGATATGCTGAGACAGGGTAAATCATAGAGGTTAAAGCAGGAATGTTAAATAAGGTACCAAATATGAAAAGAAATGGAGTTGCTCTGTTAGTGGATTTTAATGGGAGGAAAAAAAGTCAGTATGTCCTTCATCCATATATTTTGTAGGAGCAGCAGTAGATAATAAAATATTTAAGAACACAGGATATAATGCAGTCATTTAAGCATTTTAACCTGTTATTATCTTTTTTCCCCTTTAGTTTTAGAAGTTCCATGTTTTAACAGGTAATCGACCCATTTACATGAAACTCCTTTTCATTTTATTGTATCTTGTCAATCAGAAGCTTAGTACTTTAGCAAATCTTACAGTATCTGAGGCAATTTTTCTTTTGACGGTTGAAATCAGAGGCAACTCTCCCCATTATTTCTGTCTTTTTGGATTCCTAAAGAATTGAAATATTCAAATGTTATATTGAGTGGAATAATCACCATAGAATTGCCGGGTTTGGAAAAAACTGTGAGATCATTTTGCCCAACCATTAACCCAGAACTATCATGTTCACCACTAAATCATGTCTGCAAGTGTCCCATTCACAAGTTTTTTTGAACACTTCCAGGGATGGTGATTCCACCCCAAGTAATGATGATAATGATGTAACAAATAAAACAATAACTTTAAACAACCCTGCTGGTGATGTATCACTTTCAAAGCAAACTTCTTGGACTGCTTCAAGTATGGTACTCCTCTGCTTTTTATTCCTAATCTTGCAGAGGCTTAGATCCCATAGAAAGAAGTTTGTCTCTATAAGTACTCTTGTCTCTATAAGTACCCGTGAGGTACTCTCATCTACTTGCTGACAGCACTCTTCTTCCTCTTAAAAGCCTCATTTCAAAGAATTTCTTCATAAAATATACAATGATGCAACTTAAGGTGTTAATAACTCTTGGTTACGTAGGCTGTCTACATTGTGAGAGCAAGGTACATGAGCCTCATTCTCTTGTGCACTCTTGAGTCTTAATTTTGGGGAGCCACTCTTCAAGTTGATAGCTTTTCACTATTAACTGTTTGGAATATACAAGGGCCAATGAATAACTGGAAACTGGAAAGCGAAATTGGACAGTAGGAATAACAAGTGGAAGACTTTATAGCACTATGTATCAAAGCTGAAGGCTGAAGCCTGATCTAACCCATACTCTTGGTGTGGGAGGAGGAGCAAGGATATAAGCCACACAGAACTTGCTTTGTTTCTGCTGCTGGAAATGGGGGAGGAAGGAAAGATGGTTATTTTTCCTAGGAGTAGCTTGCTTGGTTCTGGCAGTGGCTGCTGCTCCATATGCCCAAACTACTCCAAAATGAAGACAAATGAAGACCTGTTATCTGCAAGCAAATGTCTAATCTTCAGAAGTGCCATGTATGTAGCAACTCTCTCTAGAGCAAAATGACTGGTAGACAACATAAAAAGCTTTATGGTAGCTCTGGTGCTTAGTATATGATCTTGCAGATTTGACTTTAATTTCAAATACTTTTCTTTCCTGTAGTTGCTGTTATTTCAACGAGAAGTTCAGTAAATAATACTTGATCTTTTTAACATTGACAAATTTTGGTAATTTCAAATGCTCATGGAAAATTTAAATGCCTAGTTAAAGCTTTTAACATTATGATCCTGACTGCTCAGCATCATAAGCATCTTACCCAATTATTTTTGTCAGAAAAGAGTGCAAACATCTAAGACAGTTCTGCAGACTAATTTGTGGAACTGGGTCTTGCTTCACAAAGATCACTTTTAGGAAGTACTGATTAAATGGAAGCAGATTTCGCTTAAATAATTTTCCGCTCAGGGGATAATATAAACGTTTCTATTGGCAACTTATTTTTAACTTCTAAGCTGCATTCTATGTGCACTTCCACCACATATAACTCTATAATAAGGATTTAATTTTGTATAAACCATAAATAGAATGTTAATGCCACTTTAAACTTGTTCCCTATCACAGATTAAGATAAAATTGGCTTTCTTACTACCCCTATCTTCAGATTCTCAAAACTAAACCAGCAATAAAATATAGAGCTCTTAAAAGGCAATAGGACAGATACATCTGCTCAAATATTTGGACAGACTTGTATTGAAAAGTGAAATGAGACTGAATCTTCTTTCATTTCAGTGGTCATTTGCTGTTGGCTTTTTTTCCTCAAATGTTGTGTGAGAGGAGCTACTTAAAAACTTGAATATATTCTGGCTTCAGGGGCATTCTTCACAATTTATTGCATTGTTACATTGACACACGCTGCTACAGAACCAGCAACAATGATACAGTTTAGACACAGGGAGTTGCCTGGGTCACTTGATCATGCGGTGTAGCAAAAATTCCTGGTGCAGGCAGTGTGTAGTCCTCGAGCAGTTTAAGGGCAACTGCTGCTGTTGGTGCAGTGTGTGGGAAGGTGGATAATGCTTCCTTCCATTGCCATGGCAGCGTGGCTCAGTTCTCCAGGGCCTTCCTGTTATTCACTGTCACGCTTCCACCCTTTTCCAAGGCAGAATTAGCTTACTTTAATCTCTTCCTCAAGGAGGGTTCTTGTTCTGGGCACACAGCTATGGAAAAACATTAACAAAATAATCTCTAAGGAATTTCAGCCTGAATGCCTGGAAATATTCAGTATGAGACACAGCTAGTGATTAGAAATATATCTGGCAGAGACTATGGGATTTCTCCATCACTCAGCTTCCCTCTTTGTGAGCACAGGCAGGTTCACGTCAGCATTCATATAATTGTGTCTGAACTGCTGCTGTTTCTTTGTATAAACACTTCAAATGGTGTTTTCCTTGCTAGCCTTCCTAGCAGATGCTCCCATGGCACTAGGATGTGGGAGCCTCAATATGATGAATTAGTTTCCCCCTCCAATATCTTTATAGACTGAAGATACCAACTTGGTAAGAAGAATTTCATTAGCTTCTTTCAACTTGTGTGTGTTCTTTCTTTTTCTAACGTTCTTAGTCTTCAGCCTTATGAGAAGGTTCCATAAATTTTCCCAATATTTGTAAGTATAGTGATTGCTAGTAAAACAAACCTGGCCACAAGATTCTTGTCATCTTGGTAAAAAAGGCTAATAGGGAACCAGGATTAATCAGGATTCTTCTAAACTTCAACCCTACAACCTAACAAAGGTATTAAGCATATCTCATTTAGCACACACATTTGTATTATTGCTATAACTTGAAAATAAGATGTTGCAATATAAGGAATGGCAGCTAAGTGCAGGAACCTCTACAGGGAGCAACTGAGGTCCCTACTGTTCGATTCCTTTTGGCACTGAACTTCTTTGTCATGGGTAAGTAGAATGTTGCATCTGTTGACTTTGGTCAGAAATATACAAGATTCCTCAATTTATGAATATTTGCTCTTTTTTCCACTCAAATTTACATATTTACTTGTACTTGAATGAACTAGTGAGATATTTAGTGGAACATATTATGGATGTATAATATTTTTTTGTGAATAGGTACAAGTATGAACACATCCTTATTTTCTTTCCTGTAGTTAACTAGATGAACTTACAGGGAACCGGATCTGTTCAATGACTGAGTGTTAGACCTCTGTTTCTCCTTAAAGGGCACAACCAGAAAGTATGTACCTCTTGTGTCTATAAAATTTTTGTGAACCTTAATGAATACTGAGAACTGCAGAGCTGCAGAATCAGTCAGCAGCTATTTGTATTAGGTAAGAAAATGTTAATTCGTTAGATTTTTTCAACCACACAGAATCAGATATATTTGCTACAGATGAAAGATTCTTAATTAAATGTATTTCAAAATCAAAGCTTTGGCAACTGAGTAGTCTAGTGCAGCTGCTTAGAAGGGTCATAATTAAAAAACCCACTTCATACATTGAAATATTAGGGCATTTTTATCACCAGAGGGCACTATCCTTCCAGGCTAAGATTAAGCTGTTGTTAGACGGGTTTACTTTTTTTTTAATTTAAGAAAAAGGATCTCAGGCAATACCATTGGGGTTTTTTTCTTACTTATATGTTCATTTAAATAACTACATTCTGATCATCCTCTCCTTTGAGTTTTTCATATGTATATATGAGAATATCCAGATTGATGTTAGACTAGTTTTAGAAAACCCAAGGGATTTGCAGAAAATGCAAAAGTTATATGTTGTTATGCACTGGCAGAGACCTCTTTGGCGCAATCCAGCTGCTATTGTAGGAACAGACCTGCATTTGAAAAGCTGCAGAGTATTCCTTCCTGTCTCCCCACAGAGGGATTGTTTGCTGCTGGTCTGTTTTTGTTCTCTCCAACCTACCATTGCTCCAGTAGCTGACAGGAGAGGTGGCTTGCCGGTCATGCTGACCACACCCCAGCATGAAGTGTTCCTTTTTGCAGGTGGCTCCTGCTGGGATTTTTCTCTTGCTGACTGTTATGCTCCAGTGACCTGTTCCAGCACTGCAAGGACTCCAGTTGCTATTTGGCCTCCTCTCAAGGGAGTATGGGCGAGAGTAAAACCCACAATCGATACAGCAGTGGCCGCACAGCAGCAATAGGCTGCAGCAGCATGAATCGAAAGTCTCTCATTGTAGCATACAATGGTATTTTGCCTTTTGTATGTAGTATTATGCACTAGAAGCATTCATGCCATGAATATATATCTTATCTTTAAATGTTTTATTTGTACATATCCTATATTAATGTAATTCCCTTATTAACCAGGCAAGACTTTATTAGTCCTTTGGACTACTGACACTTTTTTTGTTTGTGTCATTAATAGTTATGTGTTAGTCCCTCCCAAGTTCTGATAAGTCAGTTGCATGCGTATAGCAGTAAGACATCACATCACTTAGAATTGCCTGCATAAGACATCATATCCCTTAGATTTGCTTGCATTGCATTAGCTGTATTACAATTCTGGACTGAATTCCTTTCTCAAATATTCCAAAGGTTATGATCTTGAACAGATGATATTAAAACTCACTTCATTCCTAGCAGTGATGAACATCCACAGCTCTTGCTTGTAACAAGATACTTGGAATTGTCAAGTTATTAGTCCAAACTTGTGACTGACAGAAGGAGAGATAAGAGTGCAAATGGTTCAGTGTTTTTTGTTACCTTGCACATCACTGCTGTTTAGTTCCAAGTAGTGACAATAAATACTTTGAATTTAAGAAGACTAAGAGACCACAGCTCTCCAATCCAACACGATTTTGTGTTTCACATGTAGCAACAGGCTCTGTATGAAAGAAGGAGGTTCCTGGTGTAGTGTGATGGAAACTTCCACCAGGGAAGTGTCACTTGTGCAATGATTGCCTTCATCTCTGGTCCTGCTGTGTTTATTCTTGAGCTGGATATTGGTGTCTTCAAAACAGGGGCAAAGAATGATGCTGTTGTTGCTTTCTGCAGGCCATTGCTTTCTGTTGCTTTCTGTTGTTTCTCACCTGCAGGCCATTGCCTAGAAGAATAGAAAGCAAGAAAATCTGCTCTCATGGTTGACTAGAAGTATGATCCTTCATTTAAGGGCAAAAGAAGGATTAACTTTGTGGAAGAGAGCTCTCATAAAGAATGGTCTGAAAGAAAAAAGAGATTTAATTAACTTTTGCTGCCCATAAAGTTTCCCATGGTGTTCATGGGTATGTCTTTTAGTAAAGCAGTAAAGCAGATCAGATGAAACTGCCTTTTCTCTCTTCTTCGAGTATGTCCTCTTAGCATCAGGTCTAGGTATGCCCCTTGTGCCTGAGGGGTTCCTGTGGCTGACTCCTTTTGTTCCTGAGCTACTTGATCTGCTTTTGACTGGTCAGAACAATAGCTCTAAATCCACAGCTGTCACAAACCATCACATACAGTCCCAGGGAACTGCTTGCACAGAGCACCATGTGATTTGTTTTTCCATAGAAGTTTTGCAAGCAAATTAAAACAACAAATCCTTAGATGCACGCAGCCTTAACTAAATTTGGCTTAGGCAGGTCCTTGCTGCCCAGTTACAATCTGCTTCTCTGTAGAATCTCTTTTTTCCATGCTGTGGCTTTTCAAGTGTTTCCAAGTTCTGTTTAAAGTTTCTGCTGAAGATTTCCTGTTCAGGAGTTTTTCTTCATGCTTTTAATCTTCTTGAAGAAGAAGCTGTAGAAAAGCATCAAAAGAACACATAGTCCCGATTTGCTGCATGGTTACAGCCACCAGTGGCCTTTGTCTCTAGTTCTCCAAAAGTAACTCAAGCTGATGCAACTCCTTGGTTACCTCTTACCTGATTACTGAAATCATCAAAACAGTGGAGATGCAACATTTGTTAGGCCTAAAAAATTAGGCCTATGCTTGTCTTACCATACCAGAATATCAAAAAAAGGAATCTGTTTTTCAAATTATTTCTAGCTATGATGTAATTAAATGGTTGTGGGTATTCTAACAATCTACATCGACAGTAACAAATGTCAAAATGATTGTACTTTCTCTGTTCAGGAAAAGCTCTGAAATATTTTTCAAGAGGTCTAATCCTTTACTTATTTTATGACTAAAGCAAGTGGTATAATTATTTTCATTTGGAGAGAGCAGCTCTGAGCAAACTATAACTGCTTCTGAAAATCCCAATCAGTTTCTGAAGAACTTGTAAATAATACAAAATGCAAATATTACTGTACCTTGCATAATACCTTACATGATTAATGTCCCCAGAACTTTGCAATCACTGGTATTTTCTTTAGTGAGGATGACACTGTGTTATTCTGAAAAATATCTTGCTGTTGGCAATGTGGGTGATTAGTGTTTGCGAACATGTCCTTTTTAATGCATAGTAGAACTTGCAAGATCTGAGCAAACTGACAAGATAACTTTTTGTCTTTGAAATTCCAAAATGCAACAGAAACCACCTTTATGGAAAGGTATTCTTGAATTCTGGCATCAATATGCAGCTAGCTGCTCACTTATCAGTACAGCTGGTTTTGTGACATTTGGAGCATTTGTCACTGACTTCTGTGGCAACTGGTCTTTATGGATACAACTATAGTTTCTTTCATTTTATAAATATATATGTTTGTGTATGGGATAGAGAGATATATGTGCACACGTATGTATGCAATTGCATAAAATTACCTTCCTCAGTCACTGAATGTAGCATTGTAAGGCTCCATGATTGAAAAAAGTGTTTGGTGAGAGTCCTTTTACTGTTTAAATATCACATTGAGGTGGGCAGACTTTAGAAGGAGAGTTCAATCTTCAAAGACAACGTAAATTCATTAAGTACTTTCATTAGTTTTCTTGCCCAAGAGGACAGCAGTGTTGAAACCTGCCTGTGATTTTGGTGTTTAACATCTGCTTTGTGTTTAACACCTCAACAGCAAAATTGCAATCCATTGTATGAGTCCTTCGAGTGACCTGGTTTGCGTATGCCAAAGAATTTTAAGGATTTGAATACTTAATGATGGAAGCTTTCTTCTGCCTTTTTGTTTTCCTGTGGCAGTTAGGTACTGTTGATATATAATCCATCCAAGGAAAATGCATCTGAGTTGGAGACTATGCAACTTTCAGTATTGTTTATAGATTCCCACCCTAGCTTTAAATGAGGTAACTTGGGTATTGGTAGAAATCTTGCTGCAGCAACAGAAGGCTTACCATGGGTAATTTAATTTTCTTGGAAGTAGGATAAATTATCCTCTGCTGAGCATCATGTGTCCATGTCTGGGCAGACTCTCATACTCAGGCTTTCTCATTTCAAGCTTGCTCAGATCCCTACACGCTATGGTAGTCTGCAGGATAGCTATGGCATTTTGAATTGAAATGGAACCAAAACTGAATACTAGAAAGGTAGAGTTTTGAGTGACAGTCAAAAAGCAGCAACCATGGGGTAGTTGGCAATGAGCAGACACTGGAGGAAAGTTCTCTGGTTTTACAGAAGACAGCTGTTCTCTCTCTGATGGAAGTCTGCATGGAATAGCTGCTTTGTGTATGAAAGACATAATGTAAAGCAAAACTTCAGGGAATCTAGCTTCATAAGGCAAATGTTTGGCTAAACCTGACTGTCCTTTATTGCCTACTTGGCAGTTTACATTTTTCAAGTTTAAGGGAGATGCCTTGGGTCAGAAATGCAAATTGAAGTTAACAGTTAAGGATATGGAAGCTGAAAAAGGAGAAAAAATTGCAGAGAAATGTTATATTCTGCTGCTAATGCAGAGCTCTGGTTTGCAACCCACCCACCTTCTGGATTACCGTTCAGATCTAATGCTTTATATGTCTGAGTTATTTTCTCCTGTGCATTCCATTATGTAATAGTAAGTATCAAATATGATCTGCTCAGCTACATAATCAGCAGCTGAATTGAATTTTACACACTACTGAAGAAGAGGTCCATGTGCAAATTTGCAGACTGTTCTTACATCTTTTCCTGTTGTCTCAGCAGTTACTCTGTTGGTCCTTTGCTCTGGGCGGTCTGCCTTTAAAAGATAAGCTCTACAAGGGCTGATTTAAGGGGAGGAAGTAAAAGTTTTGCTGTTCTTACAGGATGTGCTTTTGTGATTTAGATGTGCCAACATGGTGTTAATTACTGCTTCTTTAACAGCTTAGGTGAAAGAAAGACTGGCATCCACTCTCTCGAATTTTATTGTTCTTAAATTTCAGATGGCTGCATCACATCAGTATTTACATTCGGATTTTCAAATCTCACAGAATGGATCTTAAAAGGAAATAAAACCCCAAATATTTTGTGAAACCAGAAACGGTTCTGGATATGTTCTCCAACACAGGCACTCAAGTATACAGGGTCCTAATTCCTCCCTGTCTCCTGCTTATACAGCAATTTACATCTCTGTGGGAAGAGAGTGTCCGATAGAATTGGGTAGCATTTCAGTTGAATACCCATATGCATGATTGCAGTATGTGGGGCTATGGAGGGTCAAGCTTGTAGTACTTAGATGGGAATGCAAAATTTTGAAAACATATTTCTATGACTCATCTTTCCACCTGCACAGCTGTCATGTTATGATATGTAGAAGATACTTTAACCTCTCTAAAATTAGAAACGAATATATGCTGAATGTCAAAAGATTGTAGAATCTCTCCACTAAAAATTTCAGGGTGAGATTCACAGTTCTTTGGCTTTTGCATGCTACCTCTAGTCTAAGGGCTTTGCTACACAGTAGAACTTATCCTCTGTTGAAGTTTTTTGAATATAAAAATTCTTATTTTCACTGGGAAATTCACTCATTAGTGATGCCATACTCTGTTGCTTGGAAGTAGCCATTAACTCCATCTTGTGATTTATTATTGCAAGTTTATATTTGCCTGCATTGCATGGTGCTTTGGCAGGTCTCCATTTGCCCTCCCACGTTGCTCAGACCACCTGGTCTATTACCTGTGTACCTGTAACTGCTCTGCAATTACACAGATAGAGCATTTGTGCCCGTGTTTAAATGCTGGGGAGCAATGATGTTCAGTTCCTTCCTGCTTTCAAGTTCTAGCAATCTGTACAATTACCATGGTTTTCTTTTTGAGTCTTGTTTTCTTGCCTGCATCCAACCAGTTCAACAACAAAAATGGTCCCCAGAGGACAGCGAGTTGGGAGGGAAAAGCAGTTCTGCAAAATTCAGACATCATAATGTGGTGAGGATGCTAATGGTGCTACTGTGTGTGGATGGAAGAACAGAGCCATGAATTCAATATGTATGTGCTGTGTCAGAAATCATGAATCTGAAACCACCTTGCAGTAAAACTGGAAATCCACTTTTTAGGGGGCCCTGGAACAGTGAAGGGTTCAAAATCTGATGATGAGGAATTAGTACAGTTTTAGCACAAGGCTATAGTGACTATTTCACCTTGGCATTGCTGGTACTCAAAGTAAAGACAAGGCCCATGGGTGAGGTCATGATTTTAGAGTCAGATTATCTGGTAGTCAGGAGGCAGCCAGCACCCTAATGTCTTATCCATGTCCCCCACAAGGCTGCCAGCAGGCTGGCAGAGGGGCCAGTAAGCAGCATGGTACTGGCTTCTGCAGTAAGTCAGTCCTACAATGAACAACCACTCATTCTTTGGTTTTCGTCCTGAAGCCAGAGGCACACTGGATCACCCATAGTGTGCCAGGCACAGTGCCTTTCATGCTGGCTTTCTCCTTCTCTTCCTCCCAGTGAGTCCTGTCTGGCCGTACATTGCGTTCAGAAGCTCTCTGTGCTGGCGCTAATTGAAGGAAATCTTATAATAGAAATGTGTTTGCTGAGGGCATGTCATTCTGTAGTTCTGCAATAAAATATGTAGTACATAATGTATTTTAATTAAACCGGAAATTAATTCAATTAATCAGTACAAGTCCACCCGCTCTCTCCTTTGTAATATTGTGTGCTCCAACAATAAGGAAACTCCAGATAGGAAAATCGCATATCTTCCTTAACAAGACACTAACACTGTTAACATTTCGTGTGCTGGGCACTCACTGAAAAGCAGCATTTATTGAATGGGGGCTTCTGAGTGTGTTAAAAAAATAGATTGTTTGGCTCATAAAGTGGTCGAGTTGGCCCTAACAATTGAAGACCAAAGCGCTTTCACTTTCCTATCACGGACGCTGTCTATCTTCTCCAGAATGTCAGGAGAGGAACATTTCAGTGACTCATAACAGCTAACCTCAGTCTTGCTTATTTGCTCAGGAGTATCATGTACAATTTTTTTTTCCTTGCTGATCCTGGTTTTAACCTGTCACAGATGCCCAGTCTATTGCATCCATTCACTTGGATTTTGTGGGTAGGCACTTTCTTCACTTTGCTGACTGAAGGCACAGGCCAGGGGTACGTCCTCTAGTATTAATGGATCTGCATGCAATTAATTAGTTGTTTGCCTGTCTTCAGCATCTGTGTCACTCCTGATAGAACCATCAATACTTACCTTGGCCGTGTACTCTTTAAAGCTGTGGCTACAGATACATTAATGTGAAATGAAGTTTAAGACAGTAGCCATCCAACATGCCCCGAGCTCAGTTTGACAGTTACCCCACCTGACTGTTTGAGTGTGCAAACTAGAAAGTTCTTCTTATTGCAGATGCTGGCAAGCTCTGGTGTTCAAAGAAATTGTCCATTTTGGTTAGATAAAATACAATATTCTGATGATCAAGAAGAGAAATGATCCATCAACCTCTCAAATGTCACACAGCTGAAGGTATGAGATAGTTTTCCAAGGCTGAGAGAAAGGAGACAAGACCAGAGACACCAGAGGCCTACCTGAGACAGATGAAGTAATAGGGAAGATATTTTTTCTGTCAACAGGGAGAAAAGAAAAAACTCTCAGTGACAGGCAAACTGCCAGAGAGAGTAGGTGGCAGATAGTGGGGATGAGCAGGCAACAGGCAGATCTTATTTCTGTAAGATACATTCTGTGGAAGCTGCTCTTCCAGTGGATGAAAGTGAACTTTTGTTGGGACACAGGCTTGGGAGAATGTCCCCTTCTGAGCCTCCGTGCCCCATAGCCAGAATGTTGAAAATTTTTTTTTGGTACATTTTTCCTTAAGACAAGTCACTGCACAGCCTGTCATGTAGCTCTCCTGTGCAAAGCTACCACCATCACCAGTTTACAGAAAACTGTCCTGTCTCAATTAAATTTCGGGCAAAACCTTTAGCTTCATGCTTTACAAAGACTTTTTGGCACCTGTAGGTGTGAATGAATGGCACTGTATGGGATTTGGTACAACATACACCAGGCCTCCCAAGACTCGTGTCTTTGTCTTACTGACTGCTCTCTATGATGCACTAAGGGAGCACTGTAAGATGAAGGCATGTCTGTCTAACCTTCTGGGTAGTCTTGGTGCTGAAGGGATGTTTGGATGGCACAGAAATATCATAACTCTTCCTGCAACTGACTTTTGCAGAACAATTATTTTTCATTACTTCTATTGTTTCTACACATCTGTGCCTTCAAGATGTGACTCGGGAGATGTGGTAAGTCACAAGCTGTGTGCAGTGTTGTATTGTAGGTGTCTGGATCAATAAAAGCTGGTTACACCTTTGTCTCCCCATGTGCAAAGCAGAAGTCTAACTGACTAAAAGATGGAGATGGCTTTCTGAGGGGGAACTTCTTACATCTTGGCTCTATTCCTTGTATAGATGTGTTGGGCTTTTCGTGTGTGAGCAAAGTGAGCTCTGTCTTGGATGCTCTGAACTTAAGCCTGATACTTATGACATTCTCACCTCTGGTGAGTTAGATTGGAGGGTTTCTGTTTTAACTACGTAGAGGAAAACACAGTTCAACCTTTTCCATCTCACATACTAACTTCTGGCTAATCATAGCAATATCTAGACAGGTTTTTTTGCTTTGTTTGGGTTGTTTATTTTTCTGGGAGAAAAAAGTCACTTTTACAGTAAAGATGTCATTTAACAAATGGGTTAATGTTTAATGAGTTCTGACTCACATTAGATGAGAGATAAAGATTGTAAACATGGCATAAATCCTGGATTTCATAGCTGTTAGTAGAACTCCACAGTCATTACATAAGCTGTATTACAAATCACAGAGAAGTTTTTTTTTAACTCTATATGATTTTCAATGAGACAAAGAACAAACAGCAATAAAACATAAATTCAGTGTTAAATTTAAACATGGCAGAATATATATGCAGCTTCGATGAACAAAGAAGACGGTGGGAGTGATAGGTCAATTAGCGTGTTATTACTTGCTTTGAATAGAAGGATCGAACTTTCAAGACTGATGTATATCACACAGAGTGTGCCCAAGGATTATACAAACAGACTTGAATAGCAGCGCCAGAAGGTGATCAAGGGACAGGATCTGAAACTTATTGAAAGCTCTTCTTTCATANAAAGCTCTTCTTTCATATTTTTTTTTCTGATTCTAGCTAAAGATTTGTAAAAAAAGGGAAGCTGAAAGAGAAATCCACCTTTTAAAAGACATCAGTTCTGAAAGTTGCAGTAAATACTCAAACACGACTAATACACATGTTCTGGTTATCACATTTTCACCTTCCACTTGTAACAGCAGGGAATAGTTAAGAGAGACCTGTATAGTTGTTCTGATAGGATCATGTTTCTAATGATCTTCAACTTGCTTCATGATACTCCTACTTATAAAAGTTACCTGTTTTTTAAAAGACAGAATTACCTACCATAATTACATATTTCTGGTTGCCTAGTTTGAATGAAAAATCTGAAGGGCATGTCAAAAGCATAGCTTCATCACAGCTGTTTATCTCTGTGTAATACTGAAACAAATATTGAAATCTATTACATTGCTTCATCTGACTCGGGGGTTGGGAAAAATAAGAAGTTTCTGAATTTTCTTTAAGGAACCTTGATATCAGAATTTTCACAGTTTTCAAACAACGTTACTGGTGTCAATATTAGTTATCTGAGTAATGATTCATGATGCTGAGAATACAAACTATGTGAAAATGGTTAGGAAAGAGAGCTAGAGAGGAAATGGCCTCAAGTTGTAGCAGAGGAGGTTTAGATTGTGTATTAGCAAAAAAATTCTTCACAGAAAGATTGTCAAGAACTGGAACTGTTGCCCAAGGAAGTGACTGAGTCACCAGTCCTGGAGGTATTTAAAAGACACATAGATGTGGCCCTTGGGGACATGGCTAAGTGGTGGACTTGGCAGTATTGGATTAGCAGGTGAATTTAATGATCTTAAAGGTGTTTTCCAACCTAAATGATCCTGTGATTCTATGAAAACAAAATAATCTATCAGTGTTATGTTCTGTAGGAGGAGGATTTTTTTTCACCTGTCTCCTTCTTTCTTGTTTTTGCTTTAAATATAATTGAAGGTTACTGTCAATAAAATGTGGGTGGTTTTGGTGTTTTATTGTTAGGGCTTTTTTTAATACATTTTATTTCCTTTTGAACTTGACTCTGGAGTCCTGCAGTAGCAGAGTTTAATGAAGAATAACAAACCAAGCACAGTCTTTCTAGGCTTCCCTTGTGTTGCCCAAGGGCAATTGACTTTGTGTCCAAAGATGATTGACTTTTATTGTTTTGTAAAAGACTTTTGACCTTTCTATTGTGCTTCTTGTCCAGCTACTTCAAGGCTGTCCTACTTTAGACACAACTTTTGACATGCTCGGACTGTTTTGAAATGGAATAATAAGGTATCATGCTGCTAACTCCTTTATCACAGGAGGCAAAAGTAGTGTAACACAACTGGGATACAATAGGCACATCCATGCAGTGATGTTACAAGCCCCGTGAATATACAATATCCCATCTGATTTCTTTGCAAAACAAAATAGTTGCTAGGGACTCCAGCTATTGTGAAACATATCCTGTCTTGAAGTTTTGGGGTTTTTTGGGGGGAATGTTGTGCTTATTTTTCTGTCTGTTAGAATGTACAGGGTACTAAATAAAATATACAACTCAAACGTACACCGAAATCCTAAAAAAAAAATTGATTTGCTCAATGCAAGTCAAATAAAATGAGTTTGTGGCTTTATTCTCCATTTTACTCAGGGAATAAGATATGCTATTATGTTTTTTGTGATTCAATTCTTCCTGATGTGATCTCTGAAAAAGAGGAGGGTCTAGTTCTGGTCTCTTGGCTTTACTTAAGCAAAAAACCATCAGGAACATCCATTCAGTCTGGTTTCTGTAATGAAACATGTGAAACATGTCAAATATGTTAATGATTAGGGATGAATGGGTCTTGTCATTGTGATGGCTCTGTGCCTTTCAGGGAGGAGGATGATAATGCTGTGGAGGGGGTGGGCAAGCAAAGCCACGAATACACAAACCTTTTGGTGTAGTGAGACCCCTTTTTCATGATACAAGTTATAGCCTGTAACCTCTTATAAGGTGAGCTGCTCTGCTGCTTTTGTTACATCCTTTTCTCATATGCCTCTGGTGTACTTGAGAATCTATGTTCCCTTACCCTACTCTTAGCTAGTGATAAATATGTCAGTGATTAAGACAGTTTCACCAAAGCAACTAGAGTTCAGATGAAATCAGTCAGCATCAAGCATGTGTCTAAAGCCTTGTATGCAACAGAGCATTTATAGAAATTAATTTGGAATAAGTAAATAAGTTAATTCAAAGTGGAGTATTTAAAATCACCTTTAATTTCTGTGCAGGTGTTGCTATTCAAAAATAATAAAGTCTCACTGTATCTGTATTAGTTCACTTGAAGACTAAAAAAAGCTAAATCTTTGGGTGTTTGATTGTAAGAACTTGATTCAGTACAATTTCTGTTCGATGACAGAGGTGAAAACGATAAATACACCCCAGTGCTCTTCCGCAGCATCCTCTTGAAGTGTACTGTCTTAAATTGCTCTGAATTCACCAGTCTGTGGGCTGGCTTGGTTTTAGGGTAGTGTACAGCAGTTATGGGTATGTTAGCAGATACAACTGCTTATGACCTTTCTGGCATACAGGTGTGCTGGCTGTGCCCCCATATGGGCAGAGGGAAGAGACACTTTCTACATATCTACAGCTGCTAACATTGTAGTCTTCAAAAGGAGGGCTCCTAATGATTTTACCACCTTTCTTTTCGGTATAAAAGCAACATAAAAAAGCAAGAGCAGATGGAGGACTGCTTTCAGCATGTCCATTCTTTTGACCAGATGTAGTCATACAGTCTTTAAAAGGAATACATTCACAGATTGAGGACCATCCCTCCTCAATGAGATTTATCACTGCAGCTATTGCTGACAGGTTTGGGGAGTAATCTAAAAAATAAAAACTAGAAATTCAGGAGTAAAAAGCTTGCTCTTGCCCATTCCTTTTTGTAATTGTGATCCAAATAAAAAGAAATGCACTTTGAAGCCAGCATTTGAGATGTTCTGATCATGTCAGATGCAAGCCGCGACACCAGATGCCCCGTAAGATATATTTACTGATGAGAACTCAAGTGAGCCATAAAACTAGATTAGTAAAGAATAATAACCAAATAAAACCAGAAAGAGCAACTCTCAGGTGAAGATACACTTCAAAAGTCTGAATTTCTATAGACCAGATCCAAGAAAAGCCATAATATATCTGCCTGCAAAAGTACATCATAGAATCATAGACTATGATTCTGTGGTTGGAAGGGACCCATCAGGATCATCGATGGCCCTCCTCCTGGCCCTGCAGAGGACACCCCAAAAATCACATCATGTGCCTGAGAGCATTTCCCAAATGCTTTTTGAACTCTGACAGGCTTGGTGCTGTGACCACTTTCCTAGAGAGCCTGTTCCAGTGCTCAGCCACCCTTCAGGTGGAAAACCCTTTCCTTATATCTAGCATAAATCTCCCCTGACTCAGCTTCATGCCATTCCCTCAAGTCCTGTCACTGGTCACGAGAGTGAAGAGATCAGTGCCTGCCCCTCCTCTTCCCCTTGATGAGCCTTTCCTCCAGGCTGAACAGACCCGGTGACCTCAGCCACTCATCACACAGCTTCTCCTCCAGACCCTTCACCATCCTCTTGGCCCTTCTTTGGGCACTCTCTGACAGCTTAATGTCTTTCTTATATTGTGGAGCCCAAAACTGCACACAGGACTTGAGATGAGGCTGCCCCAGAGCAGAGCAGAGCAGGAGAATCCCCTCCTTTTGACCAGCAGATGATGCTGTGCCTGATGCCCCCAGGGCAAGGGTGTCCCTCCTGTGTATGTATATATATATATATATATATATACACACATACACGCACGCACACACACACATACACATATATATATTTTTTTGATATATCATGTACATATAATACACGCACATACGCACACGATTGTATATATATGGATTTACTGTTCACTAGAAACAGGTTTTAGGTGTTGTTCAAGTGTTAACACTCTGTGTTTCTGTTCTTCTCATTTGTTACCTACCTTCCCTGTCTTGGGGTTGTTTCATTCTCAGTTGGTTCAACATGAATTTTAGGTCCTATATGCTTGTTTTTGTAGAATTATTTCCTGTTTGATGTCAAAGTTAAATAGGATCTTGCTGGTTTTGTCTCATGTTTTCCATACTTAAATAGATGCTAGGCCAAGATGAAGGTAATTGTGTTAAACAGCAGAGACAGGTGTGTGATATTCTTCCTCCTACTACGCTGGCTAGTGCAGGGCAGCAGGTGAGATACAGCAAAGAGCTTGAGTAGGAAGCCTCATGTGGGCCAGGCTGTATGGCTGAGAGGATCAAGGCTTCTGGCTCAGGACTGAGCACAGCCACTACCTGACTGGTACTTGTGAAATCTGGGGCCAGGGAAAATGTTGAAGGGGATGTAATCCGAGGTCTTTGCTGTGAGTCTAAAACAGAGTGAATGTCCTCAGAGTACTGCCTGTAGCTGGTAAGTGTTCCAGGTAACTGGTTTTTGCTACTTGCTAGCAGAATTACAATACCTGATTCTGAGAGTGTGTATGGATGCAGCATATACTAATTCATCAAATGTTGGTGCAAAATTGTTGGTTTGGAAAGAATGCCATGAAGGAACTTAATTTTACAGACAGTATAATTATACAGCTGTTACAGATACGCCCATAAAGCACAACTTACAACAGATAGTTTCAAATATGTGCTGCATTTCCTTTTCTTTTTATACCTTCTAAATGAAAGGAAGTATGGATTAACCTGGCAATTTTAAATGCTGGGGATAGCATTCACCTCATTTTTCCATTTCTTTGGCTTGTATACTTACTTATTTAACTGATTTTGTTTGAAAGGAGACAGAGTAGCAGAAGAAACATTTATTAAAGTGTAATTCCACAACATAGTGCACACAGGGGCCATAAGCAAAGGCTACAAATGTTGAGACCAGTTTTTAGTGTAAGTCCTATAGCCTCTGCTCCCTTTTTGATGCAGACTCTCTGCAGTCAGTGAAGGCTCAAGCAGTAGTATTAAACAGATAAACTGAAAACTGTGAAGCAAAAATTGTGCGTTCTTGTGATTTAAGATCTCGCAAGCTAAGAAAAACTTACTAGATGCAAGAGTAAAAATGGCATCTTTTATTTGCAGGTCTGGCTCTGGGAAGCCTTTCATCTGCGGGTCTGCTGCTCTTACCACACAGTGTAGTAAAAAACTACTCTTTTCCAGTAGAACTTCCATTTATTTTAGAAAGGTGTGCAGTGTGTGTGTGTGTGTAGGCTAAACAGTGGATCATGCTACATATTAAAATTGAAGCCAGGAATGTGCTTGAGGAAGTGTTAAGATGGTAGGGTACATTCATAATATTATAGGAATATATCTGTAATTCAAGATACTACCTTAAAACAAGGGATGATCTGATCCCAGTTAATTAGTTGCAGTTTAGGAAATAAAAAAGGAGAAAGGGGGGATGCAGCTAGAGGGTGATAATTTCTGATCTTCTAGTAATGATTCCCACCAGTGTTTAAAAGGGCATTGTTATTGAAGGCAAGTGATCCATACTGTATCCTAGTGTAATCCTCTGTGAATAAGTGAAACCAACACATTTCTTAAGGTTTATTCCCTTCTTTTCTCTCCCAAATAAAGCATCTGAGCACAATAAACTCTAGAGCAGACTGCCTAGGAGAATGCAGCATTTAATTGTTATGCTGAAGGGACAAATGCAAGAAGAACAAACAATTAGATAAAAAGGGGTTGAAATTCTGACAGAGAGGCTAAGATAATCTTTGCTATGCTAAGGATTACAGCTGCCACTAATTTAGTTGCATTATCCTTCTCATTGCAGATGTTTAGGGATGGGTCTTCTAAATTACAGAGAACAAAAGCATTTCCACTACAAAAACAAATTTTATCATAAGAAATATAATTGATAGTATGATAAAAGCTTTTGATACTGAATGATTTGATAGACTAACGAGAAAAATAGAAAATTTGCACAGATGTTTATCTGAAGAAAAGGGTGAACATAATGACACCAGCCAATGTATTTCCAGTTATGCTGCTTCTGGACTAAAAATGCTTCAGAACAAGTGACTAGGTTGAATTAATATTGTCTAGTGACATATTGATACCTAATCATGATTTGTTCATTAACTGCATTGTTACCACTAGTGATAACTTGTTAGCATTATGAAAGCTGTAATGGGATAGTTTGGTTAATGTATGCAGCTCCTGACAGTTTTATAAATCATTCTTGCAAACAAATCAAAGTCAATAGAAGAGTAGCGTGACCACACATAACTTTATGATGTTTTTTCCTATCTCTTAGTCATTGGTAAAGTGACCTTCAGCAGCGGTAAGATGTCTGATGGGTTTAAAACCTTTTTTGTTTGCTATTTTGGCCATCTACATGGTCTTAAAGAAAGACAAAGCCCACACCTAAAATTTATTATCCTTTAAAAAAACAGGTACAAACTGGAAACACCAGTGTTAAACTGGGGGTAAATCTCTGTACTAAAGCTCATGCTAAGTGGAAGCACAGAACTCCTGAGGGCTAATTTACTCTGCTTCAAGATGCTTAGGCTGTATCTGATACTGAGCAAACCAGCTTATTTAGAGTTTGTTTGGTGATCTCGAGCTATATGCTAGTGTGCAATGTAGGTAAACCATTAGTTTAAGATTTATGCTAGTTATTTTATTGCTAATTCTCTAGAAAGGCTCACAAATCTGTAAGTATGTGTTGTGGTTAGGACCGCCCTGGATCATAATCTGTCAAGAATAATTTGCTGGTGTGCCCATTGCCCACCTTTCTATGCGTAGAACACATGAAAATTATACTGAAAAAAAATTTCTTTTACTTGTAATATAAAGCAGCATGGTACACATTTTTATGGTAGGAACTGCACTTATCATTTAATACAAAGCTCTGAAAAAAATCAGAAATAAAAGATTGGCAAAATCCATCATTTTTCCTTGCAACACTGAAATTTTTAAATAAACCCTCATACAAGAGAGGCTAAGTGTCAGAGAGTGTGTCACCCAGTTGTAATTCAATGTCCTTGGTCCTACAAACCTTCAAGAAATGTTTAACACATCACATTTATCATGTTAAACAGCCAGTGGAGCTTATGCAAAGTGAGGTGCAAGGAATTAGATTTCAGGTATGGGCTCACCATGGCTGCGACACTTTTCCCATGCTGAAATCTACGCGCAGCAATAGGAACTTCACCGTAAAGCCTTAGGGAGAGCATAATGTTTCTGCACATGGGGAGGTGGCGTGCTTTTCAAGCTGAACAAGAAGCTTGCAACCAGACATAGTGTGTTGCGAAAGGAAATGCTGATGCAATTGGGCTCTTGTGACCATCTCTGCGTGGTGTGTCCTCTGTCATTAGGCACGTGGGCTCTTTTAGGGCAAGACTGGATTTTTCCAGCATTTTTCATGTGGCACTGTGTTGACATAGATGAGCAAAGGAATAAAAAGGTTGCTGAAGAAAAAAAAGCTTGAAAACTAATCTACCTCCTTGTGCATCCTCTAGCCAGAAAATTTAAAATAGAAACATCACCAAGGAAGATTGTGTCTGTTGGATCATAGGTGGTACAGGGAAATATTTGCTCAGTATACTCCAGAGAGGGGATCTAAACCTTCTGCTCAGAGCTGATCACATTTTCTAAACAGAGCTTGTGTCTTCCTCTCTGAAACTCCTTGTGAGGGGAAAAAAAAAGGCTTTATATGTAATTTTAAAATTATTTTTGTTTTTTTTCTTCCTCACTAAATTAAATAGACAAAATCCAGATTCATCACATTTTCTCTTTTTTCCTTTGTTTTATTTTTAACTGTAAAATTTTTTAACTTTGACAGTAATGTCAATGTAGTAGAATGGAACTGCTGAATACACTCCATTGAAAAGAATAGCATACACTCCACTGTTTGGTGGAAAAAAATCATCCAGTGTGGAAATAGAAAATGTTCAGCTTTGAAAACTGGAATCAGGATGAAAACTTTAAGTCTAAGTAAATTGAATGCTGTAGTTTTGCAATTTCCCTGTAATTAGAAAAGATAGTCAAATAAAAATTTTTCTTGGAGGAAAGAAAAGGAGATAAAGGTATTTTTTAAATGAGTTTCAACCTTTATGGATCATGCCTTCAAGATCATGGTTCTGCTTTTTTCCTTTAATTCCGTCTTGGAGTTGCAGGAGACCATTGATACCTTGACATTTTGTTTCTTGGAGTACCTAGTGGAAATAATGAAGGAATGAAATCCAGGAAGAGTCACTTGATGGTAACGACTGGCAATTGTTATTCATTTTGTGTGGATCTTTTCACAGAGTAAAATCTATACTGAGAATACAGTGGTGTCAGAAATTTTCATTGCAAACACAACAAAGAATTTGTTTATGAAATGTGCTTTAAAATATCTCTTTTAAATAGATATGAAAGCGATTTAAGTTTCCTGCTTAAAACCAGTTTTGAGATGCTGGTTTCTGCTGTGCTCCTGTCTGGTTTATGGTAGGTTTTAATAAGCAGGAGTCAAACTTAGTCCTCAACAGGAGATGCTGGAATAATGAGCTAAAACTTGGGCAGATACGGGATAGAAGTTATCCCTGCACTAAGGAGTCTGTAACTTGTAGAAGTTAACTGAAAATTGTAAAATTTTTGTTCTGGGGGTTTTTGTTGGGTGTTTTGAGAGTGTCCTGGGGTGATGTTATGAGTCGTCTATATTCCTTAACCATCTGCTTAATGCCCAAGGACAGGATACCTTTAAGGCGGACCCGGGGGCGGGGCCAGAGCGGCAGGGCCCGGGTGCGGGTCAGTTGAACGGCTCGGCCCAACGGCTCAGGGGGGCAACGGCCTCAGCCGTGCTGGGGAGAGGGTGCAGCAGGAGCGGTGCCCTGCTTCCCAGTGGTGTGCTTTCTTTGTTGTTGTTCCCACTAGCTGGGAAAGAGGTTTTGTTGGGTTTAGTTTTCCTTCCCTCCCCCTGGCCTCCTTGCCCTTTCCTTTCCTTCTCTCCGGTCCGGGGAGCCCGCGGGGTGGCCCTGGCTGGTCCGAACCCCGGAGAGGGCCAAGCCGCTGAGCGAGGGGACGCAGANGGTTTTTGTTGGGTGTTTTGAGAGGCATTCATTTTTTTGGTGGTTTTGAAAGGCGCTCAAAACCAGTTCTTGGCTTCTTTTTTTTTCACCCAACATCCAAACAACTTTATTTTGTAACTAAAACAAAGGGTGTGGTGCTGTATTTTCCCACTCCTTTACTTGCTAAATTGCCTGCCCTCCCCACGTTGTCCTCCCTCCCCTGCTCCTAGTCTTGACCACTCCCTCGGTATCTCCCTGTTGGTCCCAATACCCTGACTCCGCCCATGTACCGCCTCTGTGCCCTGAGACCATTAGTGCATGTGCTCTCTCCGCCCCCCTCATCCCCATATAAAACTACAGGCTACATACCGTGTGGCCTGTCTGCCCTGGGGTATCAGCGTGTGCTTGTGTCGTCTGCTCATGGGACTATGTGAATAAACATCCTCTGAGGTCCCCATGCAGGGAGCCTTCTCACCTCCTTTATTGCCACCGTGTTGTGGAGCTGAGAGCTAGCCAGAGCACTGTGCGGGGCAGGCAGCCCCACTGCGCTCTCCGGGAAGGCTGAGGCTTGCCACACCATCGCACGAAACGACAAACCGCAACAAAAGGGGTTTTTTTTTGTCTACTGCAGGTTGCATAGACCTCAGTCTCCCACTGAGAGAGAGAAATATTTCTGATTCACATGAGTTACCAGCAAATTTCATGAGATGCAGTGACATTTTATTTCTCTTCAAAGGCAATCAGTAAAACTGAAAAAGGTCATGTTTTGTTTTCAGCAGAAACTGCCTCTGTGTCATAATTTAAAGTGAACAACAACTTCTAGCTTCATGCAGGAAGACATTTATGCATTAGATCAAGTTTCAAGGGAAAATGTTAATTTCAACTTCATTAGAGTTTAGAAAATCAAAGTGCCTGTTTCTTAATGATTACTCTTCAACAATTTTTATACATTTTTAAAATACTTACACTTCTATATGATTTTTTTCTGTCATTGAATCATTCCTACCATATTTTTTGACAAAACTAGAATAATTGACTATTGACATAATGAAAAAAATGTAATTTGACTGAAAAAGAAAAAGCACAATAATATTCAGTTATTGGAGCCATAGAACATGACAAACCAAATTGTGATATTTTTCTGGATGCAGACTGGAAATTTTGTGTTAAAGAGGACTTTCCACAGTTTCACTAATCTGGCAGCAGAAGCATCAACTGGGTGAGAGACCAGGAAAACAAATGGCAGATTTAGTTAAAGTACCTTGCATTATCTTGTGGTATTCATCCTAGCCTTCAGTAAATATTTGTTTTGGAGAAACTTTATTGACTACTTTAGAATCTGTAAAATCTTAAGTTATTTACTGATTTTCCTACTTATGGATGTAATTGCTTCTGGTTTTGGCTACGATTTTATAAAAACTTGAATATAAAAGTGACTTTAGAAATAGAGAAATGTTACTTTGGATGAAGTTATTCATGTGCAGGGATTAATATTTCTGGATCAGGAATATCTTCAGTATCTTCAAGACAGCTAATCAGTGCAAAACCAGGAGAAAACTACCAGTGACCTCATTATGTATTTTACTTACGGAAAAAAAAATCTACAAACAGAAACTTCATGCTGAATGGTTATTACAAAATGACATGGTTTGCCTTGAGACACATTTTTTTCCCTTTGTTGTAGTAGAGCCTAATTATATCCCTGTCTCCTGTAGATCTGAGAGGTTTTAAGAATGAAATAGGGTTTTTTGGTTATTTACTGATAACTTTGCTTGTAATGGTTAAGGCAGATGAGATGTTCAAGCTGACTCTTGTGAGATTCAGTCTAGGACTAGGCTGAGAGCTTAGATGTATGCTCTGAAAATGAGAACAGTGTGTAAATACACCATTTTGAGAGGAACTCAGATTAATAATGAGAGTTATGAATGGATCCTATGCACTCTTGGGGAACAGTCTGCTGGATACTGTTCACCCATCCGTCAATAACTCCATTCTGTTGTAGAATGCTCTGCAGATTCAAATCTTTGAAAGGTTCAGGTGAGAAACTGAAGAAGGGAGAGGCAAAGAGCAAAGTACATTTGTAAATGAGACTTGGAGAGAAGATAGGAAAATGAGGTAACAAGGTACAGTTAGGTTGTGCCAGATGGGAAAAGACATGGGGTAAATGAGTCTTGCCAGAAGTGAGAGGAACAGCTCATAAGCCTTGTGCAGAGCAACTGGCTTTCCTCTTACTGACTTAGTTCTTTCTATGCTGACGCGGTATAGGTGCAGTTGACTCTCTAAAGTGCAGAAACATGGCAAATCTGGTCCACAGTGTGGAAGAAGTTGAGCACCTATGGAGAAAAGGACTTAATTGCCTTGTGGTGTGAGAAGGAGCATGAGGCCAGTAACTTTTTCCTTCTCCTGGAAGTCCATTTTTTGGTAGGATAGGGGAAAAAAGGCAACAATTATATTCAGATCTTAATGAAGTACACTTATTCTCCTCCTACATGTCAGTGCAACTCTCTTATTTTTTTCCCTCTAGGTGTCTGACCAGTATATTTCGTTCCTTTGTTATGCACAGGTTGAAAGTTGATGTTGAGTTTCAGGTCTAAGGGTATTTCACTGATAACTCCTCTGAAATCTCGTATTTTCATAACAGTAATCTCACATTTTCATAAACCATATTTTTGCAGAGCAAAATGTATTTTTGAGCTGCTTCACTTGTTTAAAAAGAATAACTTTCAGATCTCAAAGAAGAAAAGAAAATTTAAAGGGTTGTTTGAAAATCTCAGTGAGAAAGGATTGTGTTATTGAGATGTATATAGCTGATAAGTGTGTGATAGTCTTTGTAGCCTGATAGTTTAGTAAATAAAATGCCAGACAAGTTAACTGCTTTGCAAAAGGTTTTCCTTTAGAGCTGGCTAATTTAGCTCATTTATTCCCCTCTTCTCCTACTTTCATCTTTTTTTCCCAGAGGTTGTATTTTCATTGTTTAATCTCTGTGTTTCAGCAACTTGATACATCATCATTAACCACCCTCCCTGATTTCCCTATTCCCAGTTTTAAAGGAAAAATTTTCCATTTTAGGACTAACTTTTACAAGGTTTAAAATAATAATGAAGAAGATATAAATTAGTGAGCCTAAGTCTTTGGTCCTATATGTGTTCCATTACAGCAGAAAACCATGAGTGGAGGCTGATTGCTTGAGAAGCTCCTCAGCCTGGCTCACTGACTTATTTACCATGAAAAGGCAATAATAATAATAATAATAAAAAAATATTTTCTCTGTTTATATTTCTACTGCATAATTCTCCACTTCTTTCTTGTGATCCAACCCATTCTTTCATATTCCCAGTCTAGTGCTTGTTCCCTTCTCTCACAGTTAAACTGAGGTTGGGGAATAAAAATGGAAGGGACGTTTGAAGCTTTTTAATTGTTTTGTTAGAGAATGAGTGAATGAGTGCAAGAGCTGAAGAATTTGTCTAGAGTGTGAGTGGTGCATAGATACCTTCTTTGAAAGAAGGGATTAAAATCAAACCCTCTTGAGAAGAGGGATTTCCTTGTTCTCTGAATTGCACTGGATTATACAGAGGGATTTAATGGTTGCAAAATATAGTAATAGGATATAAGGCAGCCAGGTTTCCAAGTCAAATATTGAAAGCTGAAAACTAGGAGAAAACTAGGCCTAGGGTTTTATTTTCAGTACATTAGCGCATCCTTCTTCTAAATTCTTTCACAGCATGTTATACAAGCTTACTGACCTATTCTTCAATACACTTAGGAGTATATTTCTTGTCATCTGCCCCTGCCTTGCTGTGTGGTTTGCAACATTGAGCACTTGATGTTGCACAGACTCATGAGGGAAAACAGCCATTTTCAAGCATTGTTCTGGGAAGATGGCTGAGGGGTTAAGTACTGCAGTATGGCAATGATACAGACAAGAAGAGATAAAAAGGGTCTCAAGGGAAAAGAGTTTCAAATGAAAGGAACTCAGTCTGTTTAGGGAAAACGGTATGATCTTTTTGGCTACCAGGTTTTGAGCAGGCACTGCCTAGAACAACCCTACACTGGCACACGATGGGCCTCCTACGCTCACACTGGTGGTAGGTTGGTCCCAGCTGGATGCCAGGCATCCAGCAAAGCCACTCTCTCTCTCTTCCCTCCCCAAGTAGATGGAAGAGAAGGGAAGAGAAAATATAATGAAAGGCTCATGAGTTGAGGTAAGGGCAGGAAGAAATCACAAACTGTCATGAGCAAATCATATTCAAGTTGAGGAAATTATTTGAATTTATTACCAATCAAAATCAGAGTAGGATAATGAGAAGTAATGCAAATCTTAAACCCACCTTTCTCTCATCTGTCGCTCATTCTAGGCTTAACTTTAATCCTGATTCTCCACTTCCTTCCCCCTCTTCTCCTTCAGTGGTGCAGAGGGATAAGAATGGGGGTTGTGGTCAGTTCATCACATGTTTTTTCTGCTGCTTCTTCCTCCTCAGGGAAAGAAGCCCTTCCCCTGCTCAAAAATGTGATCAATCCCATGAGACACAGTCTTCCACAAACTTCTCCAACATGAGTCCTTTCCATGGGCTACAACTCTTCACACACTGCTTCAGCATGGAGGTCAACAGGATTACAAGTCCTGCCAGTGAACCTGCTCTTGCATGGGCTTCTTTCTCCATGGGTCTAAAGGTCCTACCAGGAACCTGCTCCAGTGTGGGCTTCCCACAGGGTCACAGCCTTCTTTTGGACATCCATCTGCTTCAGTGCGGGGCTCTTCCACAGGCTGCAGGTGGATCTCTGCGTCCTCACAGATCTCCATGGGTTGCAGGGGGACAGCCTGCCTCACCATGGTCTTCACCATAACCTGCAGGGGAATCCCTGCTCCAGCTCCATCTGTCCTTCTTCACTGACTTAGCTGTCTGCAGAGCTGTTTCTCTGACATATTCTCTTCTCTGGCCACAATTACTTCTGCACAATAACATTTTTTGCCTTCATAAATAAGTTATCACAGAAGATTTACTGCCTTTGCTGATGGCCTTGGCCTTGGCCAGTGAAGGGTCTGTTTTGGAGCTGGCTGGCATTGGCTGTATTGGATATGGAGGAAGCTTCTAGCAGCTTCTCATGGAAGTCACCCCTGTAGCCTTCACATCGCCCCCCCCACCACCAGAACACTGCTGTGCAAACCCAGTACAGCAGTTTTCTCGGACTGAAGCTGTTTATGTGTCAAAAGCCATCCTTAATATTTGTCACTTCTGAATTAGAGTATGAACGGCTCTTCAGCAATCACTTAAAACATAGCCTTAAGATGTGCTGATCATCTGCAGTTCCCATTAAAACAGAAGAATCAGATCCTCAGTATCACTCTCGATTTTGTTTCTGAGCAAAGAAGAATCTGGCTATTTCAGAGGGCAAATACCTAAAACTTCTCCTCCTTTAGACTCAAGTCAGTGGTAACAGTTCTATTTTGCCACTTTACCCATGATGAAAATCTTTTAACCTTCTAATAGAGAACCAGGCATAAGATTTTTATGTGAATGCTACCACAGGCACTGGGAAAATAAAATTATTTTTGTTTATTTAACTTCTTTAGTTTTTAGTCTGACATTTCTCAGCTGCACTTAGAGCCAAGATTCATTTGCAGTATTAAAGCACTTCTTCATATGGTTTTTCTTTTTGTAGGAGTGAAGAGACTTTATGGAATGACTTGAGGTTTTACAATTTTTTTTTTTATATTAAAACCAACAAATTATTCAGAAAGGAGGATTTATTATAAAAATTCCCACTAGAGAAAAAGATTATTGGAGTTTAAGTATCTGCTAATTTTGCTTGAGACTTTAGATTGTCTTTTATTTGTCCTGAAATTAGTTTTTCCTATAGATGCTGAAAAATCCCCTAGTACTTTATTTGGCACAAGAAAAATCCCTCTATGCAATCCCCAAACCCCATTCTCAAAACTCAGAACCTTAAATGGGTCTATGCCATCTGTTCTGCTTCACTTTGGCAGCTCTGACTTGACATCTGGCAGTTACAGAACTAAGTATGAGCTTGTAATTAGAATTGGACAGACATCTCAAGTTCCTTGTTTTAATAAAACTGCCCTGTACTATGTGATGTTGCAGAGATGCTATCTGAGTACTGGTATTCAACATGCTTGTGTGTTTTTGATGACTCATCTAAAGTATGTAGAAAGAAGCAGCTTTATAATCATTTTTGATTCACTTATTTCAGTCCTAATTAGAGCATCTTTTAATGATGACACTGGAGTTATTTTTGTTGGCGTTGTAATCTTTCTCTGGATAAACAGGCAACATGACTTCTTCCATGGGGAGAGTTCTCAGCTGAAGGATAGCAGGATTAATCCCTGAGGAGACACTGTGTTCATTTGTGGTACATAAAATGGTTGAGAGCCTCTAAAGGGTAAACCACAAAGAGTTTGGAGACTGCTAGTGTTATGAACTGTGAAATTGAACCCAGTTGCCAATGGAGAAGGGAGGGGAGAGAAAAATAAGGACAGGCAGAAATTGATTCAAAGATGAAATTAGCTGGTAGGAGGTTAAGTAAGGTGAAAGTATATGTAAGAGAGACTTGAGAACCAGTTAAGGAGCTGTTCCTAAATTCTGCATTTTTTTTCCTATAGCTATCACTCTCTCTTCACTCAGGATTTCTGTTCTGAACACTTTCTGATGGGCTCTTTTCATTCATTTGCCCTTGTTTTTCTTTGCTTCAGTAGTGGAAATCATTTGGGCAATATATCTTTACTTCAGGGAAGAGACAGCAATTTGGCTTTTTGCTTCAGTTAACAGCTTGAGCTTTGGTTCTGCAGGGGATCTTGAGAGTGAACCTGAGCAGCTGAATTTGACTGAAAACATAGGTTAATGTGCTTCTGCTGTCATTTAAACCCATGCTGTTTAAGAAGGTTAATAATTTCCAAGAAATTCTCCCCACTGCCTTATCCCTCACTCCTCCTGTCCCTGTACTCCTCTTCAGTCAGTGAAACTGAATTAAAGTGCCCTCTTAAAGGCAAGAAGATGATGTTTATTTTCTTCTGATTTGTCATGATGTTACTTTTATGAAAATGGTTCGCTTTCTTTTTGTAATAGCTTTTCCTCTAATACAGACTTGGATTTGGTCTGTTTCCCTGTATGTTTCTTTTGTAGCTCTAAATTTGAAAGAGAGCCATCATCTTGACATTTTATTTGGGCTAGATTTTGAATAAATGTAATTAGGCTTTGTCACACTTTTGTAGACAGTCAACACAAAGTTATTTCTTTTCTCTTTGATATAAATAGCTCTTTTAGACTGGTTCTCTTTTTGAAGATGTTCATCTTTTAATAAGGCTTTAAATGTCAAGTCTGAATGAGTCAGACCTAAAATACTAGAAAGCAAACTATCTCCTAATGTTCTCACTCTGTCCCAATCCTTGTGAAGTGCCAAGAACTTTCTTTTAAGTGCTAGGGTCTCTTACAGCATTGAAGACAGGGAGAGCTGAAATTGCCTAGCACCTTGCAACACAATCCCTCAACAAACAGGCTGCATTAACACCAAATATGCTTGATCTCCATGCAAAAGATGTTATGATACTTTTTTTAAGAGTTAAGTATCTTATTATAATTGATGTTTTCATTTTTGAAACACAGAGCCAAAGCCAGGTTGCATTTCATGTGTTCGTCCCAAAATATTACCTATTTGGAGGCAAGAGCTACCTGCATATAAAGGGGCCAGTGGGAGGCACATGAAAAGAGAACTTCAGAGCTGTAGAAGGCTACTTACATACTTGTACCAATAATAGCTTTGTTCAATAATTTCTGCTCCCTCCCATCTCTGCCTTGAGTTGCACTGTGGCATGTTAATTACAATTCATTTTTGGGAAAACAGGTGTAGCCAGCTGTGGTAAATGGAGAAAAGAAGCGGACTACTGGCCTGATTTTATGAACCTTCTCAGTTTCTAATGCTTCAGTACTTCCAGAACATTACAGTCAGGAGGCAACTTGAACTTTTTACAAAATTTTCAATTCTTCTTCCCTCTGTCACAATTTTTTTTCAAGCACCAAGGATTTTGAGACTGGTCTTCCTGTCATCTGACTCTCATGCTCTCCTGTGGATATCTATAGGGAGAAAACCTGCAGAGCCACTCTTCTTCCCTAAGTATGTGGTCATGAAATCAATTCTAAATCTCTCTTAGCTTGAACAGTGATTCTGTTTTTCTGTGGGGAAAGGGTTCCAGCCTTATAAATTGCTGATGCATTTGGTTTTTGTTGCTTTTCCTCAAGATTTTCCTTTTGATTTAGCAGATAGTGAAAGATTGGAAAGATAGAATTAAGCTGGCGTTCCTTGCTCAATAGAGAAAAATAATATTTCTTTCAATTTGCATCTGTCCTTCCATGTGTCCCTGAAATTTTTTCTTACCTGACTGACAACTTCAGAAGGTTGAGCTCATGCATATCAGTGCAAAATGAAGGAGAGAAATCCGGATCAGTCTTAACCAAATTTATTTTGTAGCTCCATGCCTATTCATATCAGAGTTTAGATTTCAGCACTGACTTCCTCTCACTTGTTTCTGCTGCGGCTGCTCCTCTTCCATGAGTTTAGCATGCTGAGATGTCTGGCTGGAGTTGTCTCTACCCTTTGGGCCTGTGCTGATGACCTCATTGCCTTGTCAGCTGTAGTCTTTGCACAGACTTCTGATCAGAAGTCTTGCTAATATCTGTGTACCAGCATCTTTAACTTGCTTGTGTGACAGAAGTTTTTACGGCCCAACCTCTGTGGTAGGGTGGTAAGAAATTGGTCTGTGACTTTAATGTGTTGACAATTTTTCTAATGTTCATGTGCCCATATTAAAAGAATAAATTGTTTGCCTTCTCCATGTTTCCTATGCAACTGTGCTTGTCTTTTGTTTTACCGTTTTACAATGCCAGCTCAGGTTTAATATGCTGTTCACGGTAGCTCTTGCCAAACATTATTTTTCGGGTGACAGCCATTCGATGGCTTTGCTGCGTGCTGTAGCTCTTGCAGTTGTTCTAATATTCTGTCCAAGGTGACTCATGTTGTATTGCAAATTGTCTTTCTCACTTTAGTATCCAAAGCATTTGCAGTTATTCTTTCCTTTTAGTAGACCTGGTATTGTGACTTACATTCTAATCCATGTGTTCCATTTTTTCCTATCAACATAGTAAATTAACAGTTTTTCCAGAACTGTGGGTACCTCCCACCAGTTCAGCTTAAATACTTAGCATCAGTTTACTGCTTCATTTGATTTGTCAATCCTTCTGACTGTATCTATTATGAAGGTAATTTAATTTAGTTTTTTGACTAGGAGATTCAGGACATAGTAAATGTAGTTCAAAATGGTGATGTTTGTCACTTCATATTACTATGCTAGGTTTTAAAAGAAAGAAGGATAGCTTGTCTTCAGAGTAACAGGTCTGAACATGAATGGGAATTGTAGAAAACTTCTAAAAAGTTTGAATGAACATTCTTCATACAGCCATTAAAAGATGCAATAAAGTGAATGAGGTTGGTGGAAAAATTAGAGCTCACATTGTTTAACTTTGGTTTGGGCACTCTGAGGTAGTAGATGAAGACTGTCTCCAAGAAATACTGGGATGATGGGCAAGAGATCACTAACATTCAACAGAGCAGAGGTAGTACCAGAAAACTTCTGTTCATATTGTTCAGCACTTCCCGATACACTCCCCATTTTCAGTTATTTATATTTCTAGCACAGAATAAGCCTTCTGGCTGAAAACTTTCAAGATTTTTTCCTTGTCTCAGCTTGAATTTTGAAAATGTTGGAATCTAAACTTTTTGCATAGAAAAAAAAAATTAAGGTGGCAGAATTAAAAATAGATAGTATTGCTGATGTTGAAAGCTCCTTTTGTCTGTTTTATTTGATGTTTTTTGGTTTAACTACTTTGGTACCTTGCCTTATGTTTATATACATTATATTTCATTGGGTCTCATGTTTGCTACTGTAAGGTCTTGGCAGCCAGCCCTCACCTTTCATAGGCTGGATTATACATTTCATCAGCAAACTGCCTCACATGAGGCTTCATCTTCTTTCCCAGTTTTTTTAAGGCATATATGAGAGGAAATGAGCTCAGTAAAGATCCCTGTGAAATTTCATTTATGACTAATGAGAAAAACTGACAATTTAGTTCTGTCTCATTTTCTAATTTCTAAGAAACTTTATGGACCACTATTCTGATATTTGTGAGACTTTGATATTCCCATTAGAAACTCCTGGTGAGATGTTCCTGACCCATTATTTGGAAAAATTCATTTTAGTATTCCATTTTTTCTGAGCATGGTTGCCATTTCTATGAGATTTTTCTGACATAAATGTTTCCTGTACTTGGAAACGCATTTGTTTTGTGAGTGCTCAGATAAGAAGGAAGCTTGATGACATTGACGCTATTGTTATTTAGTGGGGAGCAGCCACACTTCCGTTATAAGTAGTTGTATATCTACATTTGAATCTTAATTATTCTTCTGAATAACATCAAGCCTGAAAACAAACCTTGAAGATTGCTACTAACATATTGAGTTACAAGACAAAGGACAAAAGCAGCTGCTTTCTGATATATAACTATTGAACAGTTCTCAGTTTCTGTCATGTAGAACAGATTGATCTTTTGTAGTGTTAATTCATAAACAAGATCACTGATACTTAATGGAGGTTCAAATATCTTTCCAGACTACTGTATCTATCCAGTTATCTTTTTCATCCTTGTAGTCTCATACAAAATTTATTAATTTATTTGATGAGACTTGTATTCTGTAAAATTATTTTGGCTGTCATAAATTATTATTCTGTGTTTATTAATTGAATTTCATATCAACATTTTGTTATTTTTTTTCTAGGTTTATTGGCAGGCTACCAAGCCTATAATTACCTGTCATTACTCTTGTTGAGTATCAGCAGAGCACCAGCATCCTTTCAGGCTTCTTGAATGTTCCTGCAATTCTGAAACCAGAAATACGTTCATCCAGATGTTTTGAGGTGTAAATTACCAAGGGCTCAAGTTTAAAACTGTCTAAACTTCACAGGGCTGTTTGACATTTCCTATTACTAGTGCACTGAAAATCAAACCTTAAATCACTTCACAGAAAGACAGAATATTCTGAGTTGAAAGGGACCCACAACTATCTTCAAAGTCCAACTCCTGGCCCTATGCAGGACACCCCAAGAGTCACACCATGTGCCTGAGAGCATTGTCCAAGCACTTCTTGAATTCTGTCAGGCTTAGTGCTGTGACCGCTTCCCTGGGGAGCCTGTTCCAGTGCCTAAATACCCTCTGGGTGAAGAACCTCTTCCTAATATCCAACCTAAACCTCCTCTGCCACAACTTCAGGCCTTTTCCTTGGGTCCTGTCACCTTGGGTCACCATAGAAAAGAGATCAGTGCCTTCCCTCATGAGGTAGTTGTAGACTGCTATGAGGTTTCCTCTCAGTCTTCTCCAGGCTGAACAGTGATCAAGTGACCTCAGCTGCTCCTCAAACTGCTTCCCCTCCAGGCCCTTCACCATCATCTTCACTGCCCTCATTTGGACATTCTCTAATAGCTTAATGTCCTTTTTACATTGCAGTGACTGAAACTGCACACAGGACTCGAGGTGAGGCTGCCCCAGTGCAGAGCACAGTGGGACAATCCCCTCCCTTGCTCGGCTGGTGATGCTGTGCCTGATGCCCCCCAGGACAGGGTTGGCCCTCCTGGCTGCCAGGGCACTGGCTCATGTTCAGCTTGTCACTGATCAGGACACCCAGCTCCCTTTCCACAGCACCGGTTTCCAGCATTTCATTCCCCTGTCTATATGTACATCCAGGATCTTCTTTGGAATACCTCATTCTGCTTTCTTTATAAACACATATCATAAAGCTTAAGAAACACTTCATTTTTGCACTTTATAGTGAATTTGAAAATCTAATGGTGAGACTATACCATTATTACAATATATTTTGCTCCAAGTATACTTTAAAAAGCTTTCATTCTCATTTGCTTTACCTTCACTAGCTATGAGTTTTCCCAGAGATTAACTTCCCTAAAGATTTTACTCCTTTTTCATTTTTTTATATCAAAATATATATAATTTAAATTATTTTTAATCTCCTATCTTCATTGAACATCTCTCTTTCGTAGCTACTTACATGTAGTCATATCTTTGCTTGATTATTCTCCTTCAAAATAATGGTCTTCAGATTCAGAAAATTAGCTCTATTGGAGAATCTAGTTTGCATTGGAATGGAGATCTGTCTTCTTTTAAGAAATTTAGGTCATGTTGTAGTTATTGATTCTTAGATATCCACAAATTTCAGTCCAGAAATTAATTAATCTTTATGAATTGTGTGATTCTGATAACAATTACATCATCACTGGTGCAATGCAATTTGCATTAGAAAATTATCATCTGTATTATTTAGCTAAAACAGTTTCAGATTTTGAATTCAATAATGGAATATGCTTAAATTAATCATGCAGAAATATTTTTGCTAGAAAAAACATAGGCTGGAGAAATTTGGGTTTTATGCCATAAATCCTTGTCAGATTTTGATGTTACAAATGGAACATAATTTTTAATTATGCCTAAAAGGTTTTTTATAGTGTTTTGAAAATATGGTTTATATCTCTTATTGTCGTCAATTAAAATTATGTGAAATCAACTATATATAACTGCTCTTGGAGGGTACAAGAGTCACAAAGGGGAAAACAATATAAATATCATAGGAGGGATTATGTTAAAAGTACATTAAAAGGATTTGTTAATTTATGCATGGTTACCATTACAACCAGATGCATGTTTGAAGCTTTTTAATTCATTTAGATAGCTGAGGTGGGTTGTGTTCATTGTTTGTGACCTCTGCATATGGCCTCATCCCAGGTCCCACTCATCTGCTGTTGTCAGTCTATGAAGCCAAGAAAAGTGAGGGTAACAAGATATTACTGCCAACTCACCAAGAGATGGTGCTGACATTGTGTATGGACAACATTTTTTTAAGGCATTGTCAGTATAGGTGGGGTTATTGAAGCATGTGATGTTTCTGAAGAATGGGAATCTTTGACAGCATACCAATGCTTTCATGACCCCAACCACTGTAATATGCTTAATGTCTTAATTATGTACAAAGTAAACCATGAAATAAGTTATAATTTAATCTTAGTTTTTAATGTAATTGAAGCAAAATTTGTAATGGCAGAGTCTAAAAAATTATGTAGCAGAGTGGGTTGCCCATTTCTAATAAACTTTATTGGTTTGGATGGGATATTCCAAAAGAAAACTTATTTGTGATAACAAATCCACTAAATTTACTAAACTTAATAGATTTTGCAATTAATTATAGATTGAATTGATATGAAATATATCATCTATATCAAATACCTTCAAAACAACTCATTCAATTCTGCTTCTTCAGTGCCTGGTTTTTGTTCTTCTTTTTCCCTATGGAATTGTTTTCATTTGTCACTGGGGTCCTCTGCTTAATACAATGTGAATATTAGATCGTAATACTTGTATAGTGAAGGAGATATTCAAGACTCCATGAAATGTTTAGTGATACCTAGGAATTGTTAGGCAACAACCTTGAGTACTTTTTGTCTTCAGAACTATTGTCCAGAGAAGTCACCAATGTAAGGATTGTAAGGAGTGTAAGGAGAAACACTGCTGGTTTTGTCTAGATCTCCTCCACAGATCTGGTTTAAATAGAAAGACCAAACACAACAACTGAAAGAGAACAGTGATACACCTAAAGAAAAGGCCACTTCTCAGCTGAAACCTGGCCAAGATAAGAATCTCTCTGGAGTTACTTACATAAACTTCATTTGTAGTAAAAGCTTTACTACAGGTTTTGTTGTAATTCTTTTCTCTTATGATTGATTTTAAATCAATATGACAATAATAAAAATAACTTCTTAGATAAGAATAAAATTTTTCTTGCCTATCGCTTTTTGTGTTCTGGATAGAAAAAAACAAAGTTTTGGCAGTATGCACTGAATCCTAGGGACTGATTTAAGAAGAGAACCCAGGAATGGTAAAAGCATGGGGCCTAATTCCTAGGTGAGTGAACTCACGGAGAATAGTAAGAAATTTCGGTGTCTTTGAAGACATTCTGTATGATTTGAAAGATATGCTACATGCCACACCCCAGATTGCAATGGAATTTGGATTACTCCACAAAGCTTTGATCTCCATAAAGTCTGCTTCCTCCGCAGATTATAAGGAAACAATAAAAATATATTGTACCTTAAGAATGAGTATGAATAAAAGAAATACTAAAAGGGATGTAATATTTCCTCCTCCTCCAAGGATCCTCCCCCTGCTTTAAATCTTCTACATTGAATCCACATTTTCTTTCTCCAAAATGTCACCTATTTGCTGCGTTTGGAAAACCTGCCTGAATTTAATAGCTCTGGATTGCACAAGTAATGTAATAAACTTAAGCCCCTTCTGATAAGTGTGGGAAAGTTGGTGAAGCCTACTAGTATTTCCTTATGAGTCAGAAAATCTTTACTAAATAATAGTCATGAAATATTTTGTTAACATGAATGGGACAGAATCATAAAGTTAGAGAAAATTGCAGGAGCAGAGTATGTACACGTAGCTAACAAGTATAGCTGTTCTTTTTTCAATAATTTTGTCAGAAATCCACCCACTCCTTTCTCATCCCATGGCAGGAGTACCCCACAGAAAGTACTCCTTCAGGTTCTCATCCTTCTCTGTAGAGGAAACCCTTCTCTCTTGGACCAAAGGGTAGGAGTAGACTGCATACCTCAGTATCTGCCTGTCACCAGGTCTGAAGGAACTTTTTTCTCAGTCTCTTTCATAAAAAGGGGCAAAAATTTATCATTACAGCTATGGGAAAATAGGCTTGATACTGAATTTTCATCTAAAGGTATCATTCAATTTCTGAGTGTGTTGCATCGTAGCAGAAGTACAGAGGGCCCTTCAGCTCTCATTTTGTCCTGGCCTTTGGCAGAAAGGGACCACACTGGGCCCTTTAGATCTGTTCTTCCTCCCTGCATGAAGCTGACACCATTCATTAATCCCAAGAGGGTGGGGCAAGCAGAAGTCTTCTTGGTGAAGGAAAAATCCACCAAAGACCAAGAAGTAATCTGTTTCCGTAACCATCTAATCTATTGCAACCACAGGACCAGTGGTTGCAGTATAGTCTGGCTGTGAAGCCTAGTTTTTAATACCTTTCAGTATCCCCCTATGGCATCATAAACTGTCAGGGCAGAACATCATATTCTGCTGTTCTGGAAGGTTTGCTTTTGGCACAAATCTTGGTCTCTACTTCCTTAGCTAAATCAAGGATGTTTAAGATGGCAGCTGCTCCACCTATCAACAATTAACATGCAAGTATACCTAGGGAAAGCCTGGGGTTATCCATGCTGCCAAACCCTGGCATGAAAGATGTTGGACTATTGTTCTTATTGTAAAAGAAGATGTCTAAGCTTCTCCAGGCAATTTTTAAAAGCATTTCAATCAGACTCCTGCTTTAAAATGCCTAAGGAATTCCCAAAGGAATCCTTCTTTTCTTTACAGGAAGCTGAAGGAAGTAAATGCAAGGAAAGAGTGAAACTTATTGCATCCCATTGTTGGGTAATTATCAAACTATTTCCACTTGTACTACTGACTTCAAAGAGCCATTTTGATTATACAACTAGTGTCAGAGAAATATGGCTTTGTAATCATGCAAACCTTTTCCTCTCAGGTAAGTTAGTACTTTATACTATTGAGTTGAGCATTTAAAATCCTTTGAGCTTTTAATTTTTTGTTTTGAGTTGGGCTTTTGAATTCCTTTTATTTGACTGAAATAAACTGAAAAGGCATACTTTAATTTGAATATTCTGATGCAATTTTCATTAAAACTATATTCTTGGAGGCATTATCTTAAAAGGGGTTGTAAACATTGTAAACATGGCTCAGAATTAGCATAGCTGAAGTGGGAATAATTTTTCATTTTTATCACTCTCTGCCATGCTTCATTTACCTACTTAGTGCAGTCTGTTCTGTGCAGCCTTGATAGATGAAGCAACATACTTGTAAATAACAGATATATTTATATTGCTTGTTCATCGGGAAAGAAACACATCATTGCCCCAGCCATGTATCCATAGGAGCTGTAAGACTCTCAGATCAGTTTTTCAGTTTTATATTTTTACAACAGGATGGAAAATAACAGGGCTACAAAATTACATCAAACTTAATTTTACTATCAACAATTTCTGTGTTTCTACTGGTCTCTACTAAAACTATTTTCACGTTCTCCACAACAAAGGGGGAAGCCTTGGTTAGGACAGAGTTTAAATCCAGCTCTTAACTTTGCCTTTCAGGTTCATCAAGATGCACTTGCATGTCAGTGACCTCTGTCACTTGTCTTAACCCAGTGAGAGAGAAATCTAGAGGTCACTCAACCAGAAAATCTAGATCCACTTGAAAAGGTCAAGATCTTTAAGGCTGTATGAATAATTATAGTTTACTAAAATGTAGAATTAGCACTCTGAAATATGAGAGCTACCTTTCAGGCATACGAAACTCTTTTGTATTTTCACTGGCTGCTAAATAATACAAAATTGTTGATTGAAATGTTGACCTGGTAAGCAATTAATAAGTAACTGCAAAATATTATACGAAATTCTAACTTGCTCTAAGTTATAAACCAGGAGGTGTAAAAATGACAAGAGAAACATTAATATCAAAACATTCATATGTGCAATTTCATGTTTAACAAATTCCTAGCTGAGGAAGCTGACTGAGAGATGGAAAAGTAAAATTTTTCTAGAGTGGAAGAAGGCTTGTATTCTATTGCTCATTTTTCCAACACACAACTTTTGAGGACTAAGATTACAAAATCAGATTTTTCTTACATATAGTTTACAGGCAGCAGGTTTTGAAATTTTCAAAATCTTTTGCTGATTTCATGGAATCATCAACTGAAATTTGTAACTAAGTTTTTTCTCTGTGTACCTGCAAACAGGTGGCCATTTTTCAGCTTAGAAAAAGAAGGAACAAGAAAGCTTTTCTTCTAATGACAGTAAAACAAGCTCTCTAAACGGGGATGAAGGCTCTGAGTGGGGCAGAAGAGTGCTGTCTGGATCAAAGAGTGGACAGCTGTACTTTGCTGTTGGGGTGAAGAATGGGATATGCACACATATAGCTGTCTGTGAATGCCTGGGCTGGTTAGGACAATGTATCTTACTCTGCACTGGTGACACATAACACAGCTGACTGTCCGAAAGAAGTATTCTTCACTCAGCATCAGGCTGTTATTTGAGTTGAGAACAGGGGATGTATTGCATTCATATATTTCCTTTAAGACTATGGACCAATGTCTTTCCTTAATACATTTCTAGGCAACTGTAAAGAAACAATGTCTCTTACCTGCCTGAGTCTCCTGAACTGTGTTGGCAGTCTTGCCAAGAGCGTACAAAGGAAAGGAAATGATGAACGAGGTTTGAAATAGACATCTCCCCAAGTTGTCCAAAGACTTTAGGGCATTGGGCCTAGTGAAGAACTATACAGGGGCATGTATCAAATTTATCACGGTTCTAACTATGCTGTCCATAAGAATGAAATAATCCCTAGGCTTTGATACAAGTTCTCTTGGAGGAACCTAGTTGGCCTCCCACAGGGAAGGAGCAGATGGCCCACAAAAGGCTGTAGATAGAGGTCTCTGTTTTGACTGTGAGGAATAGGCAAAGGAAGAGGGTCTGGTTGTAATCTAGTAGTGAAACTAATGGAAAGTCTAAGGGCTCTTCTTGTTGGCTTCATCTGGGATAATGAGGGAGGAACTGGACCAAGGCCAAATCTATGTTTATCTTTGACCCACTGGGTCAATTGAACTGGGCACTCCATGGCCTATTTTCTTTGCATTTTCTTGTGCCTTTTGTCACTTTGTGGTGTTATTTCAGTGCGTTTTCTTGCTTCCTTCTTCCAGGCAGTGTGACCTATACCTTATCTAAATTCTCCATTGCCAATCATGAAGGTCTCTGTTCTCTTAAGTGAATTAGGGAAGACCATCGCAGAGATAACTTTTCTTCAGAGGATGACAGTGATATACAAGAGGCAATTTTAGTGAATATTTTGTGCTCCCATACTGTTGGAATTCCTATCTTGGAAGGGAGTCTATCACAGTGAGGTCACGGGGTCCTATGGCTAGCTCAGAATCCCCGGGAGCTCAAGTGACAAGGAACCTAGGTAAAAGAAAGAAGGCGCTCTTCTCCTCGGGATAACGTTCTTAGATCTTGAATGCATCAGATCCTGGAGGCGAAGAGGGCGGGGGCCTCCTGGAGACCCCTTTTGACCCCCCAGGGAGGAAGGGGAGGGGGCAAAACCCACCACCAATGGGATACAATTTACTTGGGAAAAGGGGCAGGGTCCCAGTACAGGTGTTTGGTTTCAGGGGTTGCGACATCTACATGTGTGAGGGACAAGCCCAGACTAAGACAACACAAATCCTAGTGCAAAACCCATCAAAACATATCAATAATCTAACCATCACAACAGGAGTCTATTACTACTCATTGGTTTAAGAACCAATAAGAGGTTGAGGGGTCCGTCTGTTGTTTTTTTCCCCCTTCATTTGAAGTCAAACATTTTTCTTTTCCAGATTAAATGTTATGGATCAGAATGGTTTGATCATTTGATTCCACAGAGCAGTTGGTGTCCTCAGAGGTTTCAGAGATTTTGGGTTCAGCAGTAACAAGTGTGAAATTATCAGATTATCATTTTATTATCAGATTTCAATAAAAAGTCTCTGGACAAAATGTCAATTTGTTGATCTCAAGGGTATGTCTAGTTTGTGTCTGGATCAAGAGCTGGGTTTGAGGCGAATCTGCTCATTCCTGATTCATGCTTTGGTTCACATTTTGAAGTGGTTCCAGTTGATCCTTTCAGTATACTTTTTGGCTTTCTTTTGGATGAAACTGATCTGAGAGATGTGGTCCAGGAGCAGTTTCAGATGCAAATTGTCAGTCAGGCCAAGTTAGTGTTAGGCCAAAGTTTAAAAAGCAAACCCCACTACTACTGGAATGAGTATAGTGTGGATATTAAATCCTTATCACCAACTAGTTGGCTTTACATGTCCACTCTGACTTGTCTACGTTACTTTCAAGCTGGATGTATCCCTCGTGAGACTGTGCTGAATGAACAATGCTGGCACTATTGAAAGTAATATCCTGACAATCCAGTCGTCCCTTATTACAAGCAGATTCTAGAGCAATGTGTACTTGCAAGAATTTAATTGCATACTTGTATTAAAATATAATTGTATTTGCACTGTAATATAAAAGCAGTGAAGAATGCATTTGGTTGGTATTTTATTATTTAAAAGGAGTATGGTAATATAATCATTAATATATTTTTAAGCATCACTCCCTGTAGAAATTTAAATTAGTAGTTCACTGTGATGGGTTTTAAGGTAACATTTTTTATTAAAAATGGAGCATCTGAAAGTTTTAGGTTCATGAAAGGTTTATAATTAAGCCATGAAAATTAATTTAGCCATGTAAAACGGATTGCTAATTAGTTTGCTTAATAGGGCTGTCACTTCCAAACTCATTGCAGGTGAATATTAGGTTAGTTCTGTCTCTTGAGGTTTCAGGGAAGTTTATGACATTCCTTATGAAAGGTATTACTGTCCACATTTTCCTTGTGAAGAGAACTTCTCTGTCCTGCCAAACATTTAAGGAATATTATCATGAATGCTGATGATTTCTATTCTGCTTTGTCTGCTTTTTGGAATAAATCCTGGGTAATCAATGTCTTTTTCTTTTCCCTGTGTGGCACTGATAACCACAAATATTAGAGCAAAATGGAAGTAACAGGAAATCTTGTCTAAGTGCTGGAATGACCTTACTATACCCCAAGCTTGGAGTATACCAAATACCTCCTAAAAGAAGATGAATTGAGTCTCCTTGGAAAGAGTCTATTCCAGGAATCAAGTTGTCTTTATTGCAGTGATATTTGTTATAAATATTATGCCAGCAACACTAAATCCTGAAAATTACAGTGAATATTAATTTAGGTCCATTCTGCACAGAGGTCAGAGTGTATACAGTGGACCAGTATTTTTCTATACATCCCATCTACAACCAAGCCCTTCAAAATGACAAAGATGGGTTGCTGCTTCCGTTTTCCCCTCTTAGTTGTTGAGTGCTCTCTGGTGGCATTAATGTGGTGGTGTTACAGCTGTCATCTCTTTGACTGAACAGAGCTAAGGTAACTGAGAGTTTAAAGATTTCTGATTGATCGTTCAGGTTTGTTCAGACACAATCTGTCATTATGCTACTTTTAGGTGCATTTAAATTAATTGATTCTGCCACTGTAGCCTCTAGAAACTTTAAAAGAACTATAATTAAAACATAAGCTCTACAAGCTCTAGTTATAGATCAAGAGGGTTTTTTTCTGTAGTTAACTTCATTTTGTTAAATCACACAAATTGGCTTAATCCAAGCCTGGGCTATGAGATAAACTCAAGGTCCATGTTGTTCCAAGATGTTGAGAAGCAATATACTTGAAAGCAAAATACATCTAAAAGATGTATTTGGTTTTTTAATACCAATGGAAATGGTTATGTCTCATGATTTTGTCAGTTTTGTTACCTATATAATCTATGACCAGTCTTGTGTCCTACCTGGAGTTTCCATAAAGGAGTTTAACCCCATCTTAAGTTGGTGTAATATAAAAAAATGAGTCATAAATATATACTGTATGAAGGATGTTACTGGAGTGAAATAGGAGATTCTCCAAAGCAGGGAGTCATTCTATATAAGAACTATATTAAGGGGAAAAAAAAAAAAAAGAAGGTATGGACTGCTATTGGAATTGTTTTGTGGATTGACTTTAACAACAGAATTTCAAATGATGGCACAGATGAGAACTTTTCTAACCAAACACATGCAGCTTCAGCTTATTCACCCCTTCATGGTTAATCTTCTGATGTCCATACACCACTGTTTGTGTCATAATCAGGTCTGATGGCAGAGTGAGAATATAATCAATGTCAATTCTCTTGTTTCTGTACTTACTGTCAGTGGCAGCATATTCATGGTGTTTTTAATTTATTTTTGTCATGGTTGTTTTAAACTGGGGAGAAGAAATTCCATAAGCAATAAAAGGAGAAATTTTTAATGGATTCATTTTCAACAAATAAAATACATTTATTCGACATAAATCAAACACTTCAGGTTCTTTAGAAGTCTCAGTACAAATGCATTAATTTCATAGGGATTAATAAATGCAAGGAGTGAAAAGCCTGAAAGTATTTTTAACCTACTTTCTGAGGCTACACCAGCTTACTAATTTTGGATTCTTTCCATAAGGGAAATATTACCATTTTAGAAATTGATTTTCCCATTCTGCCTTTATCTTAAAAATATTATTGCTTTTAAAATTGCTTTCCCAAAGATTTCTGTAGCCCTCTCAAAAGGTCCTTGAATTCTTTATTGGTTTCCAAAGAAAAAGCCTGAGAAGTAGAAATTTCCTTCAGTCTTTCTGTTAATAATTAATACAATTAAACACAATGGCATGCAGAGTTGTAGAGTCATGAATTCAGGGAACAAAAATTACCATAAAGGTCACTTACAAATGAAAGTAAATGTAGGTCTCAAATACTCTGGTTTTCAAGGATGATTCTGGAAACAGCCAGAGAAAAGGAATGTATTAATAATTCCAGTATGACTTGCAATAGAATGAAGCTTGTGGAAGTTTTTTTTGGAACGGAAAATTTTCGATGGAAGCTTGTTAAAATGTATAGAATAGAATTGCTTATTTTGTAATTTGGCAAAAAATATTGAAAAAGAGATGGTGGAAAAATATGTTAATGAAAGAGTTAATGACCCTTCATCTCACTTTGAATAAGATATCACCACTATGCAGATCTCAGGCTATTCAGTGACAGTAAGACAGCTGGGTTTTTAAATTATTGATATTCAAGGTGGAACCTTAATCCCTTTTGTTTTCTGATCTACTAAATAAATGATATAGAAGCCTAAGGCAAACAAATTCAGGTTTGCTAAAATTCTTAAAAAGCTTCAATTCAATTCAATATGCTAGATTAGCATAGATCTGCTTTTAACTTATTAATTTGGAAAACTTTAGAAGTGTTGTTAAATAAACTTAACAGATTGGTAAAAATAAGGCAACAGCTGATTAAGCTGATGTATCAAGAAAGAAAATTGTTACAATAATGAATGAGAACTCTAAAACATAGAAATTATTATCAGTAATCTGATATTATTTATATTCTTCCTGGAGTATTTATTTTTAGTTGATATCTGCTAATCATGCACTTTTGTGATAAGAAGACTTAAACCAAAATATTACTCACCAGAATGAGGATTGCATATTAAATATATTGCACAACTTATGTATAGAAAATGTTATCTCTATGTACACTTTTTTCAATTACACCGTTATGCTTTGCCATAGTTGGAAAAGTGACTTCCACAATGCTTTTTGCAACATTCCCAGTTTTTAAATAAAAGCACACTGTATTTGTAAGAAAGTAAACATATTTATGTTCTGGGAGAGAGACTTTGCATGCTCTGTATTTGATACATATGATTCTTATTTCTAATCTCACTTTCCAAAAACTG
>WEIT01022464.1:68906-79305 GCA_013389985.1 Dryoscopus gambensis | reverse complement strand
ATATATATTCTCAAAATCTTTTGCCAGGCAATCATATTTATAAGGCTTTCCTGTTTCATCCTCCCCAACAGGTGAGGGTCCCTCCAGCGAGGAGCTGCGGGGGTTGCTCCCAGTGCTTTTGTTCTCTGGGGTGGTGTTTGTTCCACCCAGAGCCTGCGCTGGCCCCGAGCAGCTGTGGCTGCCCCTGGATCCCTGGCACTGCCCAAGGCCAGGCTGGATGGGGCTGGGAGCAGCCTGGGACAGTGGGAGCTGTCCCTGCCCATGGCAGGGGGTGGGATGGGATGATGTTCAAGGTCCCTTCCAACCCAGCCCATTCTGTGACATGAGACTGGGATTTTTTTGGTCATCTTTACATACCCAGATGTCAGAGCAGCACCTGCTGCAGGGGATAAACCTCCAGACTGTGGTTGAACCCAAACAGTTGTTCCAGGTTTGGATTCTCCAGAGCTCAGTGCACATCCTGTTGTTGTGTTGGCCCTGAAATCTATCACTGAGTCACCCCAAACGTGTAAAACAGGGAGTAGGCAAAAAGTCTGTGGGACTGTGGGACTCGTGTGTCCCCTGCTCTGAGCAGTCCCTGAGCTGGCATGGCCTCTGTGCCATCCCTGCTGTTGGCAAGGTGCTGCTCCAGGGGTTCAACCTCCGGCTGCCTCAGCCAGAAGGTGTCAAGGCAAACAGGAGGAGAATATCAAAATCCCCCGATAATTTCAAGCCCCGTTAGAAACGATCAGGGAATCCAGTATTTTCCAGCAGAAGATAACATCAGAGAGAGTATTTTATTTGCTAGTGTTGCAAGGCTTGATGTTTTATAGTTCTCTTCTAACTTCTTTTATTAAAAATGGATAAAACGATGCCAAATATTCTGTCTGGTGAATTCACAGCCCTTCCATGGTCTCCCTGCTGGGTCTGGTTTTCAGGGGGACAGGCAGAGATCATTCGGGGCCTGAATCTTGTGCCAGTAAATCCAACTTTCCTCTCTTGCCTTAGCCCGGGCTGTGTGTGGGTCTGTAGGGAAGGGGCTGGGAAGGGATCTTGGAGGGATTTTGGAGGGATTTTGGAGGGATCTTGGCAGGAGCTTGGCAGGAGCTGGTCTCAGGCCCAGAGCCCCCAGGGTCTGCAGGGCTCAGCTGCCATCCCCAGCTCGGGGTCCCTCTGAAATCCTTGCAGAGTCCCAGCCCAGCTTTGGGACTCCGGAGGCGGCAGAGCCCACCCTGGAATGTGCCTGGAGCTGACACTCAGCTTTCCCTGCATTAGAAAAATCAGCACCTGGAGTTTGATGGAGCTGAGCGGCGACACTTCCCTGGTTTGTGCTGCTTTTCCGTATCTAATCCAGCCCTGATGTGACAGCCCACGTTGCCCAGGTCCTGTTCTTGCAGCAGCCCTTCCTTTCATTAACCTTCCTGCACCACTGATCACAAATTTATTGTCCCAGGGCCTGGGGCTGGGAGGGTTTCCCCGGAATTAATCTGGTTTACGTCTGGTCACCACTCAGTGAGTTTTACATCCTTTGAAAGCTGCTCTGAAGCCGTTTCTGGGCTGCGGGGCTGTGGTTTAATGCTCTCAGGGTTGATCCCGAGTGACAACTGCGGGCAGGACGCTCCATGGCTGGGGACAGCATTCCTGCCCCTTCCGGCCCTAATTAAGACGCCGCTGGAGTTCTCCAGGGAAAGGTTGTGCTGTTTGCGTGACTCCCCTCGAGCAGGGCCAGCCAAATTTCCTTTAATTGGGTTTTAATCACGATTTCAGCATCTTCTGCCCCCTTTTCTCCTTGCAGAGAGATCTGGGCAGGTTGTTAGAACAGGGGCTTTCATGGGGCAGGATTCGCAGGGTTTCGCTCCATTCCAAAGGCAGGGGTGGAAAAAGCAGCCAGGAATGCTGATTTCTGGGTGTCACGTGCCAAACTTTTAGAGTATTTAAACATTTGTGGAGACAGAGGAATGGGAATGTTCTGCTCCTGTCTGAGCAGGTCCCAGGCTGGAGAAGTCCATGCGAGTCCCCAGATAATCAATAAATTAACTGGCCTTCCTTGACTTCTCTTGGAATTCCTCAAAAACGGAGACAACTTCTGGTATCTGTGGGACACAAAGCACCCTCAGTAAGAGCTACCCCAGGTACATTGTAGAAGGGTCCATATTCTTTTTTCTCTTCAGTGTGGGTCACTCTTTTTCCTGGTTGAACACTTTCCTGTCAGATGAAAGGGATTTCAGCCCTGATCCAAACGGGAATTTTGCCTAATGCCAGCCAGGCTTCAATCCATGAGAGCCCCCTTCAATCCATGAGCCAGCAGGTGTCAAATGCTTTTGGGAATCTGGCTGTTGTTTGTGGGGGGCAAATGCTCTTTGGGAAATAAGATCAACAGTAGCTGTTTAGGGGCCTGTAAAACTCCTTCCTGGTGTCCCTCCTCCCTCCCAGTTCCTGCTGGCGCCTCCTGAGCTGGCATGGGATTGGCCCCAGCTCCAGGAGGAGATGAGAAGGGTGAGAGAAGAGGGAACTGTCCATCCAGGAGAGCACCTGAGAGCTGAGTCCCACCCCAAGGGTGGGAGAAGAGGGAACTGTCCATCCAGGAGAACACCTGAGAGCTGAGTCCCAGGGTCAGATCTAGGGGTGGAATGAGGTTTTCCAGGATTAAGGCACCTTGGGCTGTGTGGTGGTGAAGCAGCGTGGTCAGGATTGTCCAACACCCTCCTCAGGCAGCACGTGCAGCTCCCAGTCCTTGAAGCAGTGGGACCAGTGAACCCAGCCACAGAGAGCAGCATGGAATTTCCTGGAACATGGGAACAGCAGTTCTTGTGCTGGTGGGGCTGGAAGTGCTCTGCCAGCTGCAGGGAATGCTGGAGGCTTCCCAGCAGGAGCAGCTCTTGTGGGGAAATCTCCACCTGGGGTGGTACCTGGGAGGGATTTGGAAGTGCCTGTGCCCTTGTGGCCTCTCATGGGTTTTTGGAGGGATAGAGAGAGCTTTGATTTTCTGTGTTAAAATTATATTAGTTTTATTTATTAGCTTGGAGCTCCCTAAAATACAGTGTGAGCACTGTAAGTGAGAGAATGCCCCAGTGGTTCCCCACCCCTGTGGAGAGTGACCTGTGAAGCCAGGCCCGGGTGCTTCAAAGAGCCCCACTGTAGTTAAGGGAATGTTCAAGTGATCATCCACCCAGCTGTCATATGACCCAGGTTTTGTTTAAGACTCAGTCTTGCTGATCAGTCTTCTAAAGCCCTAAGCCTCGATGTGTGGCCTTGGCCTAAAGTAAGTGCTGCTTGAGCAATCTAAGTTACTTGGGAGGTGTTATAAGAATTATCAGTGAAACAATAAGATAAGCCCTCCCTTGTTAGGCAGTGACATAGCTCCCTGATTTTAAACCCCATCACCTTTTCTACTTGGGCGCATTGCTGAGCCTTGTAATTAGTTAAATCTGCTGCTATAATCAAAAGCCAGCCCCACACTCCAGTGCTCTGTGACGGCTTCCAAGATTTGCGTGATTAACTTGGCGGAGGCAGTGGGTGGCTAATTGGATAAGCTTTAATCTTCACACCACCGAGGCGAGGCAGGGCAGGATCAGAGGAGGGAGGAAGTTCTGCTGCCTTGTGTGGGAAGGTAGTTACCAAACATGTCACAAAGATTATTGTAACGAGCAGACCACTTGTCATGACCCAGCCTACAAGAATAGGGCAGAGCACTGGGGGGAGGGAGAGAGACAGAGCTGCAAATTATTTCAAATTTGCTTGCCTTGGCTGTTTTTTAACAGGCAGAAATAGTTGTGCTCTTTTTAGCGAGCGGAGAGCTTTATGTTCCCTTTGCTTTAGTTAAACAGCTTTGTCAGATGTTGTTACCCTGGATTTTGCGTCCTTCTAATTGAACTGAATTGGGTGAACTGCAGTGATTTTTCCATCTTTAGCAGTGTAATGCTTCTGTCGTGTTCACAAACCTGGTGCTGGTGGCGAGACTGAGATAAAAGAGCATATTTAATCCCCCAGAGCAGGGAGGAAGGCTGGGTGATGTGTCAAACTTCATTCCAGGTGTGTGCCAGTTTGTCTAATCAAGCCTGATTGCCAGCCTCGATAAATACATTGGAATTGAGTGGAGGTGCAGGAGGGGGATGCAGAAGAGCCCCAGCTCCTCTCTGGTGCTGCCCTGGATACCTGGCTGGTGCTGCCCCAGCAGGGCTGGCTCTGCTCTGGTGCTCAGCATCACTGGCGTGGTTAAGGGAGATGTTGAGGTTTATAAAAGTGCTTTTTAGCCGCTTCTAGCAAAAAAAAAAGTGGGTTTTTTTTCTATTTTTCATTCTGACTTCACCTTGGGCTGCAGGCGGGTGCCCCGGTCCCGGTGTCCGGGCAGAGGAGCCGCGGGGCTCCCGTGTGCGGGCGATTTTCCGCAGTGCTGCTCCGTGCCGCGGCCAGGAGATGTCCCCAGCTGCCCAGAATTCCTCCGGAGCTCCGGCCCGAGCCCGGGCGCTGCTCGGACCCCTCCCGGCCCCGCTGGCCGTGCGCGGAGTGACCTCCTGCCCCGCGGCTCCGGCCGCAGGGGGATGTCCGGCAGCTGTGGGCACGGGGCAGCCGCTGGGCACCTCCTGCAGAGCAACTCAATTAAAAACCCATTAAAAACACCAAAACAACTGCAGCATTCCAGTTTAGGCCTTGGTGTAGCTAAAATCATTGAGAATTTGAGAGATCTAAAAACCCCCCTCTGTTCTTGCGTTGTTTGTGGAAGTGCTTTGGGAAAGAGCAGGGAAAAGGTAAAATGGGAATATGGGAAATACGGAGTTTAGGAAGAGCAAAGCAGAAAGCAAAAGCTCCAACTTGTGAACATCTGTGGGGAAACCAAGCTTACCCTGCCTCCCCCCGAGCCTGGGCTGCAGCTCTGGGTTCAGGGGACTCTCAGTCTGTCAGGAGGTTTGTCTTGTAGGAAAAACCAGTGAAGAGCTGAAAGGCAGAAACCAGAAATCTGGTATTGAGGAAATATTTAAGTGGAGTTTCATTTTACTGCTTGGATTTATGTGCCCTGGACGTGGAAAACTTGTTTTCTGTGGTCACCAGGGAAGTGTCTGTAACGTGAACAATCTCAAGTCGTAACTCTTGGAAAAGAAAACCCATTATTTAATTACTCTTTCACTTTAAAGTGTGTGTTCCTGGCTTCTCGTTCAGGTTGATGCCAGACTAGGAAATGCAGCAGGGGAGCTGTGTCTACCTACAGTTCTTGAAATTCAGAAATATTCCTGGTTAGATTTGGTCAGGATTGCAGGGAATTAAAAGTCTCATCTGATTTGCATCTCTGTTGATGAGTGGATCCTTTTGCTGCTTGGGCCTGCAGCAGCATTTTTATAAGNGGGAAGTAGAAGTCTCATCTGATTTGCATCTCTGTTGACGAGTGGATCCTTGTGCTGTTTGGGTCTGCAGCAGCATTTTTATAAGTTTGTGTTTTGATCACGTAGCCAGTGCAGGAATAATGTGCGTTCCCAGGAATGCTGTGTGCCCCACATGCAAACAGCATTCTGTGTGGGAATGTTGTGCACTCTGCAGCGTGTATTTCACTCTGTAGCTCGATTGCTGCCTGTGGAATGTTTCCTCTCCCTCCTCACCGCTGCCAGCCCGTGAGATGGGTTTGTTTTGGGGGTTGCTTTTGGCTGCTCTCTCCTGGGAGTGCACAGAGCCCCGGGCAGTGCTGAGCCCTGCGTGCCGGGGGCTCCGTGCTGGAAATCCCTCACTGAAGCTGTTTCCAGGTCCAGCCTCATGGCAGGAGGGGTCAAACGAGGCGTCACCAACCCCTGGCTCTTGGAGGAATCGGAGGAGACCAGAGGACTTGGCTTTGATGAGCTCAGGCAGCAGCAGAGAAGGATCATTGAAGGTACAGGAGCCTTTCTGGTTGCTTGGAGCATTGCTGGGACCTGAGAGGAGCCTTTAACTGAGTGTCAATACACCAACCTGTGCTGAAGTTTTATTATTTACAGGTGTCAAACAGCTCCAGGCAGCTGCTTTCTGTGTTTGCAGGAGCAGCATTGTGCTTGCAATGTTCTTAACTGGATGCAACTTCTTAAATTAAACTTTGAAAATCCCGATTTTGACCAAATTCCTGGTTTTGGTGTGCAGTGTGATCACGTAACTGCACTGGCTGCAGGGGTGTTGCTGGGGGCATTAAATGTCTCGCTGAATTGGAACGAGGTAAGAATTCACTCATCCCAAAAAAGGTCTTCAGATTTTGGCCCTCAGCATCCATAAGGAATCTCTGACTTTGGAAGTGTTGGGAAACCTCATCCTGAGGATGTCAGGTGGTTAATGAGGTCACTTCCAGGCAATTAAAGTATTTAATTACTATGGAATTCCATAATTATTATGGAAGAGGTGCAATGAAATCAGTCTCCAGATAAGACCTGCTTCACTCTGCATGGGAACAACTTGTGTACAGCTCAGCAGAGCAGCCTGAGCTCTGTCTGGATGGTCCAGCAGGACCCTCAACTGCGTTTTTAATTACATTATAGGTAATTAAATTGAGGTGTTGGAGGGCCATCGAGGGGAAGGGGGTCCTGGGCACCCCGTTTGGGCAGCATCGCTGCTGTGCCCTGGGCTCTGGCCCTCCTGCAGCTCCTCCTGTGCCACTCCCGGGCAGCTTTGGGCAGAGAGGGCTGCACGTGTTGGCCGAGGGGCTCCCTGGTGCCTGCAGGGCACAGGGGATGTGGTTCATCACACAGGAGCTCTGGGAGTACCTCACACTTTCTCTGCCCCCGTCCCCTCTCCCTCAGCTCTCCCCCATGCTCTGTGTCCTCTTGCAGCTTTAAAAATCTCTTTGAATTCTTTGGTGTTTGCATCACCTGTTTTCTTTTATTCATGTTAAAAGTTGCTCGGAAAATTTAAAAAGGCAAATCAGGAGCTCGCTGTGTGTGCCAGAAAATCCCCTGCATTTATGATTGAGTAACAGCTGAATGTTAAATTCTTGGATTTTTTTTTTTTTTCTTTTTTTGGATCCTCAGCAAAATGTCCCAGCCAGAGGAGAGAAATTATTTACCCATCATTCATATTATTTCAAGAGTACTGTTGCCATAAAGATTAGTTTTCATGTTGTGTTCACGTGTTTTTCTTAAAGCATTTTAGCCCTTTAAGCACAGAGTAGATTTTGTTTTCTTCACTTCTACCTATTTTATGTAGCCTGGCATAGCAGCAACTTCTTAAAGTAATTTGATATATTTTCCTGGTGCAGAACAAGATGCTGGACTCGATGCTCTCTCTTCCATCATATCCCGGCAAAAACAAATGGGGCAGGAAATTGGGAATGAGCTGGACGAGCAGAACGGTAAGGACAGGATTTTGCCTCACTTTTATGTAAGACTGGGATTTGTTTTTTTCTCTCCTCACACAGCCGCTCTCCGTGCCCACAGAGCAAGCAGCTGACACTGAAGGTTTATGTCCAGGCAAGCACTGCAGATTCTGAATGCAGAATTCTGAATTCATCACCTGATTTCATTGTGGCTCACTCCGTTCCCTGTGGGCTGCCTACGATGTGTAACGCTCAGGGTGTTTCCCCAGGCCTGACTTTTGGACAAAGAGCTCGGTGGTTACTGGTACAAAACTGATTCTGTCCTCGATCTTCTGCATTTTGCCGTTTTATGACAGTTTTTATGTGGTGCAGGGCTTCACTGGAGCATTCCTATTCTGTGTCTTTCCTGAGGAGCTGAGTGGGAGAGTCCTGAGCCAGCGATTGAAGGAGGAGCACTGCATTGTTTGCTCCAGATGATTGGGTTTGGGAGGGTTCCTGGCAGTGAATGTAGATCAAATTAAGTGCAATATTGAACCAGGAGTACCCATTTCCTTTCAGAGGAGTCCAAGTGGTGGAGTTGCTCTCCTGGTAAATGCGCTTTGTTACTCACTCAGCTGTGCCCGTGACGTGAGCTGGCCCTGGCAGAGCAGGTCCTGCAGAGCTCCTGCCTTTTCCATCCCTCCCGACCTGGTGCCAGCTCAGCGAGGGCCCTGCCAGCTTCTCCCTCCCACAGAGGCTGCGCCCCCGGGCTTCATCCTTGCCTTGTGCTTCCCCGCTGAGGAGAGCAGCGTCCTTTTCCTTGCTGATAAATGATAACCCTGAAATCTGCTTCTTCCTGGGATGGTGTTTCCCCTTCGTACCTCCCTGTGAGTCTGCCCAGAGTCAGGGCTTCCCAAATTCACATCGCTGCCGTGAGGTGCTGCAGGGGAGCTCTGTTCTGCAGCAGAGGGAAGCAGGAGGATGGATTTCCAGGAGGGATAGGAAATGGCTGGAATATGTCTTTGTTTATTAATCTTTAGGTTGTTAAGGAACGGTTTGTGCAGCTGGGAGGGACTCTGCTCAGCGCTGTTGTCATATTTTGAGCCTCTGCCTCATGTGAGGAAAGACATTTTCAATTAGGGGTCCCATCTCATAGGTTTCTTTATTAATCGTTGCTTAAAAGGTCATATTAATTGCTTTTCTTTGCTCTAAATAGGAAACAGGTGGGAAGCATGAGCGTGTTTATGGATTCTCTGTGAAACTTTGGTTTCTCCTCAGGAAAATACACGATCTGTGTCCCATTTCTCTGTTGGGGGTTGGGGACAGTTCCCCACATCCTTATGTTTTTGGGACCCTGAAGGTTCTGTGTTTTCTGCCATTGCATTTTTGCCAGACTTTTTCTAGCAATGAGGCCTCGAAACATCTGTGAAATGGAAGGTATTCAACCCTCCTTTTTACAAATAATGCAAATAATGCTGGTGTTCTTTGTCTTACAGACAAAGCCTTGAGCAAAATTCCTGTGTTTTCATGGGAGCTCTTCCTTGAGCTACAGGCAGCTCTGTCTCAGAAGAGGGAAACTGCCCCGAGTGCTCGGAGTAGGAAGGGGTGAGGGTTGCCTGTGCTGACCTGAGATCCCGAGGCAGCTGCTCAGAGCCCGAGCTCTGCTCCTCGTGCCCCACAGCCACGAGCAGCAAACCTGCCAGCCGGGTAGGAAGTGTCCTCAGGAGATGCTGAAGCTGTCCGAGAGAGTTGGGAAATCGCCTGACTTTACAGATGTGGGGGCAGATCACTCAGCACTTGGCTTCATCCCTGCCGGGCAAGTGGAACTCCCATGTTTCCGCTGACTTTATGCAATCCCTTTTTTTCGGGTTTTTTTGGCGGATATGGGGGGATAAGGTCAGACATTTTGTTGCCACTGGCACCCTGGAAAAGCCGAACTCCTGAGCAATATTTTCCAGGGGCTGTTTTCCCTGTGCACATCTTACTTCATGCCCCGTGCTTAACCATGAGCAGACTTTGCTCAGGCGCTCGGCCAAGCTCGCGTCACCGCTGCGCGCTCAGGTTGATGAGGATAACTGCCCTGCAATTTCCCCTTCCCTGGAATCCCTTTCCTTCCTAGTGCTGAGTGATAATGGCATCGTCTGTATGGTGGGGAGGCAGGGGAAGTTCATCTTCATTAAGAGCTGCTTCAGCATGGCTTTTTCCTCGAGTCAGATTTTCCATCAGACCGCCCCGTTCTGTGGGAAGCTCGACTTCCACTTCCCTGACCTGCTGGGGGTGTTCCCACCTTCTGCAGCTCAGGAGGTGCCTGCAGCTCGTCCTGGCGCTGAAATAAAACGTGGCTTAGTTCAGAAGCAGCTGATAATATGCATTAATGAATCAGGCTTTAGGGAGTTGGGTACTGATTTTCCAGACTCGTTCCTCGGGTCTGCTTTCTCCATTCCAGGGCAGCTCGGGCTCTCTGGAGGTGTTTGCACCTCCGGCTCTCCAGGGTGGCCAGAGGCATTTCCCCCGGGTGCCAGCTGGTGTAGCTGTGCGTTTGCAGATGCGCCAGCACCGAGGGATTGATTATGCAAAGTTTACTCCTCGCCCAAAGCGGGTACACGTGAATCCTTTGTGTTGGTGAAATGACTGCAAAATGGGCAAACTTTGCCTTTGGGAGGGAGGTGCCTGGGGGTGTCTGCTGCTCCTGGGCTCAGGGGCAGGGGCAGCGCTGGAGCTTCATCCCAGGGCATCCCTGGGGTTCGGTGGGAGCTGTGCCCACAGAGGGGTCGGGCCCTGTCCGAGGGCAGGTGGTGGCACGAGGTGGCACCAGCCTGGCTTAGCTCCACATCTCCCCGCCTGCCTCCCCGAGAATGCTCCGGAGCCAGCAGGGACTGCTCAGGCAGGGCCCCCCCAGCCTGCCTGGCACAGAACGTCCTGGGAAAGCCCACTCCCCCTGGGCTGCAGCTCCAGAACATCCTGGGAAAGCCCCGCTCCCCTCAGGCTGCAGCTCCAGAACATCCCGGGAAAGCCCCGCTCCCCTCAGGCTGCAGCTCCAGAACATCCCGGGAAAGCCCCGCTCCCCCTGGGCTGCCTGGCACAGACCATCCTGGGAAAGCCCCGCTCCCCCCGGGCTGCAGCTCCAGAACATCCCGGGAAAGCCCCCCCCCCCCCGGGCGGCGGCCCCAGAAAATCCTG
>WEIT01022464.1:0-68247 GCA_013389985.1 Dryoscopus gambensis | reverse complement strand
CCGGGCTGCAGCTCCAGAACATCCTGGGAAAGCCCCGCTCCCCTCGGGCTGCAGCTCCAGAACATCCCGGGAAAGCCCCGCTCCCCCCGGGCTGCAGCTCCAGAACATCCTGGGAAAGCCCCGCTCCCCCTGGGCTGCAGCTCGGATGGAGGTGGCTGCCCTGTGCCCGAATCCCATCCTTGGCTTTCACTGGGCAGCACCCGAGCTGTAATGGGAGTCTCGTGTGGTTCTTCACTCAGGTTTTCACCCCAGCCCTGTCCTGCAGGTTTTATGGCTCTGCTGAAAGCTGTTGGGCCTTTGCAAACCTCCTGAGCGGGGCATTTTGCACTGATGAACAAAATGGTACCAGGAGACGTTGTTTTTTTTCCAGCCTCAGGAGTCCGCTAGCAGTGGGGATTAACAGAAGAATTTTCCCATCATTAGCTCCAAATTTGGCCCCAGAAAACTTTTGTAATCCTTTCATCTGTTCCATAAAAAAAAGAAAAAGAAGGAAAATAGTGTAAACGGCCTCTGGCCCTGGTGATGAGGCAATCTAATCTAGTGCAATAATTGTGGAAGAATGCTTTCAGAAATTGTGAATGCTGTTTATTTTACCCTTATAGAGATGTTGTTTTCTCATTGTGACATGCTTGCATGAGAATGGAGTACTCTGGGATGGATGGTAAATATTGGGAGCTTGCAAAACTCGCCCTGTTTGGCATTTTTACCCCGTCACTGTCCGTTTGCTTTGCTCCATTGAGGATGGATTCTTTTGCTTCCGGCTCCTCTAAAGTTCATAGCAGAACATAAATAAGTTCATAAATAGATAAGGTGCAAAATCGGACTCTGTTCATGTCCTTTTCCTGGTTAGGAGAGTTCTGTACCCAGTCAGGATGCTCTTAACCAGAGTGGATCATTTTAAGTAAACTACCTCTCACAATAATCCTTTAATTATATGGTTATGTAACATTTTCAGTTTCTTGTCAAAATCAAGTTTCTAAAGCCGACCAGAAACCGTAGGATTATGTTTTTGTTTGCAAAAGCTTTGCGAGTCAAGGTTGCAGTGTCACCTCTGGCCACGGTGGGTGGCACAGAACCCTCGGGGGGGCTCAGCCCAGCCCAGCCTGGTGTGGGAGATCTTTGCCACCCTGGCACTGCCATCGAGATGCTCGAGGCTGCAGCCCTGCCCCAGCTGCTGCTCTGTGCACACCCAGGGAATCGTGCTGGTACTGATGCCTTAGGTTTGAACTTTTATACTTTTCAAATCCTGTATTGCCCAGTGTGTAACTCTGAAGTCTCTTGTAGCTTGTGAGCTGCTCTCTGAGGCCAGACAGACACAACGGAGCTGCTCTGAGCTTGGTATTCAAGGACACTCAGACTGTCCCAGGCCCAAAGGTGTGAGCCAGGGCCTCTGGAGAGGTGGGGAAATTGAAGAAAGCTAAAGTTTTAATTGGTGAATTTATGCTGATATGCAAATGGACCAAACCTATAACAGTGTGAGGAACTCGTGCCCTGCCGTCCATCCTGGGGTCCATTTTGGAAGCAGCCTCTGGCTGCCCAGGGTGTACCTTTGAAGGCCTTTCCAATAAATCCCTGCCTTTATTCCCTTAGTCCTGTCTGGTCTCTGTTTCTAGGTAGCTGCAGAAGGCATCAGCAGCATCAGTGAGGGAAGTGAAAATGTTCCTGGTGATGCAGAGCAGTACTGGAAGCAGCACCAGGAATGTGATTCCCCTCTCCCGGGGCAGTGCTCAGCCCCAGGCTCCTGGTGCAGCCAGCCCAGTCAGGGCATGGACAGTGAAGGGCTCCTCCTAAAGATTATTTACATGGCTATTGCACAGTCCAAAAGTCGTTTCACATTTCTGTTTATTAAGAGCATTTTTGCTGTAATACAAACTAATTAGCACTGTGTATGGGCTGTGCTTGGGTTATGAGCCTCAGACCAATGGGGCTGTGGGTGCATTGCATCATTGTTAGGATTAGTTTGTAAATCAGAAATGATTAAAGATTAAATTTTTAGAAATGTTCATCATCCTGTCTAAACAATATCTGTTTTCATCCTATGGAGTTACAGCCCTGCCCGCTGCGACCCCCTTGGAGATGGCTCCAGTCCTGCTTGGTGGGCTCTGGAGGTGTTCAGCATTCCCTGAGCACCAGCAGGTTCAGGTTTGCTGGAAACCTCTGTAGAGAAGCATCTGTTTCTAATATTCAGGTTTAAAATAACCATCCCTAGCCTGAGTGACCTCAGACCACGCAGATAGATTTTAATTTTGCTTCCCGAGCTTATTGTATGGAACAGAAACAACTTCAGTGTTGCTGGGGCACTGCTCTGTCTTTATTGCTCATTGTTTAAGTGGATTTAACCCTTCCTGGGGGAAAGATTAACTTTGCTTTTTTGTCTTGAGTGGTCTAGATAGTGCAGTGCTTGTGCTGGATGAGAGCACTGAGGAGCTGGGGAATGGCAGACCTGAGGTTACACAGCACTTGTTGCGTGCGTTTCTAGTCCTGGAGCACTTGCCCGCTGTTTCCTGCAGCTCTTGCCTCATTTTGTGCGCGGGACTCGATCTCTCCTGGGGCCGAGCCGTGTGTACGTGGTGACAGAACCCGTTGGTGAGGTCCCTGCCTCCTTCCTTCCAGGTGTGGGGAAACGTTTAGAGAGCGAGGCGAGGGGTGTAAGGGGAGTTTGTGGCAGCAGCAGCAGCAGATAAATGCTGCCGTGGAGCGTAGAACTGTCGGTGCTGCTGCCCGGGAGCTGAGCCCATCCCGGCTGAGCTTTTCCAGGGGTGATTCCCTCTGCGTGCCCGACTTGGCTCTGGTTTGCCGAGGTCTGGGGCACTCGGCAGCAGCTGCTGCAGGCTGAGCTCGGCGTGCGGTGAATCACGGCGTGGTTGGGCTTGGAAGGGCCCTCTGAGCATCATCTGGTGCATGCCCCGGGAAGGGCTGGGGGATGCGGAATCATTTCGTTGTGAGAGACCTTGAACGTCGCCGAGTCCAACTGCAAACCTGACGCTGCCAAGTCCACCACGAAACCACGTCCCTGAAATACATCAAAATATATTAAATATTGCTTGGAGAGGTAGATAAGGTTTGGTTTGCGTGTGGTTTTAAAAAAGAGAGAGGTTCAAACTCTCCTTTACAGAACATCCAAAATAAACCTTAACTATTGGTTTTCCTATTTTCCGTCCGGGTTGGAATAACAGTGTTTCATCTCCCAGGGAAGCTGTCAAAATCAAAATACACTCAGACCTGCTGTCAGGAGGGCCATCGTGGGAAGGTCTGTGAGGGAGCTTTTAACTCTTCAGAGCAGAGTTGTGTGCTGTCCATGAGGAATGCAGCCTTGTGCCGGGTGATGAGGATAAAACAAATTACTTGGTATCTGTCAAGGAAGTAACCCTGCCTGTGCTGCCCGCTGGGTGATGGAAACCAAGGTTGCACTGCATTTGAATTGCTTTGAGAAAGGTATCTACACAAAATAGTAATTTTAATGTTTCCTAACCTTTTAAGCACAAGACTTTGCTGCTTCGGTGTTTCCAGTGTTTATTTATCTATGAAATTCCTGGTATTCTGAAAACGAACATGGAAAAAGCAGGGAAGCCACTGCAGAATGGATCTGTCTCCAAGCCTGGGTCAGCAGCCAGATGGGAACCTGCACGGGGAGCTCTGGAGCTCAGGCTTGGGGTAATTTCAGCAGTGTTGGATGATTGGAGCAGCATGAGCGAGGTGTGAGGTGTCCTGCCCGTGGCCTCACGGAGAGCTGCTGACAGCACAGGGAAGAGCAAGGAGCAATCATCCCTGTGCTGCCTGTCGGGCTCTGCTGGGATGGGTTTGCATCCCTGTGCTGCCTGTTGGGCTCTGCTGGGATGGGTTTCCATCCCTGTGCTGCCTGTCGGGCTCTGCTGGGATGGGTTTGCATCCCTGTGCTGCCTGTTGGGCTCTGCTGGGATGGGTTTGCATCCCTGTGCTGCCTTTGAGGCTCTGCTGGGATGGGTTTGCATCCCTGTGCTGCCTTTGAGGCTCTGCTGGGATGGGTTTCCAGTGATCAGACTGGGGCAGCAGAAGAAACTCCTTGTAAGCACTTGGGAGACGACGGCTCTGTCCTTGTAAGAGTCCAATGAATTTGGATTTTTTTCTGTGCAAGAGCCCTATGAAAGGAATTAGGTGTCATTTGAAGTTCAGGAGAGCTTTGGTGCTGTTGCATGAGACGTCCTTGTGAGTCTGTGGCAGCACGGGCACAAATGGTTTCCCTTCCCTGGGTGTGCCAGGGATTGGATAAATGTTCGTGGGGACTGGCTGTTCGTGGTTGGAATGAAACGTGGCTGGAGCTGGGGTGCCTGGCTCTGTCTGGAGATGTGAAGCGCTGAGGTGGGACCCCCAGGAAAGGGGACCTGCTGGGGCAGCTGAGTTTGAAGGACAGAAGGTGAGATGGGAACACAAGGCTCTCGAAGAACGGAGCAAAGCTGCTTCCAGAGGGCAGGGAGGCTTTTGGTGATAGGAGTGAGTTGAGGTCAAGAGGAGCAGGAAATCCTTCTAGCAGGAGTGACACAGCCTGTGTCAGGAGGTTGGGAGGTCCTTGCTGTGGGACACCTTTAGGAGCATGTACCATTCCTGATGGCTTCAGCTGAGGTGGAGCAGACAAGTTCTTATTTTCTGTTGTGACTTTCCCTAGCTCGCTCTTTCCTCTCTCTTCTATAACTTGGCTTCCTTCAGACTTCTCATTCTGCTGCTTTTGTTGACTTGATCTTTAATCTCCCCTTCTGAATGTGTCTAATCCTCACTGTTGAAACCACCCATCCATATTCCAGCATTCTTGCTCAACCAGTTCCCCTCCTGGGTCCTTTTCCATCCCCCTCCATCTTCTGTGTGTGCCACTGAAAACATTGGGGTGCTGCAGCTCCTGAGGCCACGGCAGAGCCTTAACGTGGAAGAAACAGCATTGTTCTGAAACGGCTCGGGTATTTTGGCCGAAACTCTAATTTTATTTTATTTTTGAAAATTCATCTGGAAGCAGGCTCGGAGCTGGGACTCTCGAGCCTGAGCTGTTGGAGCTTTTCATCATTGGAAGCAATTGGAAGGAAGGCTTCTCGTGGGAAGCAGCGAGTGGCCTCGGCAGCGGGTCGTGCCCCCGAGCCTGCGCCTGGATTTTGCTGCTCTCTGCAGCAGCGGAGGTGCTGCTGCTGCTGCTCCCGGAGCTGTGAGCAGCACTCCCAGCCCCGGGGCCGCACCTGGCCCGGGATGAAAGCGCCGCGCCTGCCCGGGGCTGCTCGCACACACAATGAGCCTGCCTGGCCCCTTGGCACGGGCAGCCTTTTTCCTTGAATAGTTCAAGCCGTAAAATAACTGTTCAACATTTGTCTTCTCAATTATGTGGATTTTTCCACAGTTAGTCAATCCCTACCTCACCCACCCCGCGCTGGGGAGGGGGAAGCTGTCTCCCTCCATCTGTCTGCGCGGGGACCAGAACTGCTGCAGAAACGAGTTTCCAACCTTTCTTAAGCCTTTCAGGATTTTTTGATAAAAATTACGATCTTAAACATCTTCTTCGTTAAGCCTTGTCTTTAGTTTCCTGATGGGGAGCTCTGGTAGAAGCCTCAGCTTTTAGCACATGAGAGTTTCCCATCTGCTTCTTCAGGCCTTTGATTGAAACTGTTTAAAAAGAAAACAAAACCTAGCTGTAATTGTAGATATTTCAAAACTCTGATGATTTTTTTCCATGTTAATTTAGCTTTTCCTCCGTTCAAGAAAATCTCAAATTGAGACCATGGAGAGGGGATTTATTTTCCCAGCCTGCTTTCCTGCTTTCTTAGGATGTCTGTCATGCGTCGTAAAGGAGCAGGAAGGGACAAGCCCGGTCTGTTCTCCTTTACAGCCCCTTTTTGGTAGATCCCTACCTGTCTGGGAGCAACTGGAATTCCATATCCTGACCTTACAGTCGCTTCTTGTGGAAAAGAAAGGCAGGGGATAAATTGCCCTGTGCAGAACAGCCTTTGCTAGAGGATCTAGGAAAATGTTATGTGAGTTTCTGTATCATTTTATACACCAGGGTGCTCTACCTTACTCATTCTGCTCTGGTTTGTGGCTGAATCAGGGAAGGTTTTAAGGTTTGAGACAGGATCCCAAGTGCTTTCTCTCTGCCCCGAGCTGGTGTTCACTGAGCAGGACACGGCTGCCTCAGCTTTTTCACACGATGACATTTCCCTGTCTCTGGGCAATGTTTTATTCTCGAATCCTTAAGCACCACTTAGGCTAAAAATAATGTTTTATTTTTAAATATTTGCTATTTGTGGCAGTGAAATACAGCTCGAGGGTTTCTACTTCAGCGTATACATTAAAGACTCTGACTTCAGTGCTTCCTCTGTGCCTTCCCCTTCTCGGAGGGTTTTTTGAGGTTTTATGGGGGGAAGGAGGAGGTGGCTGCTCGGTCCCACATCCCTGGAGAAGCTGCTTGCCCAGGCACTGCTGGAGGGGAGGTGATACCCAGGCTTTGAAGGGAGTCATGCTTGGTGGGAACCAGATGCTCCTGCGTCATGGTGATTTCGGTCAGGGCTGCAGGGCACTTGATGGGCTTTTAATAGATTTCCCAGAAAACCTGCGGGGCTGGGAGCTGCACGGTTACAACGCAGGAGAGAATAGGAAAACCACGTTTCTGGGCACGCTGTGCTCGTGAGGCATTGCTGGAATCCGAGGAGTGCTTTGAACTGGGCTTACTCAGCCCCAGCCGGCTGCTCGGGGCTCTCCAGCACGTTCTCCTGCTTTTCCCATTACCTCCACGTGCGTGCGCAGCTCATCTCTCCTCCCGCCTCCTCTCCCATCTCTCTGTTCTCCTGGGCACTGAGCACCGTGGATTGCTTCTCTGGCTCTGATGGCCAGCTCTCTGGAGACTCACTGTGCCTGAAATCCCTGGTGTGGAGCTGTTCCTCATCAGGCTGGGGTCCAGCACAGCTCCCAGTTCCAGTTTGGTGCTCCCGAGGAGCTGGGCTTGGGCTGGGGCAGCAGAACCAGTTCACAGGAGCAGCGCTGGGGGTGGATTTGTCGTGTCATTTCTAAGTGCTCAGTTCAAAGAAGGTTGAAGTGCCGGGTGCCCACTGGGAGCTGATTTTTCACGGAGGGGTTTTGGCCTGTCCTGTGTGAGCCCTTTTTGTTTAATGCCAGGCTCGTGGCAGCTTGATGGGGGCAGAGGGAAAGCTGGGAGCAGTTGCTTCCTCAAAGCTGTGTTTCAGCCAGAAATGTGATTAGTGTGACAGAAACATGGCATTCTTTTAAAATGGTGAAGGTGAAATCTTGGAGCATCCTGAAATCACTTAAAAACTGATCAGATCATTATGCTGTAACTACTATTATAAATTAAAGTCACTTCCTTGCAAGCTTGAGCATAACCTTTTTGTTTGATCTGCTGATATATTAAACGTGTTCCATCCCTCTGCATCCCAAACCTGCTGAGCTGATGTGGGTATTACCCTGTTTATGCCGTGTACTGTGAAAAATACTCTGCCTTGCTGCCTGACTCCAGCCCTTCCCTATGATCCCAGTGAGCTCTGGGAGCGAGTGGGATGTACTTGTTGTTCCCAGTGAGCTGCTCTTTCCAGACATCAATAGCTGGAATAATCCTCCAGCACAACAGTAGTGCAGGTCTTGGATGTGGAAGCAGACAAAATTCCACTTCACTTTCTCCCAGCAGTTTTACAAGGAACACTTCAGCGTGAGGGGAATAAATCACACGAGGTACACGAGGCCCCGTAACACGAAGTGTCTGGCATCAGAGTGCAGGGGCACAATCGAGTCTGGCTTTTGGCTGCGTGGATCACATCGTGCTGAAACAGCTCCAGGGGTGTTTGATCTCAACATTTTGTTGGAAATTCTCTTACAGGACCAAGTTTGCTGAAAAATGCTGGTTTGGGGCCAGTCTTTAGTCTGAAACATCTGGGCCTGACAGCCTTTTTCCAGGCTCAGGGTAGGAATTCAAGTGATACCTTTGTGATAAAAAGTGATGGATTTGGCTCTGAGATAGCGAGGCCACAGTTCCCAGCCTGGAGCAGGATTCCCTGGGCTGGGCTGGGCACCAGGGACCCACCCCAGCATTCCCAGTTTGGAGCAGGATTCCCTGGACTGGGCTGGGCACCAGGGACCCACCCTGGCATTCCCAGTTTGGAGCAGGATCCCCTGGACTGGGCTGGGCACCAGGGACCCACCCCAGCATTCCCAGTTTGGAGCAGGATCCCCTGGGCTGGGCTGGGCACCAGGGACCCCAGGGCTCCCCACGGCTGCTCAGCTGAACCTGCTCCTCCAGGTGTGAGCACAAATGCTGAGAGGAATGTTGGTTTCCAGTCCTGCCGGGAGTTCAGAAGGTTGGGTTTGGTCTGGTTCGGGAAAATCATACCAAAAAATAAGATAATATTTGGTATAAACTGCCCAAATGTTTGTTCTGTGTAACCCTGACCTTTGTGTTTGTAGTGCTGGGTTGGAGCAAGAGAGCAGCACCACGAGGCAGCCCAGTCCCGGTGCCAAAGCCCCAGGTCTGTGTCAGCACTGGGCTTGTGGTGCCCTGCACAGCACTGGGAGCAGGGATCAGGATCCAGCTCCTCCTCCTTTGCGGGGCAAAGAAGAACTTTTGGGTGTAAAGGGAAGATTTTTGGTCCTTACTGGTTGTTTGTCATGGGCTTTGCCATGTTTCTCGCTTTGTGTGAGGGAATTGTGGTGGGAAACACGGGGATTTGGGCGAGAAACTGAGAATTTATGTATTTCACTGTGTTAAAACTATTTTAAGTTGGTTTTGTATTGCAGAGGTCTCTCACCTCTGCTGTAGCATGGACAGGCAGTGGCGGAGGGCACTGATGTGGGAGGGTCCTTGGCTCGAGGGAAAATCCATCAGGACTTGGCTGAGCTCGGAAACCTCCTGGGGGACACCTGTTTGCTGGTCTGCTTCATTTCCTCCAGGTGATATTTGCCTGGGCAGGCTGTGCTTGGGCCTGCAGGGTGGGCAGGAGTGGTCCTTGCTGCCGGGTGTGGAGGCTGGAGCAGGGAGAGGCAGAGCAGGAGGGGCCCAGTGGCGCTGGGGCATTCGCTGTGGGGCAGGGAGGGGTCCTTCAGGCAGGGACAGTGCCCCAGGCAGCCTGGGGAGCGCCAGGCCATCCCTTCATCTTGGTGTTCCTTGCCTCTCAAACTCCCGCATCCCCCTGGGATCTGACGTTTGTAACTCTGCCGCCTTTATTTTGGAATATCGCGTTTCCCACACCCCCGTGTTACCCCGCGGCTGGGCAGCAGGGCGTGGGTGTCCCACTGCTGCAGCTGGGTTCTCAGCCAGTGTCTGCAGATAACGTGGGGTCTTGCCAAGGAAAATTAGCAGTGTGAATTGAACTCTGCAGTGGCCTTCCGAAACGTGATATTTGAAATGAATGGAGAATCAGATAAGCTGGGAGGAAAGCTTCCTTCTGCTCGGGCTTAGGACATGGGCTGCTTGATATGTACTCATTATTAAAAGGTATTTTCACTTGGAAATTATTATGAGGACCAAGCTGTGTCAGAGCACCAGCCTGGGGATAGAGAAGATTCCAGCACGGCACACACTCATGTGCTAATTATCAAAGTGCTGAGTTTTGGGGCTGGGTGATGCATTTTCTGGTGCCGGTGCCTGTGTGTGGCAGCTGGGGTCAGTGCTGGGTTTTCCAGCTGTCCCATGTCACTGGTCACAGGTGATTCTGGTGGTGCTCAGGCCTGAGCTGGAGCCTGTTGAGCTGCAGTGTGGCTCTTTCCACTGGTTTAAGCTGTTGTGACTTCACTCCTTAGGGAAAAACCCCGTTTGATGCTTTGCTGCAATAGGAGCTGCAATAGTTTTGCTCATGGCTGGTGTGGGCGGTGTGTTTTCAATGAAAGGAAAATGACTTTCATAGCTGGAGACCGCAGGACTTTGGTGAGGGAAGGGCTGAGGGTTTGAGTGTAGAATCAGTGTGTTCCTCCCTCGTGTTCAGGGCCAGCCTTCCCCCTCAGGGCTTGGTGCTGCTGCTGCACCTCCCGGAGCGCCCCAGACAGGTTTTGTCTCTGGGGCAGGTGCTGGGGGAAGGACAGCAGGGGTTTAAGCCAGTTCTGCACTGACCCGTGGCACTGTGCAGGACACCTGCGAGCTGCTCCCCGCGTGCAGGGAGGTGTTGCAGAGGTTTCTGTTTCTCTTCCTGGCCTGAGGGAACTCTCTGAAATGGGAATAACCCCCCAGTCTGCCCTGTGCTTCCTACCCAACTGCAGTTGGTGTTGGAAGGGAGTGGCAGGAGGTTTTATTGAGTGAGGGGAGGCTGCATCCCTCAGAAGCAAACAAAAATCACAGATACACCAATCACAGCTGATTTAAAAGACATCTTAGAGCTTTGTGGTAAGCATGAGGCAGATTTCTCACTGCTTTCTGTTCAGTATTTACAGTGCAAACTACCCTGAACAGTTGTGTCTCTACATGGTTTTATTCTGAAGGTGAAAATTGTTCCTCAGTCCCTGCTGGAAGAGAAACTTTCAGATATCTGTGAATAATGGAGAAAAAAATCCATTGATAGAGGGGCTGGGGAACCTTTTAAACAGAGCACGTGCCAGGCTTGCTCTGCTTCAGGCTTTCAACTGGTGCAGGATAACAAATTAATACCATGTCTGATGTATGGAGTTTTCCCTGTTTGGCGTTTATCAAAGCTGGTTACATTTATTTTTTATCACGATCTGGATGTGTTTGATGCACAGCTGAGTTGGAGGAGGGGCAGCGTTCCTGTCTGCGAGTGCAGGTGTGGGCCTGGCCCTGTCAGACACCTCCAGGGGTCACCTCCCGGGGAAGGCAACTCCAGTCCCATGCCCAGAGTGCCCAGGAGCTTCTTCCTGCTGTCCAGGTCCTGGTGGGCACTTGGTGCCGTCACCCTCCTGGGCAAGAGGACCTGAATGAGGGGATCTCAGTCGGTGTTTGGGGGCTGGTGGGCCGAGGATGCTCAGCTCTTCTGCAGGACCTGGGGGCTCCTGGGCTGTCAGAGCTCATTGAGAGGCCTTGTTTGAGTGAAGGCAGAGGGAAGTGAAGTGGGACCTCAGCGTTTCTGTGGCCTGGCTTCTCCTCCAGCTCATGAACATCACCCACACTGTGACGTGGTGGCAGCTGAACAGTTCATCCCCTGAAGTCAGCAGGAAGGTTAAGGAAAACTCTCATTTCAGAATTGCCAGGAGCCTTTGGAGGGATGTATTTTAAACAAGCCTCCCAGTAGTTTTTAGAGAAGTTTGAAGGGGTAAACCAGTTTTAACAAGGATTAAATAGAGCAGCTGGGCGTTAAAGGCAGCACATCTTGTCTGCCTAAATCATCCAAATGTACAGACATTGCCAAACCCCCATCCTTCAGTTTGGCATAAAAACATTTCATAAACTGACTGGCACTGCTGGCTTCAGTGAGAGGTTTGGTTTTTGAAAGGGAGGAAGCTCTCCAAAAGCTCTCACTAACAGTTATTGTGTGAAAATCAACCACAGACACTGCACAGCTCTGGTCCTGCCCAGCTGTCCTTGGTAACTTGGGCTGCCCGTGGCTGCTCCACTGGAGCTCCCATCCCATCCTCTGGTGTTTCTCAAAGGGATCAAAGGGCTGGTGATAAACACTGAATTCTCCAAACTGAGCTTTGCTCGGGAGATGTTGGGTAAAACGTGTCATTGCTGGCAGCAGCTCTTGCTGCCCGAAGCTGATGAGCTGCTGGCACAGCCAGAGCTCTCCCCAGTGCTGCAGGGCCGCTGCGTTTGTGTGCCCTCCCGCAGAGGATGCTCTTCCTCTTGTTCCCCCTGATCAAAAGTGGTTTGATCACCGGCTGAGGGAGCTGAGAGCCGCGCTGGTGGTGGCTGCTGTGAGCGCGTGGTGGCTCCTGGGTGGTGCTCAGGGGCTCAGAGGGGTCCGTGGATTCGGTGCTGCCTGGTGCTCCTCCCATGCCCTCTGCTCTTCTGGTCTGTTTTAGGGGTTGGAAGACTCCCTTCTCCCGGAAAAAAAGGGGGAGGAGTGGGGGAAGAGAAATTCAGCAATTTAATATGTTTCAGTGTTCCTGCGTGTCCTTCCCCTCATCCTAAACATGAAAAATACCAGTGAGTTTCCCTTTGGCCCTGGGGGAAGAAAAAGGAGTCTCCAGCTGGAATTCATGAAGGTCTGCTGGAGGAAGGAGCGCTGTCGTGGGCTGGGGGTGATCTCTCTGGAGCACAAGTGCTGTGCTGAGAGCGAACAGCCGGTTCATGCACACTTAAACTGTCCCGAGCCACCACCCTCCCCAGCATTTCTTCATCCCTTCCACGGGGGAGAGAAGCACAGGGAAGAAAAAACAACCAAACATTGAAAAAGGAGAGTTAGAAATCCAAAGGTACATTCTGTGCTTTGTGAAAAGAAGGCACTGCTTTTCTCCTTGCTTTTCGTATTGCCTGAAATGATGGCTGTGTTTTATTTTCAAGGTGCTTTGTAAGCGTGGGGTCAGCAGTAAGGCTGGGTGATCCTGCAGCCCTGTGCCTGGCAGTGATGCTGTTTCAGAGGAATGTGTTTTTCCCCTCTTAGACTTCTCCTTCAGACAATTGCCCAACTGTTTGGAAAAAAGGTAGTGCTGCCTGAGGGGAGGAGGAGGAGGTGGAAGTGTTGCTGCCCAACCGCGGCGCTGCACGCCAGGGAAGCCTCGGCAGGTTGAGCACACCCAGCTCCTCAGGGATGAAGAGTTTCTCCCCTCTGGTGCCCTGGGAGAGGGTACCTGGCTCCTGGCTCTGTTTCTCCATCCCAGCAGTGAGGTGCAGTGGTGCCCCTCGGGTGTGTTTTGCAAGGTGCTGAGCCCAGGCTTTGGCGTCGCTGTAACGTCCGTGTGTCTGTCCCTGGTGCTGTGGCTCTGCTCGTTTGGTTCTCCTGCTCCTGCGAACAGCCCTGAGTGTTTGGGTTTCTCCTTAAGTTCTGTCGGTCACTGGTGAGCTCTTCTCCAGTGTGGGAATGCAGAAAGGGAAGGACTGAAGTTCTGCACCCACACCCTCTGGAGCTGCTCAGCTCAAGGTGCTTCTGCTGATGGGGAGGAAGGGACACTGACCGTGCAATCCGCAGTCATTCCTGCCCCTCTTGGGCAGGAGCACCGAGCCCCTGGGGGCTGTGTCTGAGTTTCCTTGGGGAAGCTGTCCTGAAGCTGTTCCTGTGCTGAGTGTGGTCCCTCTGTGCTGGGGTTCCCAAGGGCAGTGTTTGACTCGTTTGGCTCTTCACTGTGCTTGCTGCCCCATTTCTGTTGCATTTCTCTGATTTATTTGTCTCCCCACTTGTGCTCACTTTTCCTGGTAAATGAAAGTTGGAATTTTAATTTTCCCTGGAAATGAGTTCCTTTCATGGCACCCGTGTAGTCGGTGGCATTAATAAAACACGTGTGTATCCTCTCCATTCCTCTTGGAGGACAAGAGAAGAAAGGCTCCTGTGGGTTTCTGCATTTAGTAACGGAAACCCCTCCTCGCAAACAGCTCTGGCTCTTGGGTTTGCTCTTTTCAGCCGCTGAATTCCCTGCAGGAATGGCACGGGCAGGGCTGTGCCCCTGTGGGCTCCAGGAGCCTGCTGTGGCCACGGCAGCAGCGCCGAGCAGGCCAGGCAGCTCCTGCCGGGGCGCTGAGCCCTGGATGGGCTGGAAGAGGAGAATTCCTCTCGGTGTGCACAGGAAGGGGAGGCTGCCCTGGAGCGGGGCCGGCGGATCCCGGCGCGCTGCATTCCTCCAGCTACTCCCCACGGGCGCTGGTGGGATGATGGATATCTCAGCATCTTTGTTCTTTGTTTTCCTTCTGACACTGGCAGAGCTTAAATCACGGCGAGAGAGGGCTTGACACTTCTCCAGTTACACAAACAACGGTGCTGCGCTCGGCAGAGGCGAGCGGCGGGTGTCGGGAGAGGTGAGGAGGAGCTCGGACGCCCTTCCTCGGGAAGGGGCTCTCCGGGAGCCACGGCTGGGACGGGGGCGTTGGGCTCGGAGGAATTGCACAGATGGGGATGTGGCTGCAGGGCCTGGGGTGCTCTGCAGTGAGAGCCTCACGAGGAGCTTCTCACCACCACGCGTGGCGTTTGGGATGGATCCTGGGAAGATATACTGCGTGTTGTCAGATGCTTCACCAAAAGAAAATAGAAGCAGTTGGCTTACCTTTGTGCTTCTGCTGGTTCCTTCTCTTAAAACAATAATTCTCAAGGCAATATTAATTTGTTCCAGCTTCCATGGAGCAATCCCCCGTCCCGCAAACCTCAACAAGAATAAATACGACTGCGTAGGTGCAGCCTCACCAGAGGAGGAGAGCTCAAGTTGCACATTAATGTCAGGTTCTCAGCAGTAGCATGTGAGTTTAGAGGAGTCCAAGCTGTGTATCAAAAGTGCTCTCTCCCCTACACCCAGGAGCAGCTCAGTTGTGGCTGCCATCGAGTAGTTGTGGTCTGGTGGTCGCATTCCTGGCTTGCCCAAGGACTCACTGGGTGGTTCTGGGCAGGGTTCTCTACCTTGCCCTTTGTTTCCAGGCCCTCCAAAAAGGTACTTCCCCTGTGATGGCGCTGGTGAACCTGAGCTGCTCTTCTCTGAAGGCTGCTTTGCTGAAAGCCTTGGGATCTTTGATGTGCCACGAGATTCCTCTTGCCAGATCCTTCATATTTTCTTCAGCGTGGTTCAGGTCGTGGTGTGATGAGGGTGGAGTTCCTGAAATGTTGTGAGGATGAAGCCCAGAGTTTGCTTTTGATCCACTGAGCTGCAGCAACTGAGTGACCACGTCCTGAGCTCGTCCCAAACCTGCCCAGGTCTCTGCTGTTTGATGGGCAGAGAAGATGGGGTGGAGCAGGTGACAGTTGTGCCTGGGGCCAAGATGGGTCACTGCACCTTGTCTCAAAAGAATAAATTGGGGGGGAGGAAGGTCCAGAGAAGAAGTGAGGGCTGTGGAGGTCAGTGGGAAAGCACAGGGAGGGCTCTGATGTCTGGGTGTGCAGTCTGGCCAGCTGGGGATGGATTAGAGATAATGGTTTGCTTTCTGTTCGTGTTTTGGCAGTAAAATATTGGGGAGGGAAAAAACTGCTGAAGTTGAAGAAGGATATTGGTTCAAGAAAAAATGGGAATGAATTGACCATAAATAGCACAGATGAGAAAATTACTTTTCTTTTGTAACCGAGAGATGAGAAATTCCAAAGGAGCTTCCAGAAAAAATGGGCAAAAAAATTATCAGTTTTTAAGGTGGGGTTCAGTTTAGTAAAATGTTTGTGACTTGATACGGATGGAACTGTCCTGGATCTGCAGATCTTTCTGGGGTTTCTATCTGTGAATATGTGCTGCTATTTCAGAGTAGTAAAACCAGCTAAACCATGTTTGAAACTGATTGTTTAATGTATAATACACCAACAATGAAAAACTAGCTGTATTTTGTATCTAGAGAGTGGCAAAACCAAGTATCCATTATTTTCATTCTTTAATTCTATCGAAAGATCTTATTATCAAAAAATCTCTATGTATTCTGAGAAGGCCACTGGGTTGTGTGAGGCACAGTGATGCGTCCAGGGGAGGAACCTGCAGTCCAGGCAGCCCCAAAAAAATCTGCCCAGTCTGGTCACCAGCACTGGGGGAGTGAGGGAGATTACCATTAATAATTTCTAACCTTCATGAGCATACATTATGCTGCTAATTTTTTCCTGCTGCTGAATTTATGTCAATGCTGAAAGTATAAACAATCCCCTGAATAAAATTGTGTTTGGTTTGCCTTGTCCCACGGATTAACAAATCTGATTACTGCATTTAAATTTAATGCCCCAAAAATTCCCTAAATGAATAATTCAGTGTGAGGCCATGAGCAGATGTAATTATCTATGAAAACTAATGAATCATGTCGTTAGGAGAGTTCTCCTTGCAGCTGTCTCCAATTAATCCGTCCGTCAGTGCTGGGAGTGAGGACGTTGTAATCCCGCGGTAAGGTGCTGCCACATCTCTGCTCTGCCCCGGCCTCTGCTGCAGCCACACTGGGGCACCAGGAATCCTCCCGCACTTCTGGCTTGTGTTTTTGGAAAATGCAAAGCTCTGAGAATGTGTTTTGCCAATACTCGTGTGATGGAGTGGTGTTTGATTTGACTGCGTCCCTTTCATCCTTCCCTAAACGCGCGGCGTTTACAGAAATGAGTTTTGGGGAGGATTCAAAGCTTTTCCCTGCTGATCTTGTCTGTCAGTGTTCTGAGCTGGGATCAGGGTGTTCACGTGGGAGGCTTCTGCTGAGCAGCCCCTTTCTCTGTGCACAGCAAGGCGTCGTTCGCTCAGGGTGCTCTGCTACTGCGGGAGTGGATCAAGGAGCTTTTCCCCTCTCCGCATAAGTGGCAGAGGATGTTGAGTCTTTAACAAACAGCTCAAATGCCCGGGAAACAGCTGAGTGAAAAGACTTAAATATTAAAGGAGGCTTCCAAAAGCCTGGGGAGGAGGGACTTCCTCTTGCCCAAGTGTCAGTGTTTTGGTACCCACGTGGCCCTGTGGAGCTGCTCCTTGCCTCTCCACCAGGTCAGTGTGCTCAATAAGTATTTTCATGTTCATTATTTTTTCTGTCAGTAACCAAAGTTTTCCCAGGCTGGGGGTAATGTAACAAGGGGGTTCCATGCCACTTGTGTGGAGCAGTGGTAAGTCAGTGTCTCAGTTCTGTTGTCTGCTGCAGGTGGGCTGTGCCCAGCAAACCAAGGGATGCCCAGCGCTGCCGTCAGTGCTGGAAACGTGTTTGGGTTTAACCGTGTGGATTTAACTGCTGAAAACGTGTGAAAATAAGCTCCGTGGGTAGCTGCAGAATAAGGATTTTGGAGGGAAGAAGAAGCGAATCCCTCACCCGGACGGAGGGATGTGGCCCAGCTTCCCAGGGTCAGTGTGCACAAGGAGCATGGCTGCGAGAAGGCTTTTCCCACGTCGTGTTCCCAGTCTCCGTGGATGTGGAGAGCTGGATACAGGTGTGTGGGGTGCAGGCCTGTGCCGGAGGAGAGGGGGCTGTGTGCCTGAGGGAAGGGCAGGCTCGGCACGGGAGCTGCTCCTGGCTGAGCAGAGCCCAGGCAGGAGGTTTGCTGTTGCAGGGAGCCCTTTTGCAGTGGTTGCCCCTGCTGGAGCAGCCCTGGCTGGCTCCCTGCACGAACGGAGCTCCTGCTGGGAGCGGACTCGTTCCACCCCAGGCTCACAATAACGCTGGTTCTGTCCCGCGTTGGGGATGCATTGATGGGATCTCCTGCGAGCGCAGCCCTGCTTAAAACCAGGATTAAGAGGGAAACCGAGCAGATTGCAGGGTATTAACAACTTGTTCGCATCCCTGGGGCGGCGGGAAGGGACGGAGAAGTCGGGCTGCTGGGACTGCCCGTGAGGAATGTTTGCTTTGTGGGGCTGCTGGGCAGGCACGGCCCCAGCACGGCGCTGGCATTCGAGGCATGAGGCATCTGTCAGGCGCTGGGACACCTGTAATTGCAATTAGCAGCAAGGAAACCAAAAGTCACCGGGCTGGGGAAGGGGGGGAGAGTTGGAGGGGATGTGATGGAGCGGGGAGGTGGATGTGAGCGGCGCGGCCTCTCCTCAGCACCAGGAGCCTTGTGAAAACACCCGAGTTCATTTTCGGCCTGTCCCGGTGATCAAAGCCAGACAAAACGGGATTTTCCTGAGCGCTTCAGGGGGCTTCCTATAAAAAGGACTGCGTGAGGTTTGTTTATGAAAGTGCAAACCTGGAGAGTTGCAGAGAGCAGGAGTTGACAAAGGAGCAGCAATTTTTGCTTTTCCCAGTGAGAGTGCGCTCGCAGATACACGGACGGGGTGACCCCAAAAACAACTTGGAGTTGCTGAGCACGGAGAGGGAGCTGGTTTGTTGTACCACCTGTACTGCACTGTGTTCTCTTAGCTATTTTAATAGCTAATTAATCTTGATTTGCTTGGATTTAAGAGGTTTTTTTTCTCTTTTGGCACATATGTGCAACCTATTATATCATAAATCCCACACGTTTCAGCAAATGTCATCCTGATTGTTCCCTACAGCACAGCATCCTACTAGGGAAACATTCAAGGTCAGGAACTTGGATTCTTTAACCACTGTATTTGAGGAAGCCGATTTATTGTTCTGTCGCAGCAGAACAGGGTAATTTCTTTTGGACCTATATCACATTGGCAGCCAATCTGGAGAGGTTAGATTTGCCTTAACGCTGGAGGGTTTGTGGGTACATTAATCTGTCTCAATAAATTAACTGTTGCACCCCACAGATGCCAGCACAGGGCATTTCTGAGTATTTAGTGCTTTTATATTCCTCTAGAAGCAGGGGTTATTTTTGTGCACTCAGTGTTTGACCTGTGTCTCACATCCTAAAATCGATACAAGTGTTCCTTGTCCTTTTTCCTTGTGTCTCTTAAAGGGTTTGAAGGAGTTTGCTTGGGGCTGGAGGAAGTGACCTTCATATCAAATAATCCTGACGTGGCGAGTTGGGGCTTTGGGTAGCTTTCTTGTGGCTATTTGTGCTGTGAAAGCTGAATAAAAAATTTGCAACTGAAAGTCTTAAAAAGTGAATTAGGTAAGTGTTGACTCCGAAGAGCCATTAGCGTGTCCTCGGCGTGGGATGTGCCTTGTTTTTCCTTGCTGCTTAATGTATAGCAGTGTCTGACCTTCTCCCCGGGTTGTTTTGGTGGGCCTGTGAAGGAGATGTCAGAAGGAAAATGTGAATTAAAACATCTTGCCTAAGGGAATGACTTTCCTGCTCTTCTCCAAAAGGGAAAAAACCCTGGAAATAACACAAGAGGGAGAGTCCACTCTTCGTCTGCTGTCTCTGATACTTTTAGTTCCTGTTTCCTCCTGCTTTGGTTGTAGTATTTTAGATTTTTCAGGCGTGTGTGGTGCTGGGGGCAGCGTGTCCGTGTGTCCTGCTGCCTGTCCCTGCCTGGCCCCCGCGGGAGCTCCGGAGCTGCTGCCGCTGCCTGGCTGCCACGAGCAGCTTCACACCAGGGCTGGGTTCTCTGTAAAACTCCTTCAGCCCCACGGCTGAGTGTTCCCTGAGGTGGGATTCCCTTCCCAGGTGAAACTGAGCTTATTTCAAACGTTTTGTTAAGTTTAAGTGGCTAAACCAAACTTTGTAGAAGTTCCAGTTCTCAAATCTCTCAGTGGCTCGAGCTCGGAAGCCTTTTATTTTCTTTTTCAGAAATCTTTGGAGTGCTCTTTCTTCCTTATAGTCTGAATCAGGTTTTTTGAGTACTTAGTGCTGATCAGTGGTTTTATGACCAGGACTTGCTGGGGTTTAGGGCTCCTGACAAGCTGCTGGGCGGTGCCTGGGTGCGGAGCCTGTTGTACAGCACAGCCCTTTCACAAGCAGAGCAGGCTTGTGGTCGTGTTGACAGCTTGACACTGCCATGGCAGTGATTTGTTAAAGCTTCCTCAAACACCCCTGCGAGCAGGGCAGACAAAAGGGAGGCATGGGCAGGACCTCCCGGAACGAATTGGGATTTGAGAGGAGGCAGGGTTGAGAGATCCCTGCGGATGCTGGAGCTGAGAGAGGCGTGTTTGGCACCAGGATCACAATGCTTGTGTAACAGAGATGCTTGATTCATCTAAATTTAGTGTTGCAAAATACGCTTTTGAGCACTTGGTTTATCCTGTAGCAAACTATAGTCCAGGGGAGAGGAATCTTAACAGGAGAGGGGGGAGAATACCGGGAGTGTGGGGTGAGAGGAGCCTTAAAAAAGGTGGGAGCTTCAGCAGGGAATCCTGAAGTGAAAACAGAGCTCTGAAGTGTTGAGGGTGGAGCAATCCTGGGCACTGGTGGGCGCAGGAGGGCAAGTGATGGCTGTGCCCAGCCTGGGGAGCTCTGAGTGCTGCTGGCACAGCTCCCTGCCCCGCAGAGCCCGGCTGCTCTTTGCTCAGGGTGACAAGGACTCGCTGGGAGTCCGAGCTGGGGAAGAGCTGGGATCCGATCTCTTGTGAGCTGTGAGTCGCTGCAAATACAGCAGTAATGGCACGAGCACAGGCAGAGCAGGGCTGCTCTGGCAGGAGGGAGCTGCTCTGGGAAACGTGACATCAGGGTTTGAGTTAAAAGTGTGATGAGCATGCACAGCGTTCTGCACAAGTTTTGAGGGTTTTCTGACACGGATGCATCAGTCCTACAAGTACGTGACCCATTGTCACAGACCAGCTCCAGTGTCCGTGGCTGCAGGGAGACTCGGGGTCAGAGGGAGCCCAGGCAGGAAAATGGATTTAATGCAGAGTAGGTCTGTGCTGGGGTCAGAGGATCAAGTGCCATCAGCTCCTTTCCTGGTCTAAAAAGTGCTAAATTCTGTTAGTGTCCTAAGTTCACGGGGCCTGACTCGTGCTGGCACTGGGAGGTCTGGTGGGTGAAGGTGAGTGGAAGCAGAAGTGCACCAAGTAAACTAAAATACTCCATTTCTTAAAAATGCTTGTGAAGAGAGGAAAAAAGATGTCTCGGTGCAGGTTGTGAGAGTGGCTGTTGCTGTGTCCTCACAGGAGCTGAGCTGGGGTTTGGTGTGTCTGGAGGGAACAGGGGGGACCCCGAGCGGGGAGAAGCCGTGGCTGGGCACAGTCAGCCAAAGGGCAGCACCCTCCGTGTGCGCTCCCGTGGGTTTTGTGCCTTCCCAAGGGCTTTGGAACTGCTCTCCTGTTTGTTCCTCACTCTCCAGACACCACCTGAAGTGCGAGGTGCTGCGCAGCAGGGCTTGGTTTGGGAGGTAGTTGCCAAAAAGAGAAGCTGCAAAGTGAGCCCTGCTCTTTTCCTCTCAGCCTTTCTCGTGGGGAGCTCTAGAGGGGAGGCAGCTGCTAGCCTTTGGTGCCGTCCCAGTGCCACGGAGGGGGTTTGGAATTCCTCACTGTCCTCACTACTGCTCTTACCTGCATCCCCCCCGCCTGCCCTCGCACCTGGCTGCCAGCCCTTTGCCTTACAAACCTGACAGCTTTAAATTCCTCCTCGTTCTGCCTCGCAGAGGGCCCTGGGGATGCATCTTTGGGGGCAGAGGTCCTGATCCCCCGAGGCAGCCCCGCAGGGCTGTGAGGCAGCGCAGCCTTCCCCGGGATGAGCTGCAGCTGTCGGGCGCAGAGCCTTGGGCTTCCTCGTCCGGGGGCCGCCGGGTGGACAGTGACCCCCGGCCGAAATCTGTCAGCGCTGCTCTGACAGCTCCAGACTCCAGCAAGGAGCTCTGCAGGAGCTGGATATCGTCCTGGGGGTGAGGCTGCTGCCGGGGCTGTGCTTCCCCGGGCATCCCCCCGGCGCCGCAGGGAGCAGGGCACGGATCCTCGGGGGGCTGCCGAGCTCCGGGGAAACCCCAGCCCCGCAGGGAAGCAGCAGTGATGGGCTCTGTTCTGCCTGTGGCAGTCAGCGCTCCTGGGGCTCTTCCCTAATTGATTGTTCCCCTTGGAGAAGAGAAGCTTTGGGGGGAGCTGAGTGCAGTGTTCCGGTACCTGAAGGGAGCCAGCAGGAAAGCTGGGGAGTGACTGTTTCTGAGGGCTGGAGGGACAGGACAAGGGGGAATGGCTTCCCAGGGACGGAGGGCAGGCACCGTCCCTGCAGCATCTCACCAGAGCCGCGACTGCAGCGGGATTTTGGGCTGATTTCTGTGCCCCAGACTTGCCACCTGCCCTGCCGCTTTCTGTGGGCAGCGCAAGGAGTCCCAGAACTGGTGCCCAAAGGTCACTCAGCTCCGGCCAGCTTTAGATTGTGGTTCTTGCCCGGGGCTCGTGGTTTTTATCTCCTGGCTCAGTCGCAGTGTGGAGGAGCGGTGGTGGGCTCGGTCCTTGTACCGTGCTCCCCATGGCCCCACACGTTATCGGGGCTCACCTGCCCCGGGGGTGCTCCGTCCCTCGGTGGGCACAGCTCAGACACAGTGAGCATGAGGGGCAGCTCTCCTTCAAATCTCCTTCAAATCAAGCTGTCCACCCTGTGTTTGGTGCTGCTGACATCCAAAGCGAGCGCATCAGGATCTCTCCCATCCCTGGTTTCAATCAGGAAGCGAGGCTGAGGAATAAATACTACCTCAGATGAAACTTAATCTGTTTTTGGAGAACTCCCTCCCACTGAAACAGAGGGTTTTTTTCCTTGTTTTTTGACAGCCCTCCCCTGAAAAGCCTCTCCTGGGGTGTCTCTCATCCTCACTTAATGATGTTGAGGTTTTTTTCTTTTTTATTCCAAGTTTCTGGAAGCTCCGTGGTTTTCCCTGTTACACGTTTTTAATTCAAAATGCCTCAGTGAGCCTTTCCTGTTCTGAATATCCAGAGTGCTCCATGGGGGAAAATTTAAAAACTAACATGTAAGCTTTACATAATTTACTATGAGAGTAATTGGGTTTATGCAGCAGTTCATAAACCTTTAGCTGGTAAAAATCAAAGCACCTTAATCTCAAAAGCAGATGGGGGTATGTCACGGTGAAGGCTTATAGAGTTTTCAAAGACAAATTGTTTAATTCCATCACTGCTAGGAAAATAAATAGTTCTGCTGCTCGATTGAAAACAGAAACATCTCAGCAATGAGACTTTCTTCGCTTTCAAGCATTGTTAGCTTGACAACAAAGAAATCCAAAGAAGCTTGGTGGAAAGATGCAGTGGAGTTCCAGTTTATAAGAAATGAAAGGCAAAAGCCTCTAAACCACATTTTACCATTCTTAGGGAATTTTCAAGTGCCTTTCCTGCGCTGCTTTCAGGCACTGACGCCGTGTCCCGGGCATGTGTTTGGTATGAATCAGTGAGGCATGTGATGTCTCAGGTCATTTCCTTCCATCCGCAGAGGTGGCGGGGCCGTGCCTGGGACGGGAGCGGTGAGTGTGGGACGCCGCTCCCAAATCCCGCTTTTCAATGCGGGGAGGATTGAAAGCTGGGAGCCATGCCTTGCCTGTGTAATGAAGGCTGCGTTTGTACCCCCGCAGCAGTGCTGCTCACAGGCCAATCAGTGCTATCTGGCCAGCACATCCCCTCCCAAGTGATGGTCCTGCTTTAGTCCTAATGGACTGATGAGATCACCTCTAATTTGTGTATCAAGCTGGTTTGTAGCACATCGTTCAGAAAAAAAAAGAAAGGGGGTAAAAAACCCCACACAAACCCAACAAAACCCTCTTTATTTATTTTTTTTTTCCTTGCTGGACTTCAAAAGGTTGCATTATACCCAGTGTGGTGTGCCCTGTGAAAGCTCAGAGCCATTACCTCAGCCAGCAACCAGCAGAAAGCGAGCGCCCGTTTCGGTGGGGGGCTCGTTTGCTCCGGAATTATGACAGTGCTGTCAGTCCAGGAGGAGATGCCTGGAATGGCTGCTCTGGTGGCTCCCTGGGCTGCTGACTCAGGCTGTGATCAGCTCTCAGCATCCGCAGGTGCAGCATCGTCCTCCTCTGGCCAAGGGAATGAAGGAGACTTGGAGCAAGAAGCGTGAAAAGCTGGTGGGTGACAGCACAGAGGGTGCTGGGGTGGCTCAGGATGCGGATAGCAGAGTGTGGGGGCATAACAAGGTGCTCCCACACAGTGTTTTGGGTATCCAGGTACAGATACCACAGCCCTTGAGTCATTGGAGGAAAACTTGCAGTGTTTTCTTGCTCGTTGAGGGAGCAGCCAGGAGAGACTCAGTGGATTCTGTGTGTGTCAGCAGGCTGGCTGGGTCACAGGTAGGGCTCTTCCAGGGTGAGGGGGTTTCCTGGCAGCCGTCCTGCAGCAGCAGAGCGTTGTGGTAATGCTGTTCATTCAGCAGAACTGGATGGAGCTGGTTGTGGAGAGCGTTTGTCCAGTTTTTGGAAAAAGAGGACCCGGCCGTGGCGTTCAGCGGCGATGGACTCGTTCCTGGTGGGCTTAGAGCAGTGAGACACAGGGAACCAGAGCTGAAGGAATAAAATAATCCTCGGAGCCCAGCACACAAAGCTCTGCACTGTGTTTGGGAGGAAGAGGGATTTAATAAAGTGCTTTGGTATAAAGTGTAAGGAATAATGGAGCTGGGCTGTTGGGTATTTGGGAAGTGAGTGCTGACAGAGGAGTGAACCAAGCACACCACTGCTGCTCAGTATCTTCTGTGCATCAGCCAGGCCTTTCTTCCAGGTTGTTCCAGAGCTGAACTAACCTCAAGTTTGTCTTTTTCCAAAACTGCTTTCCCTCTAAATGAAACAAATTATTGGCAGAAATGGATTTCTCTTTAGCAGCGAAATTTAAATCTAAAAACCTAACAAATATATGCTGCAATGATCAAAAAATGTTACATTAACACTTTTTTATGACCTTTGCTGAGACACTTGGTAACAAGCTGTTGTCCTGGGGCAATTTTGATACTTTTATTTCTATTATTTTTACTGTTCCACACCCTTTTGCTGCTGAATCAGTTTTGCATATTGCAGTGCTGGCATTTGGATTTCTCTTGAAATCTGGCTGGAGGAATTTAAATCTTTGGGGCTTAACTTCTTGCTTTGTGTCTCCTTGCTCGTGTCCCCATGCTCGTGAGCAGCAGAGTGGGAGCCCAAGGGAACCTGGAGCTCACAGGGACTGAGCATTCAGCTCTCACAAGGCACGTTTGGAAACTGCAGTTTGCTCCTGAAATTGGGGTGCTGGCTGCAGAAAATGGTGCAAAACTCAACTGTGCAAGTTGCTCTCAGTGGGTTCTTAGGTGTCTGTTTGGAATCAAACCCAGGTAAGCGATGCTGCTTCAGTCAGAGGTGTGAGATGAGGTTGGTTTGCTCTCTCAGACAGCAGGATTCATTTCCAGAGTTATCTTGGGGCTGCCTGCATTGTTTTGGCTTTTTCTGTTGGCTTTCTTGCTGAACGGGGCCCTCAGTTAATGCTGAGTTTCGATTTCCATGACAAGTTCTCTTCTCGGAGATTTACAGCTCAGCTGCTTTGGTTTGCCAGGCTAATGCTGTGGAATGCAGGTTGACAGTCCAGATGTGAAACCTTTCTCCTCGGAAAGAAAACAAAGGATTAAATGCGTTTTAAGAGGGTTTGAAAAAAATAATTTAAGGCTGAGGCCCCGAACCCAACATCTGAAGCCTTGAAATACTGCTGGGGATGTGAAACTTCAAAATCTGGGCACTTGGAAGTGTGGCCAGGCTGTGAGTTCCCTGTGGCTTTTGGAGCACCTGACACTGCCTGTCCCGGGGCTTCCTAAGGTTTTACAAAATGTCAAATAATCAAATTCTGCATCTTTGTGCAATCAGGGCAGGTTAAAGAGCGGTTTGGGTTTTGCCCCATGGGGACAGCTGTGGGTGCTCACTCGGGAATGACCACGTTTCCCTGATTTCCATAGCTAAAGATAGCAGCTCATGTTTTCTGATTTGACAAACTGACGATTTTCCTGGGAATAGAATTATCCCTGTTTCCAGGGGGTGTGGAGGAAGGCCCAGGTGGTGCACGTTTGTTCACCAGCATCCCCACTGCAGGGGGAAAGGTCTGACCGGGGTGCAGGGTCATGGCTGAACTGGGAAAGGGTTTAATAGTGGTGTTTAATGTCCAAAACATCTTTTTTAAGAGAGAAACACAATGGCCTCAGCCAAGCCATTGAATGTGATCCTTTGTGCTCGTGGAGATTTGTACAATGCATCTACCCATGAATGCCCGTTTGGGTTTCAGAATTATTTGGGTTGGAAACAATGCAGCAAGAGTTCATTGTCCTTTCAGAAAAATGATGAAAACATCCAGAACTTTCTCCCAGCCCATATGGGAAGAGCAAACATGAGGAGTCTGTACTACCAGATGTCTTAAAATTGAGCTCGTAGCTTCAAAGGTAGAAAGGGCAGACCTTGCAGGGCAGGTCATTCTCAAGTTGCCTTGGGAAATCTAATGGGGTTTATTGGGATTTATTAGAACTGGAGTTGTAAAAAGCTTGTGGCTCTTTATTTGGGACTAACAATCCTATTGGTGTTCTGTTCTGGTCAGGCTCAGGAAGCCTCTGCAGAGCAGCCACTCTGCTGTAGAAGAGGCACATTCCGTACACTCAGATATTTGATATTTGTTTTGTTCAGGAAGGTCTCTGCCTTTATTCCAGGTTGTGGAACAACGGATGAGTACAAGTATGCTAAAAAACAGGTTCAACAAATGACAGAAATGGCTTATGTTTTTCCTTGGTAAAAATCAGGAAAAAATTAAAAACCTTGGGCTAAAAGTGCTTTTTGTGGTATCAGTATATCTTTTTTTAGAGTGGAAGGTCCTAAACTGACTGATTAGAAATAATGGTTTTGAGAATACTTACACAGAACTAGACGTTAATTTTTTGCCCTGTATATATTCACTTTTAAAAATTAATATCTCTTTGGAAACAATGCATTTTGGCTAATAAGATGTAGTTTGAACTCTGGCTGCTGCAGTTGGGTCCTGTGCCGTTCCCATGCGCTGAGAGCCACCAAAGCAGCGCTGCACGCGGTCGCAGGCGAAGCACAGTGAGCCCCAGTAATCTCTGCAGCTCGATAAACCCTCTGTTTGTGCAGCTCGATAGAGTGGAGGCTCGAGGTTTCCTTCCTGCGCTGGGGTTCGTCACCCTGGAGTTCAGGACTCGTGTGTGGAGATCAGGGCAGGGCTCAGCCACACGAGTGTCCCCAGCCCGGTGGCACCAAGCCCCCAGCTTCGTGCAGCTCGTGCCAGGGAGTCACTTCGGGTCCTTCCAGCAGATGGGCTGTGGGGAGGAGAAAATCCCAGAGGAGCGGAGCAGCTGTGGAAGGGCTCCCTCTGTGTGACAGCCTGCCCTTGCTCTGCAGAAACCCACGGGCACACAGCCACCCCAAACACCGAGCGTTCAGCCACATCTGCGGAAAATCCATGGGAGGGCATGTGGAAAGTTGGCACAGCTCTTGGTGGAAGGAAGTGGGAAGAAAGAAAATCATTAGCTAAGGCGAACGGGGATGCGTAGACTCGAGGTCGTCTTATCTGTGGAAGTTCTTCTTACACCCTTTCTGTTGTTTTAACCACTTCTGTGAGTAATTGGAACTTTTTCCATGCCTGCAGACTGGGAATGGAATATTTTTGAGCCATCAGCTCTGGAGACGTGTTTCTCTGCTTTTGGCCTGTCAGACTCCTGGGCAGGTGGCTGGGCAGGCCGGACGCTGCGATGCCAGCGAGATCCAGGGAGTGCCATCACTGCAGGGCATCTGATTCCTGCTATTTGCCCAGCTCTGAACATGTTGTTAGGTGATGTATTCCTCTTGCTAATTTACTCAATTTATCACTGATTCCAGTAGAGCTTGATGAAGGATGTCAGCTGGAGATTAGTCCCAGATGCCTGGGTTGACCTTAGCTTTATCAGCTGCTTTCAATACTGTAACCATGAAGCAGTTGCAAGTTTTCTGGTTCCTCCCATGATTGATAGCCCAATTCTGAAGTGGCTTTCCTCCTCGCTTGTGATCCAAGAGGATAATGCCCTGCAGCTGTCCACAGCATGATGCTCTTGTGGTGAGCACTCTGATGCTCTGCTGGCTCCTTCCCAACCCGAATGTTTATTAAAATGGCAGTTGTGTTCTGCAGGCCTGACATCCCACTGAAACACGGTTCTGCCTCTTCCTCTGCTCTAAATACCCTGAGCAGAGTGAAACAAGTCCCTTAATGCTCAGGTGAGGCCGAGGTATTTTAGGAGGGGCTTGACTGTGGGTGTGCAGAGTGGATGGACAGACCAGCAGAACCTGTGGCAATCAGCTTTTAGCGCTTGTCAGAGCTGTTTGGTGGGTTTGAGTGTGGTTTTGGGGAACTTTCCTGGAGTTCTCAGCTCCTGTGGGTGTAAGGGGTGGGCTGGTGAGGAAGGTCTGTCCTGCTGGCCTCGTGACCTCTTCTGCTGCGTTTGTCACTGATTGTCATTGCGTGGGGATGGGCTGCAGGGTGGCATCTCCCCCTGCTCTGTACATCAAGGTCACTCAGAAGGTTGTGTGGACTCCCAGTATTCAAAAAGCTGTGGGAATTCTGAGGCTCGTGGCAGCCCTCCCACGATTAAGAGCCAGGACTTGACCAGTGGATTTTTTTTTACCCTAAATTTTGCATCTGCTCCTGCCTGATGTTGGGGTTCTGCAGAGGGTATTGATGGGGAACTCACCATGTTTGAGTCACTCTTTCAGACACAGCGTGTAGGGTCAGGCTGCTCTGGCTGGGGGGAGGTGCTCGTTGGATTTCTAAAGCGCATTTTCATTTTAAAAAAGGAAAAACACCAAGCCCCATCTTCCTTTAAAGGGTGAGTGTGGTAGGGCACGGGCTCTGTCCTGTGTTGGTCACCTCAAGAAACCCTCCCGAATGTGGTGGCTGCTGCTCCTTGTGTCTGTGCCACGGGAGGGGCACTGCCTGCTCTGCAAATGAGTGAAACTGCAAGGGAGGAAGGCACCCCTTCAATCAGAGTTCCTGGAGTCAGCATCCATCCCCGTGCTGCTCCTCGAGCTGCAGTCCGTGTTTTGGTCTCCAGCTGTGCAGGAGCACTGCTGGTCATTTTTTCCAATCTTCTTTATTCTGCCGTGAAACCAAGAGCACTTAATCCGCAGTTGTTGAATAATTCTCCGTTGTAGGGGCCGTGGCAGCAGTGAAGTGTTTCACTGGTTTGGAGCTCCTTAATGTGAAAAATGTGGGGCGCTCTCGTGGGTTGGGAGTGGCCTTGCAGTTAACACTTGGGGCATGGTGTGGTCCTGCTTTTTGGATTGAGTTTTCTTTCATTTGAGCAGGAATGAGTTGATGCATCCTGCTCAGCCTGCTCGACATCCCAGGAATTTCAGTGTTCCTTTCTCTGAAGGTGCTGGCCACGGAGCCGGGCGGTTCTTCCCAGCCAAGCCCTGCAATCTGGTGGTTTTTCTCCTGGGGACAAAATGACATCAGTCATTTATAACCACCCCTTTAATCACCCTGGAGGCAGAGCGGTCTTGTGGGCACGTTTTGAGAAATGGGGTTTATTTCATTCAGAGGTGCTTGGGAAACTCCTGCCGGGGCTCCTTTGACTTGGAGGGAGGGGTGATCCACCAGTGATGGGTCCCATGTGCTCCAGGGCATCACAGGGGTGCTCTGGAGTCCATCCCAGTGGTTTAGGCACTCCGGATGGACGGAAGGATGGATGGGATTCCTGCAAGGGGGGTTTTTGGCAGCACCTTTTGTGAATAAACCCTGAGGAGACAGCGGGCTGTTGAGGCCGTCCTCTCACAGAGGCATCAACTGTGGTTGCTTTTGCAAAAATAGATGAGAATTGGTTTTTGTCTCATGGCAGGAAGGTGCAGAGCTGTGTTGAGGTGGCTGTGACCAGAGTGGATGAGATGCTCCCCTCACTATTCCATTTTATGTTTTTCCCTGTGCGCTGAGGCCTGGTTTGTTGGTACCCACAAGGATCGTGTTGCATTCCTGGGGTGGGTTCTACCTTTGAGGAGGTGTAGGAGCAGGAATTGCCAAGGAGATCTTAAAAGTGGCAACAGCTGCAATGGAGTATAACACAGGTTTATAAATTTTCTTTTAATGTTTTTGTTTTGGTGTTGGTTGTTTTGGTTTTGGGTTTTTTTTGTGGGGTTTTTGGTTTTCTTGCTTTGTGAAATGGACTGGAAACCTCAGGTTAGGGTGTTCAGCAGCCAAATAGTGTTTAATGGGGTATGATGCAGCTCTTTTGGACTCATTTTTTGGCGTTTTTGTTTTGGTGTTGGTCGTTTTGGTTGTAGGTATTTTGGTATTTTTGTGGGGTTTTTTTGGTTTCTTTCTTTGTGAAATGGACTGGAAACCTCAATTTGAGGTGTTTAGTAGCCAAACAGTGTTTTATGGTGGTTTGTAAACCACCTTAGGAAATTGTGGCAGCTGATGTGTATTTGCAATGAAAGCTGTTGATATCTATGGAAAAGGGTTGCAATGGTGTAAAAACTTGGGAAAAATGAGAGCTGCTAAAAGAAAGCAGGGGTGAGTGTTACCAACGATCTCTGAAGGCAGTATTTTACAAAATCCCGCTTAGATTTTGGATAAAGGGAAAACAAACAAACAAACGGGCAGGCTGAAATAGCTTCTGTCCTTTCATTTTCTGCTGTAAGTTTGCAGAGCACAAACACATTGTAGCAGGAGAGAGTGTTTTGCTTGGCAGGGATTTGTTAGAGCCTTGTAAGTGGCCTTCCAGCCTCCCAGCGCTCCAGGCTTCCCTAGACATGCAGCTTTTATGGGTATTTTATCTATTAGCAGGATTTCCTTGCTTTTTCCCAGAGTCACGTCTGTAGGAAAATAATTTGATGACATTGTCCCTATAACTTGAAGATTTTGCTGGAAGTTTTGATAGTCTGGCCCTGAAATCTCTGTTTGTGTTGCTGGGGCACTTGGATTTGGGATTTGAATAAAAATAAATATTAATGACAAGTGCAAGGAGCCCAGTGAGTGCTGTGGGCTTGCAGTGCCCAGAACAGTGCCCTGGGCATGGGGCGCTGGGGACTTCAGCCAGTGCTGGAAACTGGAGGCAACTTTTTATAATCCCTACAAGAATATTTTTGTTACAGAGATCTGTTTGATCTCAGGGGACCGTGCTGGTGTGCCTTAAACACAGTGAGTAAAAGGGTCACCTTCTGGGAGCAAAGGGGAGGAAGAAATGACTTTACACTCCAATACTTCCAGGGAAGGAGACTCTTATCTCCTCGCGGATAACTGGGAGAGGAAACTCAAAGTGCCATATCATGTGAATATAGTTCTTGCCTGCCTTGTATCACTGCGAGTTCTCAACACATCTGGGCTGAGAGCAGTTCCAGTAACATTCAAAAGTACTGTTTTGGTTGGCACTCGGGGGCTGTGGTAGATGCCAATTAGTAATGGCTCTTGGAAACAGCCTCCCTTAAAACTGTCCCTGAACCATTCCCCGGAGAAATTATTCAATTAAGTGCAGCTAAAATTAATGTCCATGGGTTTTGTTCGAATCAAACAAAATAAGCAGCTGGAGAAGGGAAAACTTCTCAGTGTGTGCTTTTAAAATAACAACTCTTAACTAATAACTGTGTGAGCTGGAATTGATAGCAGTGTTTGTTTTCCCAGTGTTGCTCTGTAGCTGTGGATGAGCTGGGGAGCGCTCCCAGAGCTGATATCCTTGGATGGTTCTGTCACCTCCACGCGTTCTCCGATCACCATCTGCTGCTCCTGGACCTGCCTGGAGAGGATGAAGTGTTCTGTGTTGCTTGAGGGTATCAGAGTTTGACCCAGATACAGTCAGATATTTTAGGATGGGTGAATGCAGCGTGGAAGGCGGTGTGTGGTGGAAGCACTGGTCCTGGACATGTCCTTGGAGCAGGTGGCGAGGTTTTCTGTGGCAGAACAAACACGTTCCTCTCGTTTTGGCATGTGTTAGCCCTGAGGCTCTGAGGGTTTGGTTGGGGGGAAGGTGTGGGCTGGCCCTGGGCATTCTGAGCTGGGTGCTGGGGCTGCTTCTCACTGGCCACAGGCAGGCAGAGGGCACAGGGCTCTGGAGCAGCTCGTTCTTTCCAGTCTGTGCCTTTGTCAATGGTGTCAAGAACTCGGGGAGGCAGGAGCAGTCCCTGTCCTGAAGGAGTTGTTCCTGTGGAAGAACTCCTCGGGCAGAAGCCGGCATGGCCTGGAGCCCCTGCTGGGAGGAGCAGGACCTTCTGCCAGGAGAGCATCGAGTGCCTCGGGATGTGACCTGGGCACAGAGCAGGGGCTGGAGCTGTCACCGGCTGTGAGGGGAGAGGAGCTGTCCTTCCCTGCCAGCTCTCCTGGGACACAGGACACGGCTCCTGCCCTGCTCCTCTGCCAGCAGGGCAGGGACAGGGAGGGGCGAGAAATGTCTTTGTGCCACCGGGACCCATGGAGCTGCAGGGTGGGATCCCCCCTGGCCTCCCTGCAGTGCTGGTACTGCTGCGTTCACCTTCAGAACAAAAACATTCGTGTAGGAATTATAAAAAGCTGCCTCCAGTTCACATCCTGACACATTCCCAGCAGGAGCCCAGAGGGAACTTCTGAACCCTCCTGTCTCCAAGGACCATCAAGATCCCTGTTAATTGAAAGACCTGAAGAGTGAGGCAGCTGGAACACGGAGGAACAAGTTGGTTTGACCCCTCGGACAAGTTTGTGTTTTGGGGGTTTTTAATGCTTACAGGAAGTTCTGCCAAAGAAGAGATTAAATGTCCTCAGTTAAATTTGGGATGGTGGAGGGAGGAATCTTGGTCTTTGCTTGAAATGCAGAACTCATCCCAGCAAGGAGTGTCGGTGTCGTGGTGTCCTGAGCAGCACCGAGCTCAGAGCAATGGGCACCAGTGGGATTTGAGGTGGAGCTGAAGGAGGAGAAGCCCAGGAGGGCACTCCTGTGTTGCCTTTGGCACAGGGAGCTGCACACCTCGGAGGGGCTGCAAAAACCGGCCACAGCTGCAGCCGGGGGGAGAAATTAGGATTCCTGGCTTTGTATTTTTTACTGTGTTTTTCCTCTTTTCACTCTGCCTTGACATTACAGCTGGCACATCGTGCCGAGGTTCTTCAGGTTTCTGATGCACTTACATTATTTGCAATCTTCATTTCATAGCCCTGGCACCTGGAACAATGCTTTGCTTTCTTTATTAGCATGTAATCATGGGGTTTGGACATATAGAGGTTGGCATTCCCTATATGATTCATTGCTTTGGTATCCAGCTCTTCTCCTGAGGCACCAGAGACCTGAAGGAGGGAGGGGGAAAGCCTGCCTGGCTTCTCCACTGAATTCCAGCCTTACTGTAATTGGTTTTGTGTCGGGATTTTAGTTCTCTATATGTTTTTGCAAGGCTGACTGGAGTCTTCCATGACTCAGTGGGGTAGGCCATGGAGGTGCATTACTCATCGATAAATGCTATTGAGTGATCCATAAATTTCAATCCATGGAAAATCCAGACAGTTCTAAGGAAACGTTTGGTCAGCAGCACCGCTCTGCTAAACTGATCAAACCCCAGATTTGTTTCTCTCTTCCAGTGCTGAATTTCATGTGGCCACTTCTGCTTGGCTTTTGGGTTTCTCACTCCACAGACAGAGCGGTTGCTGGTCAAAGATGGAATTGCCAAAACCAAATGTGGCTTTTTACGCATTTTAAAGAAAACAAACAAACAAAAAACATCAATTAGTGTCAAGTCATGTATGCAAGCAGAACTCTAAAACCTGTTCCACTTCATGGGAAGAGATGGTCGTCTTCCCAAGGAATTCCATGAGTTAAGGAGAGGGATTTAAAAAAAACCAAAACAACTCCTGCCCTCAGCAGGGTGGTGCAGCTGTGTGGGGCATGGGGAGAGACAGCGAGTCACAGGATGGAAGGGAACCAGGCCATTTTCCTGCTTGAGTGAGGAAAGAGTAGGGAAACTCCACATGGTTTCCTGCAAAATTAAACTTAAAGCTCCTCATGCTCTCTGGTTCTGCTTCTGCCTGGCTTTCACTCCCGTAAGGAGCTGCTCAATTCTCCAGAATGAGGTGTTTAATCTCTCATGAAGTCATGAAGGAGCTCCTTAACAGGAGAAACATCACAGAGGGCCCATGGCACTGAGAGGGACGGGCTCAGCTCCGTGTCCCTGCGCTGCCCCTCACGCTGGGAGCGTGTCCTTGTCCTCTCCGAAGTGGCGCTTTTTTGGCTGGAATGTGCACCTCGATCCCTGCCCCGTAACTCGGGGTCCTCGCTGCTGCTGGGGCCGTGCAGAGCACGGTGGGATGTTGATTTGTGGTGGATCTCAGGCCCTCACAGTCCATTTGCCCCTCTGCCCTCAGGAGCACAGTGGGGCCGGCCGGGCATGGCGGGGCCTCGGCTCCAGGGCTGGAAAGGGGGTGGCTGAAAGGGCTGGAATAGGGGCTTCTGCTCTCTGGAAAAGCTTGGGCTCCTCGTTTTGTCGGCAAAACAGGATTTCATTTGGTTATTCGCTTCAGGCTGCTCAGGGAGGAGTTGCAGCACAAAGGGCACCCTCGAGGAGGTGAAAGGCTGGCGGCCCCGGCCTGCAGAGCGCTCTGGGATGCGCTGGTTTTGTCATCACGGCTTTCCAGGGGAAACTGCTCCCTTGGAAAACTTGTGGCCGGCTGCAGAAAGACTTGATGGCTGCGTTGGCACAGAAGATGTGGGGCTGCCAGAGGAGTCCCAAACCGATGGGAAGCGTTGTTAGGAATGTCAGTGGGGAGGTTGGGAATGTGGGAAAGGCAGCTGTGGCTGGGCTGTGCTGCTTCCCGGGGCTGTGGGCAAACCCAGGCCCAGAGCTCGTGGCCGTTTGAGGGGAAGCAGAGGGGAAAAGCAAGAGGATCGTTTGGACAGCGCAGGCTGCTCCGGCCCCTGGCTCTGCTCCGCTGGGGTTTGCCTTCCCTTCCCTTCCTGCAGGGATGAGTTACAGCTCCAGCCTGGGGGCTCCCGTCCCGTGGGAGGCACTGAAATTATCCATGCCGTGGCTGGAGAGAAGCAGAACCAGCTTTTTACAGGAGGTACCGGTGACTTCAGGAATTAAAACAGAACGTTTCTGATTTTCATGGCAGCGGCAAAGTCTCTGAAGAGAAAAGGAAATGAGGAATGAGCTTTTTTTCCTGAGAAATTCCTAGGATCCCATACAATTTCTTCTGCTCAATTTTTTATCGTCTGTCTTCCCTTGGTGTCCTTTGCATAAATCTTTATCTTTTTTAGCTCTTAGCAGATGTGGTTTCAGGGACGTGTATAAATCCACCCTTCCTGCTGCTGCCAGGTGGTTCCCTGCAATTCCAGGGAAGGATTTTACATCCTGGGAGTGACTTTTAGCACAGTCCTTGTGAAATCACACACACAAACACACACGTGGACAGACCCCAGAAACTGGGACGGCAAGATGTGATACCTGTGTGACTTGTAATGCAACTGTTTAATTCAGAGATATTAAAGATCATCTTTCCTAGCCTTTAACAGAACCCCAGACTGGTTTGGGTTGGGAGGGACCGTAAATTTCATCTCATTCCCACCCCTCTGCCATGGGCAGGGACACCTTCCACTATCCCAGGGTGCTCCAAGCCCCATCCAACCTGGTCAAGTGATTTTTATATTCACCTATATGGGCGAAAATTTGTTTAATGCAATTTATTAAACAAACCCAAAATTTATTTGGTGTTTGGTTTTGAAAAAAGAAAAAAATAGGAGGTTTTCCTCACTGTGCTCAGGCTTTTTCCAGTAAACAGCTCTCCCCTCCCTGGGAGGCAGTTATGTTGGAATGGGAGAGGGCTGCACTTCCAGCCTCTCCCACCTCTTCCTCAGGGGTGCTTCTTCTGACCTGGACCCACTCTCAGCCTGCTCTGCATTGTCCAAAACACATTGCCTGAGATCAAAAACTGCTGCTGTGCGATTTTGAACCAAAAAAAAAAAAAAAATCAAGTATTTCAGAATATGTCAGCCTACATTTTTCCTGTCATGTGCTGGCTTTGCTGCTCCCTCCTTGCGTGTTTTCCTTGTAAATCCCATGTGTGGAATTGATCCCAGTGTCCCGAGGGGCTGCCCCTGCCCTCTCCGTGGCTGCAGGAGCCAGGGCAGCACTGCAGCCAGGCTCGTGTCCCCAAAATGAAGACCTGACATGACTTTTGTCCTGGTTTCAGGCATGTCTGTGCTGACCTCAGATCCCACCGTTATTTCGCTGTCTGACACATACCTGAAGAAATCCTGCCCTTGCCAAGCGCTCCATCCCAGGGTTTATAGTTTGGCTCACCAGGACAAGCGCCCAGATTTGTAGGGACGGGTGGTGCTTCCCTGGCAGGAACGGGGTGAGGAGAGCTGGAGGTGCCTCTGCCTTCCCGTGGGGAATGTTGGGCTGCCTCAGCTCCCGGCCAGCTCCAGAGCCTCCCGCCTGGCTGGTGGCTGGCACTGCAGCACAGGGACCCGTGTGCAGGGCTGGGGACAGCTGTGACACCGGGTTTTGAGCAGTCCCTGCTGATGGAGCAGCTCCTGGCCAGGCTCACCTCCAGCACTGACCTTAAAACTTCTCCCACTTGAGCTGCTTGAGCTGAAATGACTCCGAGTTTAGTGCTGGGGTTGGGCACTGGGCTTTTATCTTCTGCTTCAAGATCCTGCTTTCCTGAAAGGAGACCTTGGCTAAATTTGTGCTCCTGGCTGAGTTGTGGTTTGCAGTGCCGTGTTACAGGAATGTCCTTTGGAAGGTCACCAGCAGCCAGCCTGCCTTCCCCGTCTGCTCCCTCCTGACGGGGGGACCTGGCTCCTTCCCTCTTTTCAGGTCTCTCTCCATCTCTTTTCAGCCTGTTCCTTGCACAGCCAGCTAAGTGGGAGGTGATGGAACATGGAATTGCCAGCTTGAAGGGCAGAGGGGGTTGCAGGTGGGTCAGGAAAGGTGGGAAGCTGTGGAGGATCGGTGCTCTGAGGACTTCCTTAGCCATGGATTCCTTGGTGCCCACCTTAGAAATCCAGTACTAATTTTCAACTCTGCCTTATCCAACATCGATTTCCTTTGCTTTGGAGTGGGGAGAAATGTTTTCATTTACAGGGAAGGTTGAGCACTGCCCTGTGCTTGGGTGTCAGCACAACAGGGGGTTGGTGGGTGCAGAGGGTGGGTGGGTGGATGTTTCTCTGCTGGGTGTTTTTGGTTCCAAGGGCACCCTGGCCTGGGGAACCTGCTGGGCTGGACTTGTGGTTCAGCTGGGAGTGGGGTACAACCTCGCTGTGCTTCCTCCCCATTCCAGCTGCTCAGACCTCCAGGTCCTGCCGTGAGCACGCCAGAATTCTCCAGGTCTCAACTGTGACATGGCAGGGCTGGGTGCTTGTTGAGCTTTGGGCTGTGTGCTGGGTGAAGTGCCCTGCTCCCCTGGAACCTGGCTGTGTCACAAAACACGTTTATATATCTATATATGGAGAAATGCTGCTCGCAGGATGTCCAGGGCAGCCCTTTGGTTCAGAAAGGAGTCCTGGCAAGGGGATGGGAAAGGAGAGGCTCGACACAGAATCCCAATTGCACTGCCTTGGGCTTTGAAACGATGACAGAAAATTTTCCTGCTCACATTTGTTCTCATTTAGCTACAGCTTGTTCACCAGGATGTTTTTCAAGGAGGGTCTGGTCAGTGTTGGCAGAGGAAAGTCTCCAATTTCCCAAGCGTGCTTATCACTTTGTCCTTGACAACGATGGGAACTTGCAGCACTTTTTTGTCGTGGAGAGGCAAACATGAGCAGTCCTGCCCTTGCAGGCAGCATTGTCCCGCTCTTCCTGTGTGCTGAATCACGCAGGACAGATAAAGTTTCCCCAAAATATTGTTGGCTTTGCAGATGTCAGACCTGGGAAAGTTGGGTGGAAGGGGGAGGAGGGTGGATATCAGAACTGCAAACTGAACAAACCTTGTAGCTCAAACCAAATGCCTCCCATCCCTTGGGAAAATGTGTTTTGGTGTAGGGTGCACAATACTGAGTATAATAATATTGATGAACAATAATTTAAAGTATTGCAAACAACTTTAGAAATGTGGAGGGTTTGTGTTGGGAATGGAACAGTATTGGTGGGGTGGATGGGTCGGATCTGGAGGATAAAACACAGGGAAGTGGCTGATGTTTGCCCCTGGCCCTTCCTTCGTGGGGATACAGGGATGGTTTGGGCTGCAGGACATGAACCAGGAGCTCGTGTTTTAGGAAAGCTGTGTACTTTCAAAGTACAGGATTTTTTAGCTGCTGGTATCGTTTTACATGGGGATTCACTGGAGATGACAGAGTGTTTGTGGAGCAGACGGAAACATGCACTGGAAGGATGATGCTTAAATGTCTCAGCTCTCTGGGAGGGTAAAACCTCCGTGCTCCATGTGCCTTGGACATTTCCTTTGTGCCTGCAGAACTTTGATAATTTTATGTGGTTTTAGTTATCTCTGTGTACGATCAGACTGGTTTTATCTGTATCTGATGCAGTGCTTGCTCCTTGATAAGACTAAGAACCTAAACACCCTCCATAATGAACATCTGGGACCTGAGGGAATGGCTGGAGCTGTGTCAGGAGAGATTTCGGTTGGATTTTGAGAAAAGGTTTTTCCCCCAGAGGGTGCTGGCACTGCCCAGGCTCCCCAGGGAATGGGCACGGCCCCGAGGCTGCCAGAGCTCCAGGGGCGTTGGGACAGCGCTGCCAGGGGTGCCCAGGGTGGGGCTGTTGGGAGGTCTGGGCAGGGACAGGAGCTGGGCTGGGTGATCCCTGTGGGTCCTTCCCAGCTGAGGAATTTCTGTGATCTGCTGTGGGAAGGTGAATGGTGGAGAAAACCATTCCCACTCAATTCCTGGTGTCGCAGGGATGGCAGCAGGGAAGCTGCAAGAACTAATGTCACACGCTGGCACTACCCTTGGAAGGAGGAGGGTTCCCTGCGGTGTCACAGGGAGGTTTGGGAAGTACAAGGAATGCCCTCGTCACTGTCATCCCCTTCTTCCTTGAGAGACTTTTGGGAAATCTTTTGTTTGAAGGAATAAAGTCAAAACTGTAAAGGCCTAATAAGGGCCCTGTCCTGTTGATGGGAGTTGTGTTCTTTAAATGTTCTTAAACCCTCTACCATCGTCCATACAGGGCTTTGATCCATAAATTTGGGCAGGATATCACTTTATCTATGGATGCTGCGTGCTCTCACTTCTGCTTTTGTTGCTTAAGGGCCGTTGAACCCAGGGTTTCATCAGAGCAGAGCTGCAGTGCCAGGAGCTGCTGGGGTACAGAGGAGCCGAGGGCACGGCCGCTGTCCCCAAGCCTGGCTCAAAGGCAGGCAGGACTCAGAGAGACAGAGGTCAGCAGTGGGGAGAGTGCTGGCAGTGTAACCAGAGCAGGAGGCTGTGCAGCAGCACTGAGGGCCTGGCTGCTGTCCTCTCCTGCTTCATCAGGCACAAAGGAAGCCTCTCCTACCTGCGGAGCCGAGGGCAGCCAGACATGGTGCTCCAAGGAAATCAGAGCGTAACAGGCAGTGAGAGGGAAGTTTAGTGCCTGAATGTGGCTTTTAATTTTCAGTCATCCCATCAACCACTCTCAGTGTAAGCCTTGTACGAGCCCTGATTTCCAGGACAAAATTAAAGCCATCAGTTACAGGAGGTTCAGGGTGGCTTGGCTTGAAGTTTTCCTTTCTCCTCTCCTAAAACTCGATGTAGGGGAAACTTTGCCCACTTTGCTTTTCCCAGAGGACTTCTGGGCTGTGGGGAGAGCTGCCAGACCCACAGCTCCAGGAGGGAATCAAGGCAGGACTTTGTGACCTCAGTGGTCGCATGGTCAGGATTGCACCGAGTGCTCTCAGAAGCCTTCATGGAGATGGTGCTTCTGGATGTGGTTTAGTGATGATGTCGTGGCCAAGTGTTGAGATGCTGTTCCAGGGACTGAAATTCCAGAATTCCTATGGCATAGGCACCAATTCCCTGCTGTTGGCTCGGTGAGGGAATTCACCTCAGCTTTGTGGCTGCCCTGACCTCTCAGACTGGTGCTGCTGTTTCAGGCTGTACTTTTTCCTCCTCTGGGGCCTGTACGTTCTCCTGCACTCTTGCAGTGGAGCAGCACTGCAATCTGAAGTCTCTGGTGCCGTATTTCCCAGGGTTTGGACCTTTCAGTGCCACGTGAGCACTGGTCTGTCCCACTGGAGGACAGGAGGATGCAGCTGGTTCCCATTCCGGGGCCGCCAGCAGGAGGGTGGTTGAGCAGGGACGCTTTGGGCTCAGATTTGATGCTGCTGTTCCTCTTTCCCCAGAGATCATCGACGACCTCACGAACCTGGTGGAGAGCACGGACGACCGGCTGCGCAACCAGACACGGCACGTGAAGATGGTGGACAAGAAATCAACGTCCTGCGGTAGGAAATGGCTTCGGCACAAATCATTCCATGCCGGGGCAGTTCTTAACTGATGATGTGCAGTTATTAGCTGTTGCTAATTGCTGTGCAATGCGCTCCCACCCCCCGAGGACAGCTTCTTTCAAAGGCACAAACCCCAGCACTCCAAACGTCTCCAGCAGGTTTGACTCGCTGTGCTCAAGTGCTGGTGCAGTTAATTTCCTTGAGCCATTTGACTCCAGCGTTGCACAATATCCTGATTGTCTGAAATGGTTTGAAATTAGAGCGGTGCATGTTAATTAGCTTTACACAAACTTGCTACCAGCTCTCACAAAGCTGGCACAGCGGGGAGCGAGGCCGCGGGGGCGTTCCTGGGGATGTCCTGCAGGAATGAGCTCTTAACCCAGCAGCATTCAGAGCCTGCCAGGCGTGAAACCCTTCCTGGTGACTCCTGGAGTGATGTGCAGGCTGCTACAGCTAAACTGGCCTCTCCTTAGAGCCAGGGAGAGGTGGCAATCACAGGCAGGCTTGGGTGAAGAGCTGAGGTAGCAGTGCCCAGCAGAGGATGCTGTGGGTGATGGCAGAGATTGTCTTTCATGGGGAGGGTGACTGACTGAGGGATGAAGTCCCTGGGGAGGTGGTGGCAGTTCAGTTCTGGCAGCAGCATGTCTGGTTCTGGTGCCCGTGCTTTTTATCGTGCTAGAAGACTCAAAATGCTCCACAGAAATTTGAGTTACAGTCAGAAGCTGTTGAAATTCAGTTTGTGTAGTTCAGTAAAGAGAAAGCCAAGGGCTGATGTGGTCACATACCTGTTTGTGGCTGGTGGGAGATTTCATCCTGTGGAGTGAGGCTCTGGCTGCAGGAGCTCCCGAGCTTCGACTGGCAATGAGGCATCTTTCCAGCACTGACAATTCCAGGGATTTATTTGGTTCTCCATCAGTGATAACTTTGCGAAAGCTTGGTTGATGTAGGTTGATGAAAACCTGTGGCTTCTTCTGGAGGTTAAAGTTGACTTGTCAGAGTCATTTGTCTCCGAGCTCTCTCGTACCAACTGCAGAAGGAATTAAAGGCGTGACTGCAGAGTTCATGACTGACTCTTTTATTTTAGATCTTGAATGTTGATGCAAGATGGATTTAATTTAAAACTAAGTGCACTTGAACGATGCTGAGTACCCCTGTGTGCCTCTGGAGTCTCCCCTTAATTCCTGTGGCTTCGTTTCCCACACGAGTCCAGGGCAGCCCAGCATGACGTGGGGGGCAGGCAGGGAGTCAGTCCCGTGGATTCCAGGAGGGATTTCTCCCCGTTTTTAGGTTCCTCGTGCAAGTGCAGCCCCAGACGTGTTGCTGCATGATGAGCCTGTCTCTTTAACTCGGGAAGCCCATCCTGGCTGCCTGGGGAATCTCAGAGGAGGAGGAGGAGGATGGGAGAAGCGAAGGCTGGGAGGATCCTGGGCTGGATTCCTCGGGGGTGACCTCTCTCACCCTTTGCACATTGAAAAACATTTTGCTTTGGTGAGAAGTGCTGCCTCCAGCGCCTGCTCCCTCTGCTCCCCTAGGTCTTCCTGTGTTTGCATAACAATTTGGGCATAAGTAAACACCAAACTGCCTCAGATGGCTGCTTCCTCCTGCCCAGGCGGGGGCTTCAGAACAATAATGCCGAGGACACAGGCTTTAATGGCATTCTTCCCATCCCTTTTCCACCCTTATCCCTGGCACTGGAATGAGCTGGTGTACTGGGCTGAGAAATACCCTCCCTGTATGCACGATTATCCCTGGAGTGAGGCCAAGCAGCAGGAAAGCTGGCACCTGTTAGGGGACTGTGTCAGGGTGCTCTTTTTAATCATTTAAATTGATAAAATCTTCGGTAACTCTTTGGGTTTGGTGTCTCACTTTGGATTTAAAGCAGGGTGAAGTGCTCAGCCTTCCCCCTTGCCCAGCCCTTCCTCACTCAGACCCAGTCTCCACTCTGTTCCAGCATGTGGCTGTTAATGTGTTTTTCCCTCCTCTTTGAAATCATGATGTCTTTTTATTTTCCTGATGAGTGCCTGTGCTGGGGCCACGGGCTGTGGATACAAGCGGAGCACACTGGCTGGAATAATGGAATAATCCCTGTTTTACAAGCAGGAATGTAATGCATTAATGGGTGTGTCTTTGTTAGCAGCCAGTACAATCATAAAATCAAAGTATTGCTGGTGAAACCCAACTTTAATCAATATTTCAACATCTGCCTCTCATGCAAACCTCGTTTCCAGCTGTGGGGGCCGTTCCCAGTGCCCGCTGTGGTTTGGGCTGTGCCCTCAGCGTTACCTGCCGGGCACAGGAGCGGCCTCTGCCCCTCTGCCCGTGCTCAGGCCTGGCACAAACCCCCAGGTTGTCCTGGGTGGGTTGTTCCATTCACAGCTTATTTTCAGTGCCATTTTTCTCGCCGGCCCCAGAGCTGTTGACAGCGCCAGCCCTCGCCGTGCCCAGGGAACGCTGTCCTGTCTCCCTTGGTGGCCTCGGGCAGCCCCACTCTGGTGTCACTGGCAACTCCCAGGGACTGCAGGGGAAGAATAACCACGGGATAGACTCCAGCCTGCTGCGTTTATGAAATTATTGTTGAAAATCATCAGTCATCCGCAGGGAAATGTTTGCACACTGCCTGGCATTGTTTTAGTCCTTGCCAGTGAGTGCTGGGCATTAGGAGGGGTGGTGGGACGTATAAGTTTCTTAGATTTCAGAAATTTGCATTGAGCTTTCACCAGAGTGTTCACACAAATCATCAATCAAGTGCTAGGCTGCCCGGACCAGCTCTGCCCCGGGAATGGCTGCATGCACAGTCCTGACTTTCCAGCCTCACCACTGGCTCTTGGGTTGGTTTGTCCTCTCTCTCCCAGTTTGGGCACCTTTAGGGCTTTCTGCAGAGTAACACTCACTAACCATTTCTCAATAACTTTTTTATTAGAAACTTTAACCCTCAGAATGCCCTCTTAAGAACCGCATTTAAAAATCTGCAAATAAATTAAAGCCTAATCAATGTCAAGATGCTGGGGGAATGTCGTGGTTTAACCCCAGGCCCCCAGAGCCACCCTCTCCCTGTCCCCACAGGAGCCATTCCTTCAGTCTATGGAAGGGAAATGTCTGTGAAAAGCCCATAAAGTCCAAAAGATGTTCCTTGAGTTCATTTAGGCCACGGCTCTGGATGCTGGTGGTCACTCAGGACAGGTGGGCTGGTGTTCTGTGGTTACTGGGCACCAGAGCCAGCTCAGGTCAGTGCTGCACTTGCACTGCTTCTTGTAGGGCTTCTCCATGCTGGGTCAGGTGGTTCCTGCCCCAGTGAGTCCAGTAAGGCACCACCCAAACCGTGGGTCCCACCAGTTGAAGGTCACATCCATCACAGTGTCCACCTGGCTCGGTTGGAGTTCCAGGGTCCGCAGAACCGCGGGCTCACTGAGGCTGGGAAAGCCCTCCCAGACCACCGAGCCCAGCCTGTGGCCGATCCCCACCTTGTCAGCAGCCCAGAGCACAGAGTGCCACATCCAGGCCTTCCTTCAGACGAGAACCAGAGCAGTGAACTCCTGCCCTTGCTCCCAGCCCGGCTGGCAGCGGGGGCTTGGTGCTTTTGGGTAACTTTCCCCCCATCCTTGAGTTTTGTAGTGGGATTTTTTTGTGTGGTTATTTTCCCTAAAGACACAAGTAGGCAGCTCCCTGCAGAGAGTTTGGTTAAGCCAGGCTTTGGCTGTGGTAAGAACATCCTCAAGCGTTTGTGTCTGGAGGAGCCGAGGGGATTTTGGTGACGCAGGCCACAGCTGGGAGCCCTGCTGGCAGATGTGACCTGTGCAGAGCTGTGGCATCCGAGCTGTGCCGTGTGCGGGGTCGGAAATGTTCTCCAGGTCCTGCTGAACCAGACCATGAACTGGGGAGGGGACCTGGGCATTACTGGTTCTGCTCCTGGTCCTACCCCAGTCACTCTCTGGTGGTTCTCCTGTGGCCAGGGAGAAAAGCTGCTTTTGTTTCCTGGGGAAGCAACACAGAAAATCATGACTTTGTCACAGCAAAAACAAGCAAAAAAAAAAAGAGGAAGCTTTTATTTCTGATAGATGAGTCTGTATCCATCCCCTTGCAAGCAGCCTGAGGGCAGCAGACCACGTTCTCCTCGCGCGCATCCCTCTGCCCTTCCAGATAAATGGGGAGAATGAGGAGCAACCACAGCAAATCCCCTCCTGGGGCAGGACCTGTGTCCCGGGGAGCGACGCCCCGCTGCGCAGGGTCCTGAGCAGTTTGCTCCCTGTCCCTGGTTTCCTCCTGTTCCACCAGATGGCAATGCAATCCAATCACCTCCCTCAGCCCCAGGTAGGTGCTCTAAGCTCCCCCTTGCCTTCCTCCCGGGGAGGGGTTGGGGATGCCAAAAGCAGGGTGTAAACTGCATCAAATTAATCTGTACCAGGTGGGTTTGTTTTTTAATCTTGCCAAATCACTGAAACACCTGAATTAAAAACAGAGCTTTGCTAAACCCATTCATTGGAGTTTTTGGAAGGTTTGGTTTGTTTTAAAACAGGGTGGCTTGGATTATATAAGGTTTCCTCTAGAAAATAATGATTCATGCAGGCTGGGGCCTTTTCCTGCCAGGTTCTGTGATCTCTCTGTTCTAAGTTTTGCTTATTTTTGCCATGGATTTAATTTGTTTTATAAATTATGATGGCAGTTGCTCAGGTTTGTTCCTCTGACGTATCCTGCGTGTTTAGATGAGCAAGTCCCGATCCATTTGTTTTTTTCTCAGTGGAGAGGAGGAGCTGGTTCAGTTGCCATGAAATCAGCCTTTCCTGCAATCTGACTCTTGGAGAAGTTACACTGATATTCCTCCCCAGCGCTGCCGGACAACTGCACTGGCTGTGAGTCACCTGTCCAGCCTTTGAAGGGATGAGATTTCTTGGCCTGGCAACTTGTGTATTTTCCTGAGTTTCTTTTTTTTATTTAATTGTAATTTTCCCTTCCTTCACTTTTGTTCTGGGTTTGTTTTTTCCAGTAAATTTTTGTCCCATCTGCTACCTGGAAGAAGGACAATGCAGGGGGGAGGGCTTTGCCTGACAGACAAATGGGGCAATCAGGGAACAAAAGACGTGGCTGAGTGTGACAGCATCCCACTGAAATGGCCCTGGCTGGGGGTGGGTGGGAGAATAAAGGTGAGGGGGCTACCCTGGAGGGTTGGCTGTGGTTTTGGGGAGTCCAGGCTCGGGGAAGAAGGAGCTGTGTGCCTGTCTCCCTGCTGCCTGGCCGCTCAGAACCAGCGCGTGTGGTGCTGCAACACCGGGAGCGGCTCCCGCCGGACCCTCTGCCCGCGGCCACCCTGGTGCGCTGGAGCCCGGGATCCTGGCCTGCTGCAGTGTCCTGCCCTGCAAGTCTGCTGGATTCTGTGTCTGTCCCCTGCCCACGGCCACCGTGCCGGTCCCCAGTGCCCTCGTGAAGCAGCGGCCGATCCAGCCCTCGGTGGGCGCCGTGCCCGTCCGCAGCGAGGAGGGCGAGCTGGCCGTGCGGAAGGTGGAGGTGAAGCAGTACCCACTACGCACCCACAGAGTCCTCAGAGGAGGAGGACGAGGAGTTCAAGTTGATGAAGAAGGCAAAGAAGCAGGAGGTCGATCCTGAGGAACAGGAACAGGACCCGGCCAATGACCCCCGGCTCCGGCGCCTCCAGAACCGCATCGCCGAGGGCGTGGAGGAGCGGCTGGCGAGACACCGCAACATTGTGGAACCTGAGGTGGTTGGAGAAGGTGATTCAGAAGTGGAGGGGGGAAAAGCTTGGCACCTGGATTGGAGGACTCCAGGGAAGAGGAAGACATCGATGATGAGGAGATTGAGCGCCAGTGCGGGATGATGCATCAGCGAGCACAGGAGAGGAAAACTGAGGAGATGGAAGTGATGGAGGTGGAAGATGAGGGTTGGGCTGGAGAAGAGTCCGAGTCAAAGTCTGTATATGAGAAGTGCACGGACAGTGAAGATGAAATGGAGCCACATCTCAAACAGGCCTTTATCCACAGGAAGGGCCAGATCACAGTTCAGGAGAGAGAAGCAGAAGCCCTGAAGCAGAAGGAGCTGGAGCAGGAGGCAAAGAGGATGGCAGAGGACAGGCGCAAGTACGCACGTAAGATTGTAGAAGACGAAGCAAAGAAGGAGCTGGAGGAGAACAAGCGCCCGCTGGCAGCACTGGGAGCACTCGGTGCGGATGACGAGAACGCTGAGGAGGAGTACGAGGCCTGGACGGTCCGGGAGCTGAAGCACAATCACACGAGACTGCGGAGAAGGAGAGGCCATGGAGGAGGAGGAGGAGGCAGAGATCGAGCGTGTGCCGAACCCCACAGAGCAGGGATGCCAGGCTGAGCTCCAGGCCAGCAGCACAGTCACCACCAACTGGGCAGGAAAGGGCAAATACAAGTTCCTGCAGCAGCACTGCCACCGCGGAGCCTTCTTCAGGGATGAGGAGGAGGAGGTGCACAAGAGGGACTTCAGTGCTCCGACCCTCGGGGACCACCTCAAGCTTCTTCCGCTTTAAGCAATTACAAGTCAAAAAGTTTGTTCTGAGTTGTTAACCCTGCAGGAAGGGTTGAAAAGGAACTTCAGCAGCAGAATGATGAATCTGTTGGTTAAATTGGGCTCGTTTCTGGTGTCTGCTAATTAACTAATAACACTAAGGTTGTGGATTTGATCCCAGTATGGGCCATTCACTGAAGAGATGGACTCGATGATCCTTGTAGGTCCCTTCCAGCTCAGAATATTCTGTGATTCTCTGTCTTCACTGACCAGCTGATAAAAGAGAATGGACCTAAGCAGTCATAAACAGGTTTTCTTCTAAATATATGTGGTTTGGACTGGCTTTATGACGCCCCTTCCAGGTGGGAAGCACAGCATGTCCTGGTGCTGTCAGCTCTGTGTGTGCTGAGCAGGAAAGGACAGGAGGAGCCTTCTGGGTCAGAGGATCCCTTCAAGATAAATTTCTGAGAACAAGCTTGTTTTTTCCCCCCCATTACTCCTATTGGAAGGCTGGAATGGTCATAAACCTATTTCCAGCCTGGACCTGTCAGGGATACTTCATGATGCCCACGTGCAGCCGTTGTTCTGCTGTCCTGAATAGTTCTTTCCCCTTTTTTATTTTCTTCCCTCAAATATGTGTGTCCAAGAGATGACTCAGTGTGCCCTCCCAGCTTTTGTTTTGCAGGGCTGAACAAGTGTCTTTGCATTTTAATCTCCTAAATTAATCTGTTTTCTGCCAAGTCTTCTTTTTACACTTCTTCCTACTTAAACCTTTTGGATTTTTAACCACAGGAACCAAGTGCAGCATCCCTGGAGCCTTCTCATGGTTCTGGGTTTCTGTAAACCCCTTAACCTGGCTTGTCCAGCGGCTCCAGCACTTCTCTGGCTATTGGAAGTACTGCAGTTCCAGCATGTTGGTGCCCCAGTCGTTTTGGTTTTGAGCTGTTTGCTTGGGCCTTTCTCACTCTCGAACATTTTCCACTCAAGTTCGTTTTCCTTCCAACTCACAGCAAAAACTATTGTTTATCCCCAGCGTGTGGCTTCCTCTCCCATCCCGTGGAATTTCAACCTTCCTCCATTCATCTTCACAGTTCCCCATTTCCCCCCCCATTCAGTCCCAGCTTTCCTGTGTGCTGGTGCTGCTTTCCAGCTTTGTGTCAGCAGCAGATTTCATTAGCACGCCGCCAAGGTCATTAATAAAAATATTTAATAAGATCAGCCTGCTGACCATTCCTGGAGGAGCTCTGCCAGTGACCTCCATCCATTCTGATCCTTCTTTCAACGCCGCTTCCCCTTTCACCGGCTTCCTGCCCTTCCAGTTCTGCTAATCCCCAGTTTTTCATTCCGGGATTTCCCATGTGGTGCTGTAGCACTTTGCTGAAGTCTGTGTGGGTAGCATCTATCTCACTTCCTTTGTCTACAAAATCCATTCTCTGACCTGCTAACCTGGTTAGCTCTGCGTGATCTGATTTCCCCTTGGAGCACTCCCAGTGTTTTCTACGCCTTTCACCATGTTTTATTAAATGTTCTAGTTAGTCTTGGTTGGCTCTGGAGCCTCCATCCTGCTCAGGTTGGTCAGGCAGCCCTGATTTTAAGGGCACCCTGAGAGTGGCATTTCTGGGACTGGGCTGTGAGATGTGAATCAAGCCGAGGTTGAAGCCTGGAGCTGTGAGATGCCATCCCTCCCCATCAGGAGACAGGGTGAGGGGAGAGGGGGAGCGAAAGGCAATAGACATCTTCTTAATTACATTTGCATATGCAGCTGTTCAAACAGACTGAACTTCACCAGTGCCTGTTCATACCTATCAGGAGATTTAGAGCAGCTGTTGTCAACCCATGTAGTGAGATCCTACAAATCTGGTGGTGAAACAAGCCCCTGGGCACCCTGCTCACCCAAGCTGTCCATCACTGCAAAAGGCCAAGCAATTAATTGTATTTCAATATTGAAAAAAATGGAATTGTGTGTGAAATATCCAGGGGCGACTGCTTACAGCTTGGTTTCCAAGGATACGTGTTGCAGAATTAAATCATTAATTTATATTTCTGAAAACGGTGATGAAATGTGTTAATTTGTGCATTACCAAAGAGGCTCAAACTTGCCTCCCTCTGCCTTTTCTTTCCTAGTATGCTCAGTGACAAAATAATTGCTCTCCCCGATCGGAGCTGAAGTACAGCGGTGTTCAGGCTCGGGGATTTCGTGCCACGTTAGAACCTAAATTAGGGGGGAAATCATCCGGGTTAAATGTTTGCAATAATTCCTGCACACTGAAATTCTGCCTCAATCTTTGCCTCCCAAATGTTGAGCCTTCTGCAGCCTCCCTTGGTCGTGTTGCCCTGAATCCACCCCGAGCCAGAGCCGTGCTGAGCACACAGTGCCTGGGCAGAGAGAGGGTCCAGCATCTGGAATTCTGCTTCCCCAGCCCCGGGCACTGCAGGGACACAACAATGCACGGAGGATGTGGTCAGTGCAGAAATTAGTGTGCTAGGGACCAGTGGTTATGTTGTCTCTTCAGGGCTTTGTGAGATGCGTGGAGGATGCTGATCCCGCCAGAATTTATATCCAAAAGGGGATATAAATCAACAGGGGCTGTGATCTCAAATATTTCTTGCTTTGTGAAAATGCAGTAGGATTCCTGCCATCGTGCCAGTGGGCTGGAGGAAAAGCGTCCTCAGGCACATGGGAAGAGCAGTGAGGAAGCCCTGCCCTTGTTGGGGTTTTGGCAGGTTCCGGGGCAGGGGGGCATTTCTGGTGTTGCTTCAGGAAATGTGTTGGCTTCAGGTGAAAATCGAGATGTTTGTGCCGCACTCCCCCCGTGGCATTCGGTGCTCCCGTGCCGCAGGGCTGCAGCAGCACAGTGGGGTTGGCTGCTGGAACGTGCTGCAGAAATGTGGGGTGGGGAGGGAAGGGGCTTGTTTCTGCTGCGGGATGGTCCCCTTGTGACTTCAGTGTGACATTCCAGCGGGTTCTGGGCTCTGCAGGTGTGAGGCTGTGACTCGCGGGGCACTGGCTGCGTTGTGGTTGTGTCCCCAGAGGGACTGTAGCACACAGTAGCTCCTGTGCAACACTTATCTCCTAAATATCCAAAAAACCTGCACCAGAACATTGCTCTGTTGGCAAGGAGAACAGTGCCACTGGCTCTGTTTCAGTGGAAACTTCATTTTCCAAGCCATCCTTTCTGAATCTGTCTGGTTATTACATTTATCTGTGAGATGCATTGGGAAAACTTGGAAAACTTGCCTCTAATTTGCAATAGCCTTTTGAGGGAGGTGCTGCAGCCTTGCACCTCACCCTTGGGTCGTTGTGGGCCTGATAATTAATTATGTTTATCACTGGGGCTGAGGTGAGCAGGGAGTGGTGCGGGGTGTCCCCGGTCTCTCCTTCCCACCCCTCCTCTGTAAACATCTTCCCCTTGATGCTGTCTTTTGTCAGAAGCCTGAAAGAATACACTTATTTTAAACTCCTTTCTGCTTCCACAGAGGGACAGTTTTATAGGATACAGACAGTGCCTGCTGGGATTTTTATGGCCTATAGTTTTCTCAGCAAATGGTTTTGAGCACAAGTTGGCTCGGCTGGAATGACCTTCTCTTGTTCATTAACTGTCTGTTGAAAAATATGCGTGTGGTGGTAGTTAGAGAGCCTTGATTGGGGTTATTTTAGGTGGTGCAGGGAGGTCTGGGCCTTTCCTTCCCTCCTCATTATCAAGCAGCAGAGGCTGCTTAGGGCCTGGTTTATTTACCTAATAAACTGCCTCTTTATCGTCTAGGAAATGCTCACATTTTTCAGCCAAGAAATCCTAGTAACAGGCAAACAGAGGTCTAGCAGTCAGGTCTGGGGAAACAACAAAATGAAGGTCAGCTAATATTGCTGTTATTCTCTTTCCTGGTGGCCATGACAGCAGGGGTGGTTTATTTGAAGATCCCAGACTCGGAGTCATTGCTCGCATTGTTGGTCCCCCGAGCACGGGAGGCTGTGCCAACACTTGGGATATTAATGTATTCTACAGATCAGTGAATGAGGAATTCCTTCACACTCCTTTCTTTTGGAAAAAAGGGAGGAAAAAAATCCCCTTCTCCCCCCCTTCCCCCTTCTCCCCACACTTTGTTTGCCGTGGCTTTGTCCGCGGGGTGTTGCTGGGCATCCCTAATGAGCCGGGGAGGAATCGCGGATGGGGCCGGGTGTGGGTCCTGCGGCGGGGCCGGGACACGGCTCCAGGTGTGACAGCTCCCACCCGGGCAGGGCTCTGCGAGGAGACACCCGAGCAGCAGGAGGAGGAAGGAAAAGGCTCATCTGGGACACGCAGAGCTCCCTGATTTCCTTCCTGCCAGGAGAAAATGCTGCCCCGTCCCCCTGCGATGCCTCAGCGCTTCCTTAGTATTCATCCCAGCTCCCAGCCCACCCCCGGCAGCTGCTCCGAGGGGCAGCATTGAAGCAGTTCCTGCTCCCGGTGACTTTCTGCCAGGGAATAGCTGGGATCTGTTTGAGAGGAACGTGGGCAGCTCGGCCCTGACGATGGGAGAGGTGCAGGGCGGCAGGGGCTTGGTGGGATGGATGTGCCGAGGCTTTGGCGGGGTTCGGTGGGAATGAAAGCTGGGTTCCTGAGGAGACAATTATCCAACAGTGATGCCAGGGGTCGGGGAAAGGCATCTGAGCAGGTTTTCTTCTATATTCCCGTTCCGTAGCAGGAATTGTACTTAGATATTTTTTAATATATTCTTTGATCCCTCATGGAAATGTTAATGAGACGAAAACTCCTAAAGAGCTCTCCAGACACTGCCCCGCTTTGGAGAAGGGTGGACTGAAACACAGCCCCTCCGAGGGCTCCTGACACACAAGCAGCCCCTTTGTTCCCTCCTGTCTATCCCAGAGACACGTCTAAAACGGGAGGGGAATGAGAGGAGGCTGAAGAGGCCGGGAGGAGGCCGGGCATCCCCATTCACAGGGGGAAAATCCCGGAGCAGCTATTGAGGCCGCGCTGCCGGGCAGTGCTCTGGGCGTTTGAAGTCCAGACAGAGCTACTCCCGGGATGTAAGTGGGATGCTTGTGGGCTGCCTTTCACTTGGACTTAATTAAGAAACTCCCAGGCTTTGTCCCGAGGGGGCTGTTAACGTGTGAAGCTCGGGCCCCCCATGCAGAGGGGCTGGGCTGGAGGGGACGCGCACACTGGCACGGCTCCTGTGCCGCGGTGCCACGCTGCAGAGCAGTGACTTGGGCTGGCACTGCCACAGGTCATCCCTGGCGTGCTGCTGAGCCGCCTCACCCACAGCCAGCCCCTCTTGGAGCCCCTGCCCCAACCCCGCTGCCTGTGTGGAGAGACAGAAGTAATTCCTGGGGGTAGGAAGGGTTTTGTCCGTGCAGGATCCTTTATCCGCCCCGATGGAGGGCAAACACTGGTTTGTACATAGCAGGTGCCTGGGCGTGCGTTTATGTGGGGGGGAGTTTGGGGTTCCCCATCCCTGGAGGTGTTCAGAGCCAGGCTGGGTGGAGCTCTGAGCACCCTGCTCTGGTGGAAGGTGTCCCTGCCCGTGGCAGGGCGGGGATGAGACGATCTGTAAGGTCCCTTCTGACCCAAACCATACTACTACTCCATGATTGTATATTTTGTGTCTAGTCAAAGTGTTTGTCCCACTCCAGTGGGAAGGGTGTCTCCAGGCCTCGTGGTGACCTGGGGCTGGAGATCTTGCAGCTGTCACCTCCCAAAGACATGATGTGGCCTTTGGTCCCGGCCTGCTGGCCAGGAACTCCTTGGACAGCAGCCGGAGGTGGCTTTTGGCACCTGGGGGAGCCTCATGTCCCTGGATCCACACTGAAACACTTGGTCTTCCTCATTTACCTCTTTGGAAAACTGCAAATGAACCCAAGGAGAAGCCTTGGCACCCGTGTGGGATGGACAGGGAGCTGGTGGGGCTGCCTGGGCATCTGAGCCCAGACAGGAGTTTGGATGGATGCTGAGGATAAGGAACTTCTTCCACACGTGGGAGAGCACGTGGCGGGCCAGGCGTGGTGGAGGGAGCTGGGGAGGGCTCCCAGAATGGCCAGCTGGGATTTGGGGTGGAGGATGAGCAGAGCAGGGTGGGGATAACGTTCACCTACCCCTAATTTCTGTAAACCTGTTTTAATGCCTCAGCTGAGGAGCTCCAGGGCCATGGCTGTAATTCAGATGTTGTGCTTGTCCTGTGAAGTGGGTCCCTACATGCGGGCGGGAGCTGCTTTCTCGTGCCCTTCCCTGGGCTCCAGCATGGGCAGGGGCAGAGGAAATCTGCAGTTTTACTGGGGTTTGCCCCTTGGCTGCTTGTTTCTGGGTGTCTGTGAGAAAAGAGAAGTGGTTTACCCAGCACAGTGTGTGTCACGAGGGGTAGGTTTTGAACATCAAAGGCGTATTTGCAAAACTGTCCCAGATCTACCAAATTCAGGGAAGTTTGGAAAGTATAACCTCTCCAGAAGTGAAGATATTCCTGGCTTTAATGCTTCTCCCTGGGCTCGGAGATTTTTATTTAGCTCTGAGGTTTCCAGCTCCTGCAGGGCTGGGTGGGTTGGTTCTGCTGCAGTGTTTGTAAAGGCTGGGGGATCCCCGCAGACAGTGTTTGGTGTTCAGCTCTAGAGCATTAGCAAGGTGACAGTGCTGCTAAAAAGCTTTGGAAAAGCACCTTATTGGAGCCAAAGTGACTCACTCCTGCTAGAAAAGCAGCATATGTTTTTCTGGCATTTAAGTAAAATGCAAAAATACTAATTTCCCACCTTGATATTGAATTAAAGACTCAGAAGTGAGGGGAAGAAGCCCCGTGTTTAGGCCTTGTAGAGAAACAGCGGCGGTGCCAAATGATTCATGCTGGGTATTTTACAACGTGGGGCAAGGCAGTGCCACGAACAGGAACATTCCCAGTTTCCTGAGATGAGATGATTGGATTTCTTCCTGCGAATTCTGCATTCTGCATTTGCAGCCTTAGAACCGCTCCGTGTGGCGTGGTGTGTTTGGACAAGACACTCGGATCCGTTGGGAATCGGGGAGAGGTTTAAATCCCCACTTTCTGTTGGAGCTGCCGGTTTGGGTGGGGGGTGTGGGGGAGAAGTGGCTCTTCAGCCTTCTCGCTGCACCTCAGCCTCTGCTGCAATTAGAATTCCTTCCTTTCTGCACCTTCCCAGCGTCACTGCTCCTGCTTTACTGGCTGTTGTGGTCATGACAGCATTATGAACATTCCCTTGGTTCCTTTGCCACGTCCTCTGAGCCACTTCCACCACTGAGTGCTTTAATTGTTTGCCATCCCCTCTGGTACCTGGGAGATGCTGTTTGCTCTGGTGCTGGCTGCAGCTCTGCCCATGACTGCAGGATAAGCTCGGTGCTCCCCTGTGTTACTCTGCCCTTGCTGGAGCATTCACAGCATATTTGTGTGTGAATATTGGTGGTTACGGAGAAACTCTCTTGGACAGGAATATCTTGAGTTTGGATGGGCCAGCCCTGCCCGGTGTTGAAAAGCTGTTCCTGTGCCGGGATCCTCCGCTGGGACCTCTCTGCCACTGGAGTTGCTGCAGCCCAGAGTGTATCCAAGGAGCTGCTGTGCTGAGTCCCTGCATCAGTCAGGCTTTAGGGCTTTGGATTCTGCTTGAAATGAAGAGCTGGTGAATGTGGGGGCTCGCTGAGTGCTGTGCTGTACCAGCCCTGAGGAGATGGGGAAAGCTGAGTTCAGGTTCTTGGCAACTGCCCAAAATCCAGGGTGGGCAGGCCCTGGCACAGGGTGCCCAGAGCAGCTGTGGCTGCCCCTGGATCCCTGGCAGTGCCCAAGGCCAGGCTGGACACTGGGGCTGGGAGCAGCCTGGGACAGTGGGAGGTGTCCCTGCCCATGGCAGGGGTGGCACTGGGTGGGCTTTAAGGTCCCTTCCAACCCAGACCAGTCTGTGATTCCGTGATTCCAGGATGCCCAGGCTTGCTCCCCCTACAAAATCCGTGCTGTATTTTGGCTGCCAGAGGAGCACTGGAGATCATCTTCCCGGGAAGGAAGGGCAGAACTGATTTCCTTTGCTGCTGTGTGAATGAAGGTCAGAGTGGTGCTGGTGGCTTTTTGGTGGCCATCTTTTGTCCTGCTAATTCTGGCAATAAGGACATGGTTAAGTGATCAGAGGGCTTGGAACTGGGGAGTATTTAGGTGTGAAACGGCCTGGAAGTTGAGGTGGCAGCTCCCCGAAGGGAATGGTGTCCGTAGGTGGGCACTCAGGTATTTTTATGGGCTATGACTGAACAAGTTTTACAGCGGACAAGTTCCAGTCGTCTGCTTCCTGCTTGACTTGGCATGGGACACGGAGAGCCCAGCGTGAGGGAAGGCTGGGTTTGGCTGGGCTGTGCTCAGGGCCTGCCTGTGCCGTGCTGGGGCTCACCTGAGACCCCGAGCTGGCTCCGTGACTCCGAGATAGTGGGGGGACCCCATCTCCTTTTCCAGCCTTCATTCAGCATTAGTCAACAAAGAAATGGGGATCAGGGAGGCAGGAAATGTGTTATTTCTGCTCTTGGGTCCTTAGAGAATCACAGAAGGGTTTGGGTTGGAAGGGACCTTAAAGCCCACCCAGTGCCACCCCTGCCATGGCAGGGACACCTCCCACTGTCCCAGGCTGCTCCCAGCCCCAATGTCCAGCCTGGCCTTGGGCACTGCCAGGGATCCAGGGGCAGCCACAGCTGCTCTGGGCACCCTGTGCCAGGGCCTCCCCACCCTCCCAGGGAACAATTCCTTCCCAGTATCCCATCTGACCCTACTCTCCTTCAGCTTAAGGCCATTCCCCCACCCTGTCACTCCATGCCTTTGTCTGAAGTCCCTCTCCAGCTCTCTCAGAGCCCTTTTAGAAGGAGCTCTAAGGTCTACCTGGAGCCTTCTCCAGGCTGAACAACCTCAGCTCTCTCAGCAGGAATACTTAGCCTGATACTTTCCTTCTTCAGAGCTGTCCCACCACGCAGCTCCAGGAAGATGAGCCCTTCTCAACAGGTTGATCACTGGGCTTGTGCCGTTTATCCTTTCAGGTACCAGGGGTGAAACCATCCCTGGTGGTGGAGCTTCCTTTGATGGAACAAGGCTGCACTTCAGGAGTCCTCAGCTGCCTAACTTCTTGCATAAGAGACTTTCTTTGAGAGATATTTTTAAAGACATCTCTGATAAAAATACCACAGGTGGGAGGGAGAACTCTCGGCACACTCACCTTCTCCAGTGTGATGGGGTTACGCCCTTTGCTTTATATAGATCCAGAAAATGGGGGATTTGTAATTCATAGGATAATGGAGGGCTGCTGAATAATGCTGTATAGACTCCTGTTCAACTTGGAGTCTTTTGTGACATGAAGTGTTACAAAGCCGTGTCTGAAGCCTCTGTGAACAGCCTCTCCCAGAACCTGTCGCTCCTCACGGTGTCATGAGTTGGCAAAAAGTCGGGATTGCTGCCAGTTCTCCCGGTATTCCAGGCAGTTAACCCCCACCCTCGGTCCCTGTGCTCTGCTGAGTGCAGAGAGGGGCATCACCCCTCTCCCGTGGGGCAGCCGGACCCTCGCAGGGCCCCCAAAGCCGCGCTCCCGCGCAGCACAGCCCGGCCCCGGCGCTGCAGCAGCCTCTGGCTCTCCTGCCACAAATGGGGTTATTTCCCCCCTTTCCGGCCTCCCGGAGCTGCTGTGCTGTGCTGGATTTGTCCAGTGCTCGGGGCAGGTCATTGCCGCTCTCCTGTGCAGTCCCAGGCGCCCGTGGAGGCTCTGAGCACCCGTCTGGGTGACGCTGCTGGTCCCAACCTCGCTCCAAAAACGCCGATGATTTTCTGGGAAGAGTTGTTCTAGCATGAACTGCTGGCTTGCAACTTCTTCCTCTGTAAAATTTTAACGCAATCTTCCTTTTGGCGGGTGCGGGGAGGGGAGCAGCGAAATGGAAGTTCATTGGGAAATGAATATTTAACGCTGCCAGGGAAGGTTCCTGATTGCGGTGCATCCTGGAGCTGGTAATGAATGTGCACTGTCAGGGCCGGGGGGGATTTGGGGTGTGAATTTCCCAGGGTCTAATCATCTCATAAGGCTGCCGAGTGTGACTCCTTCCCCAGTAATCTCCTTAACTCAGTCATTTACCCCTCCTCTTGCCTCGCCAGGAGAATGAAGCTCCCAGGTTGTTTGCATGACAAGTAGCCCGGGATTGTCTGGGCTTTGAGGAAGATGCTGGGAGTTAATTGGAGCAGCTGGAGTTGGTGGTTTCCCATGTTCACTGGCTGAGGAGCAGAGCTTTTATGGGCAGCTCTGTTCCAGGCTGCACCATGTGTTTTGATAGCTAAAATACTAAAAAAAAAAAAAAATGGTTTGCCTTCCAAAGGATGTTTTTCTCCACCAAAACTAACCTCGAGGGAAAATGATGTTTGGTAGCTCTAGAATTATTGGATTTGCAGATAGAAACTGCTGTGCTAATGGCAGCTACTGACTGATGACCAAAGCAGCTAACTGGGAGATGTTCTTGGCAGCTGGTCCTGCTAAAAACCTCCCCTCAAAGCCATGAAAAACCACTGTGAACAATATTGAAATAACAAAAAAAAGGCTGCTAGCAAGCAAAAGCTAATCACTGCATTCACCTCTTCATTTTAAAATTAAGGATGCTCCATTACAAGTGTTGTCTTTTCAATTTTATTAGGATTCCCTCCCACCAGACCTCGATTGTGCTAAAAATAAAAGGATAAGCATCCCTTCATCTCTGTTTTTAATTTGCCTACTCTTAGAGCCAAACACTGTGAGTAAAATCCCTGCTTGGATATGGGCTCTGTGATACGTGGTCAGCCTGTGCTGGCTTGGATGGGAGCAGAAACAGAAAGAGAGGCTGAAGCCCTGGATAAACTGTACAGGTTTTATTTAAATTACTGTCATGTTCTGTGGCTCGCTTGAAATCAAACCCTGCCAGGCATCTCTCTGCAGTCCCAGTGGTTTGCACCTAATATGCATTTCATTAACCATTTGCAGATGACTTTATTCCTGCTGTAGTGCTGCGTGTGCAGTGTGGAGCTTTTGAAGTGATCGAGGCAGGAGTTGATGAAACCTTAAAAAAAAATTCCTTCAGCATGACTTGAGAGTCATTCATGTGCAGCCCTGGCAGGGTGACACCAGGCAGGAGTCGTGCTGTCACTTCTGCCCTCGCTGGCTCAGGGTGGGAGCTTCTCGTGCTGGCAGGGCAGGGAGCCTCGTGTGAGTCTGCCTCAAACCCCTGTCTGGTCTCCAGCTGCCACCGAGCTGGGTGCAGATGCTGGGGTTCAGCTCCATCTTCTTAACACTGAGCTGGTTGGATTTTTCTGGTTTCCAGCCTATTTTTGGTTTCACAGAATCACGGAATGGGTTGGGTCGGGAGGGACCTTGAAGATCTTCCCGTTCCACCCCTGCCATGAGCAGGGACACCTCCCACTGTCCCAGGGTGCTCCGAGCCCCGTCCAGCCCGGCCTTGGGCACTGCCAGGGATCCAGGGGTGTCTGTTCCTTCTGCCCCTGTGCTGGACAGGTCCCTGCCCCCCCAGGTGGGCTTAGACCTCCCTTGGAGTAGCCCCATTCCTGGCCACTGTCCTCGGACTCCTGGGAAGCAGCCTTGGACCAGAGGTGGAAAGCCCACGCTGAGTTCTCCAGTCCTACACAGATTCCCCAGGGCTTTGCCTCCAGTTCCCAGTGGGGATGGCTGCGTCCAAGTGGGGTCCATCTGAGCACAGCTGCTTGGGCTGCAGGGTCCTGTCTGCAGGACCAGGGGGAGCCTGGAGAGCCAAGGGGCCTCTCCCTGCTGCCCCACGCCTGGGTGAGCCCAGCTTTTGTCAGCACAGCACCGACGTGATCCGTGGTTTTTATGAGGAAAGATAAACATGAAAAATCATTTATGTAAACTCAGTATAAGCTGGGAGAAAATCAGAATGAAATCCATGTTGCAATTCCAAAAGTGCATGGAAAGGCATATTTGCTTTGTGACTCAGAAAGACGTAGCTGGCTTAAGAGTGTAATTTTAGCAGAACTGTATCACTTGGTTTGAGTTAAGAGTCCTCAAAACAATGTGAAATCTGGGGGATAAATGGGGATGTTCCCGACCAGAGCCCACGTGGAGTCGGTGGAAGGCTTTTGTGGGCAGCGTTGCCTCTGCCCTGCGGACAGGTTCCCCCTCCTCAGCTCTGGGACCCGAAATGGGCACCGGCCGTGCCGGGAGGGAGCAGAACCTTCCCGCGGCAGGGGCCGATCCGTGGCATCCCCGGAGCCTCCCGGGAGCAGGGCAGGGGCTGGAGGTCAGCTCAGGCCGGTTCCATGTCCACGGTGCTGCCAGGCTCGGAGCAGGGGCCTGGGGAAGCCCAGGATTCCGGCGGTTCCCAGGGGACACCCAGGAGCACTCGCGCTCTTCATCCCCCACCTTCTCTTGGCCGCGCTCGCCGTTCCCGTGCCGGGATTGTGGAGGGCTGCGTGCTGCACTAAACATTCCCTTTCTTCTGTCAGCCCAGCGACTGCGACTTTCTTAATTGTGGATTCTTTTAGTTAATTGGGAGTGTTTGGAAACGCCTTGCACCTCAGCAGGGTTCAGTCCTGCGGGGTGCCAAGGGCTTTGTTCCCCGGCCAGCAAAGCACTTCAGCCTGGCTCTAAGAACACTTTGCAGGCTGGAATAAGCTCATTGATTTCGGGGCACTGAAGGATTGAGCCAATACCAAATTTCTTCCAATGATCCCGGCTCAAATAGTAACATCCAGGAAAGTGTTCCTTGAATGTTAATGCTACCTTAAATCGCCACGGCTCAGGCTCCACACGCAGGGAAACAAAGACTGAACCAGTGTTTGGGGGAGGTTCTTCTGGGAGGAGAGGGAAAATCGTGGTTAAAGGTGATTTTCCCCCTCTCCCCCCCTTTTTTTTCCCCCTTCTGTTCTGTAGTAGCAGAGGTTTGCTTCAACCGTGGTCATCTTCAGCGAGCTTTTAATAAATGAAGAGGAAACTGGAAGAGTTTGGAAAAGCTTAGAATAAGCAAACACTCCAGAGGGACTGGTAGTGGCAACATGATTAATAAGGGACAGTCCTGGTAATTCTATCAAAACAGGGCTATTGCAAAAGCATATGGAGCATCCCGTGTTTGGGCAGGAGCAGGGTTCAGACAAATGATCCAGGGAGATTTATGTGCCTCTTTGCTGGGAGGGTTTCTTCTCCCCCTGCAAGTGTGAGGGGAAAAGCTCTGTAGATTTAACCGTAGGATTAGACTCCAGGAAAAAAAAAGAAATTGGTAAATCAGGCAACTTCTTTGGCTCCCAAGTATTTTTATGCTGGTTGGTTGTTTGATAACAGGCTCCAACCCTTACACAGATCTTCTTTCCTTAACTTTAAATATTTATCTTTTTGCTCTGTCAACCCCTACATGTATCTAGGAAAAAAAAAAAAGTGGAAATGTTCTCCAAAAGGAAAATACGACACAAAATATAGAATCATAGAGTGGTTTGGGTTGGGAAGGACCTTAAAGCCCGTCCAGTGCCACCCCTGCCCTGGCAGGGACACCTCCCACTGTCCCAGGCTGCTCCCAGCCCCGTCCAGCCTGGCCTTGGGCACTGCCAGGGATGGGGCATCAGCAACTTCACTGGGCAACAGAGAAGGTTTTCCAAAGCCTCGTGCCTTCTGCAGGTTCTGCCAGGGCTGTGCTGGGTGTGCTGAGCAGGAGTCCCAGGGCAGAGCTGTGCCCTGGCAGTGTCACAGCAGTGTCACAGCCCTGCTCGTGGCACCCAGGCCAGGGCTTCCCCGGCACTTTGTTCTCAGAGCAGTTATTTCCTTCTTTCCTTTGAAGACTTTTACTGTGCAGCTGCTGGGGCAGCTTGGAGCTGTCATGTGGGGAGGCAAAAGCAGGGAACTGGAGTTAAGAGCTTATAAACTTCTCAGGTTTTTGGAAGGTACAGAGATGAAATGATACTGTGGTTTTTCCCTCCTCCTTTCTCTTCTTTTTTTTTTTTTTTTTAAACACAAAATGAGAGGGGACCTCTTGCACTGCACGTGCATAAATTGTACAGGTTTGGCTCTGCTCGAGGCTGAAATTAAAAAATAAAAGAAAATCAAATAGTCATCCTGACACATGAGACAATGCAGTCGTCCAAAACCAAAATAGCTCTGTGTAGTACTCTGCATATAGGAGTCAGAGATCTGTGTGTGGGCTTCAAGAGATGCCTTGCCTTCTTTTTTTGGAGGAGAAACTTCTGTTAACATCTAAATGATGTCAGGAATTCAGCAAGGATTGAATTCCCTACTTCATCGGCATGAAATTTTCGCATTGCTACTGAACTCTGTTATTTTATCAGCCTCCTGCTCTTCAGACTCCATTTTCCAAAAACTTTTAAAGTGATTATGCAAGTCAGACCTAATTTCTTATCACAATTCTTGTGTATATTGGCTCAGTTGTTTGCAGGGGATTGTTTCACCCGCCCTGTTTCCCTTGGCATTTTCAGAAGGTTCTTGTAGTTGTTAGCAGCTGTAAATGGCATTAATAAGGAGTATTTGGTTGCTGGTTTCTGCAGTTTTCTCTGCTGATTAGGCTGCATTGCCAAAGGTTGAGCAAGTTTCTAAAAGCAGGATTGTTCTTTGAGTTGTGAAAACACAATTCTCAACAAAATACCAGCTGTATCTGTGTCAAGAATTCTGCAGGCCGGCTGCTACACCCCTGCACAAACTGGGCTGGAACACTCCTAATCCAAAGTGGCACTGGTGTTAAAATCAAGGAGGTTTCACCTGAATGTCTCTCAAGATCCAGCCGGGAGGACGCCAAGGTTCTTTCCCTTTCCTCAGGGTTGCGTTGGAGGTGAAAAGCACGTTCCCCCCGCAGCGTGTCCCTCGGGGGCTGGGGCTCGCTGTCCCCTGGCGCTGCAGAGGAGCCACCACGGCCCAGCCGGGCCGGGCTGTGCTGGGGGAAGGCTGCAGCTTGTGTTTCATCCAGCCCTGGGGATCGGGCTGTGCCTGGGGGCGCGGGGGGCCTCGAGGAGAGCTGCTGGAGCACAGCGAAGGTGTGAGCAGCGGATTTGAGGTCAGGCTCCCGGCAGAGCCCCTCCGTGCGCAGAGGAGTGACCGTGCCGGGGAACGGCCCGGAGCCGCTCGGGCACCTCGTCCAGCCAAACCTGCCCTTTCTGGGGTCCCCATCCCGTGCTGGGCTGGGCACCCCGCGCTGCTGGGGCTCGGAATTCCACCCCTGCTGGCTCCTGGAGACGCAAAGGCCCTGATGCTGGAGGCTGAGCAGGGCTGGCTGCTCCTGTTGTGCCGTTCTTGGTCGCGGCTGCTCAGCCTCTGCTCCTGGAGCAGCTCCTGGGCTCCGCCAGGACATCAGCCCTGGCTCGGGCAGGAGCCTCCTTGCCGTGTACCTGGAATTATCTCCGAGCTGTTCTCCAAGGTCTGTAGCAGATGGAGAGAGACATCATGAGCAGAGTGGAGAACAGTTTGGGCTTCCAGTCGGTATGGACTGGAAAAACAAAAGGAGTGTTGGGTGTGTGGAAGCAGTTCAGACGTGCAGTGTCATTAATCTTCATCTGTGGCTTTTAAAATCAGCAGCAGCCAGAGTCTCGCAGATCTGAAAGCCGTGTTTGTTCAGATGGAGTGGATGTGCAGGGAATTTTTTCTGAACTTCACCTCGCCAAGGTAGGTTTGTGTCAAGTGGATTGACTGGAGCAGCACTGCACGGTGTGGCTCTGACCATTGCAGCAGCCCTGGTTCGCGGGGTCAGCCCAGTGGTGCCGTGTTTAAAGTTGTCACACATTTCATTCTTGACTGTTTTGTGCCCATTCTTAATTTCTAAAAAAGAAAAAAAAAAATCCATCCTGCTTTTGAGCTGGAATTTCTCATACTTAAGTCTGTGTAAAGATGATTTATGGTGCTAGAAGGGCTCCACTGGAAATGCAAAATCTATTATGAAGTGGATTGAACGGCCCATGCTGAAATGTTTATTGCTGTCTTCAAAATAGAATACATCAGGGTTGATGGGTCCTGTCCAGGAAAGAGAGAGAGTGCAGTGCAGTGGGGCTAGTGGGGTATTTTTAGTACTCCAATAAAAGAAAAGGCTTTTAAAGGAAATCACTTATTGCCATTTTGCAATCAAGAATGCAGGAGTGTTCCAGGGACTGCGAGAAATATGCTTCAAGAATGTGGGAGCCATAAGGAACTAATCATTAAATATTCTCCCGTTTCCACCCCCGGCCCTGTGCTGAGGAAGCCATTTAGGAGCTTTGCAATTTGTATGGAAATCTCAGCCCTCCTGACCACTCGGTCAAGCATCCCAGGGACTTGGGAGCCAGCAGCCCATTTTCAAAAGTTCCTACAATTCCTGGGCGAGCAGGGCACTTTGGAAAATGGGAGACACATGGACCAGCCTTCAAGAACACTTAATCTGACCTCAAACGACTGATACGAGCACAGTATGACCATTTTTGTGCTGCTGCCTCTTCTCCTTGATCAGTGCCTCACTGGGGAAGTTGTCCTTGCAGGTTCAGATGGATCAGTCAAACTGGGAGGCTGCTGCCGTTGTTGTTCCGCTCGTTTGACTGAGCTGTGATTATTTTTATTTCTTGTTTATTTTCTTCATGCGATGCTTGGAACATTTTGGAAGCGTTTTGGTGCTGTAATACGTCCGTCTGAGTAGGGAGGGAGCAATCCCAGCAGTTGCCAGAGCGAAAAACAAAGGCAGAAGCAAAAGATAATCCTTTCCCAAGCGATTTAAGAGCCCAATGGGACAATTTAGTGATGCATCTAAGCAGAGCTGGTGGTTGCCTGCTCCTTCTCCCCACGTTCCCACCTTTTTCCCTGTCTGGCCCTGGTGTCCCGGTGAGGCAGTTCAGGGAGCTACAATGGCAGAAAGGTGACCCCACCAAAAACAAAGCGGGGCTGTGGGGCTGGTGGCAGATGGACGCGGGCAGATGTCCCCTTCTGCGCCAGGCCAGCAGAGCTGGCCTTTCCTTTGATTATTTTTCTTGCCCCATTTGTTTTTGCTGGAGAAAGCAGTGCAGGAACACCAGTTCCCTGCTGAGATCATCTGTCACAGCTTCTGCCTGTTCCCAGCTTGCTGCAGGTACCAGAGCCGGGGTGTGACCCTTCCTTTCAGGAAAACCCTTTGGAGTTTGCCAGCTGGGCTGGGCTCCTGCATCCCCTGCTGGAGTCGGCGCTGGGGAGCGAAGCTGAGCTGGAGAAGCTCCATGGAGGCACAGATTTGGGAGGAACCCCGGCCCTCAGGGCACTGCCCCATCTCTGGGATCGCGCTCGGCCCCAGGCTGGCGGCTCCTTGCAGCCAGGGCTGGCAAATCTCCACGTTTGCAGCGTGGTGAGAAGTCTGTTCAGCGACCTGTGACTTGTGCTGCCGAAGGTCCCACCCGGTTGGGTTTTGCATTGGAAACCATTGGATTTTCCAAGGCGATTTTGCCCTCCCCTGGCTGTCCTCCACACCCCGATCCCGGCTGCTCTCCCCACCACGGTTCATGGCACAGTTCGTGCCAAACCCTCCTGTTCCTCGTTGGCATGGGGGGATACCTTCTGGTGGAGATGGGGATATCCCAGTTAAACCTGGTTTCGCTGCTGGTTTTTCTGAGCTTACTGCAGAGCAGAAGGGTTCCGGTGACACCTCTGGCTTGGTCGGGCTCGCTTGAGTGAACTGAGTGACCCTCATCTGAATTAAGGGATTTTTAGAACCTTTGTGCTCTTGTTTGAGCTGTTTTGCTTCCTTTCTCCTGGGAGCCCTTCAGGGCACACTGAGGTTTGAGAAACTGTCACAGTGGTAGCTCTGTTGCTCAGAAATGCAGAACATCCCTTGGCTGCTCCTGTCCCGTGGTGTCCCTGATGTCAGGGAAAGGACGCTCGAGAGTTTGGAGGAGGGACAACTGGAAACTGTGTGTGCTTGTTTGATTAAAAAAAAGGGGAAAAAACCCAAGCCATATGCAAAGAAATCCAGTAACCACATCTGCCAGTGACCTTTGGGGCTGGAAGGAGTTTGGTGATAGTGTGGGGCCAAGCGAGGAAAGTCTGCGGAGTCACTCCCGAAGAGCAAAAGGAAAAACCGTGAGGATGTTTCCAGTTTGGGGCTTGGTGGGAGCTGGGTGATGTGCACAGCTCTGCCCCAGCCCACCCCTCAGAACAGGCAGAGATGGGTTGAGGTTACCAGTTTTGGGTTGATTTGGGGTTTTTGGGATAGGGAGTCACTTGGGGAAGCAGTTGCCTCTCACACCTACTCTTCATGCCATGGTGAGTCCAGGAAATTATTTTATTATCCAGTATTTTTGCAGAAGATGTTCAGGTCTGTGTGTGGATTGCTTTAAAGCTCTCTGGCCCAGTCATTCTGTCTCGGAGGTACAGGAACCATTTCTCCACCATTGTCCTCTCCCAGCTACCTGCTGCTATTTAAAGGAGATACAGATTTAGCTCAACGTGTTCCCTTTCCCACAGACTCCTCTGGAAGTTAAAGCTTGTGACAGTTCAGTTCTTGCTGTGCTCTTGCCTTGTCTCCAGGTCCAAACAAACGTCTTGCCTGCCTCTGAGCTCCACTTCTGGTGGCTCAGAGGGTAAAATAATTTATATTTCCTAATTTCCATGGGAAGCTTCCCTGCCTTCGAGCTGCCCTTCCTGACTTCGGCTCTCAGGGCGGCGCAGGAGGCTCGGGAATTGTTTAGCAGACACACAGGGAAATGTGCCACCTCAGACCATGGGATCTGAGCCTTCCCAAGGCAGGAGATGACCTTCCCGTGGGGCAGCTGAGCATCAGAGGTGCTGACATGTGAGAGGCAGCTGGAGGCTGTGACCAAAGCCCTGAGCTGCTGGTGAGGTTGGGTTTGTGCCGCTCCTTGGAGGAGTTTGGGATTTCGGTGCAGTTGTGCTTGGGAGCAGTTCAAGGCATCACCTGGCACGCGTCTGTAATTTGAAAAATAGATTAAAAAAGAAGCAACTTGAAGTGTAACAATGATGGATTAAGAGAAACACTTATCTCACTTCCCTTCCCTCAGCCAGGCTGCACATGGGGTTTGGGACCCAAAGTTTGGGATTATTGGATTGCTGAAGTCGTAAAGGTTTGGATAAAAACTCACTCCACGCTGCTTCTGGGGCTAATCTGGCATTTGTTTTCTGATGGTGATGGTTTTCATCCTGCTGGTTTGTAGCCACCCTTTGCTTGCCCTCAGGCCCTCCTGTCAGAGAAGAGAGGTGTCTCCACGCCCTGATCAAAGCTCGTGTTGGCAACAAACTCATCTCTGTGGCCCGGAGGGAATCCTATCTCCAACCTGAGATGACCAAACCCCACAAAAATGCAATTTCTAGCGTGTGAAATAATGTTGACTGAGGAGTTAATGCGCATAAACAAAGCCTGCACCTTTCCCTCGGATAAATCGTTTCTTCAGGTTGATCTGGCATCGCGTGAGCAGCTCCAAATGTGGAACAACTCACAGACCAAGAGTTTTTTCATCTTGCACAGGAACGACCTGGGCTTTTCTTTCTTCCAAATAAGGAATTAATAATGCAATAGTTGTTGTTTCCAACGGGCTCAGCTTTTTTGAGAAGTGTCTTTTTTCCCCCTCCCTTAGACCCGATCAAACACGTGAACATTTGGAGCCTTTAATAACCGCTCGCGGAGCCTGGTCTTGATTTCTCCGAGAGCTGCCAATGATTTTGATGTCGGGGCTGAGAGGCACAATTGCAGTGTTAAATTTCTCGAGGCAGAGCAGCTGAAAAGGAAGGTCAGAAGCAATAAGGGCCAGGTTCCTGTGGGCGGGCGGGGGCGCGGGGTGAGGCAGCGTTCCCCCGGCCCTCTCGCCCAAGAAAACGTTTGGCTGTCACAAAACTAATAAAGAGAAACCTCCAGAGAGGTGGGCTCGGGGATGCAGGTGTAGGAACCGGGGCTGGGTTTACACACGAGCCAGCTTAACAGCGTGGGATTTCTGCTCAAGTGCTTCTTAATGCAGCACAAATTGAATACCCGGCTCGCTCGGCACCGGGGGGATGTTGGAGGGAAAGGAGGTTTTTTTTATGGCTTTTGGGGGAGAAAGTGTTTGGCTCTTTTTTAGGGAACGTAAAGGACAGCAAGATGGATTTCTTGGGGTGCTTGCCATGTGAAAGTAGTGCTTTAGGTATGTGCAGAGGGTTCAGAGCCAGCCTCCGAGCTGGTTCTCTGCTGCCTCGAAAAGCAGGGCTTTGAAGGGATTTGGGCAGCGTTTCTGCCATATATCTGGCAACACGGGCTTAAAATTAACTTACTGAAACAGCAGATAAAATTTGGGCTCTTTAAAACTGTGATATTAAATAGAAGCCCTCGAGGAAAGCAGCCAGGCCTCTGCAGCCCCTGGCTGAAGCTCCCATCCTTGCCCTGCCTCTCTGCTGCCCCATAAAACAACGATTATGGGGTTGTAAGTTACTGCTCCGTGTCCCTTATAAAAGAAGAGTTATTCATAAACTCCTGGATAGACAGTTCTGTGGGAATATAACTTCCTTGGCACAAACCAAGCTGCTTTTTCCAGATAATGCAACGCTATACAACTATATATACACTATATAACTCTTTAAAGTTATAGCATGCTATTTATTATTATTTTATTATCTATAAAAGACACCAGTGTTGAACCTGGGAATGAGACTACGCTCAAATCAGCAGGAAAGCTGGGGAGAGCCCCGAGGACAGCTGCTGTTCCCAGAAACATTCACCAGCAGCCTGCTGGGGGATGCTCAGGTCCTGTTGCAGGGCTGCTTTCCCTGCAGCTCCTCTCCACAGGCGCAGAGCCAGGGCACTGCAATCCCGTTTTCGGGGTGGGATTTGCCAGCTGCAAGTCGGGCACTGTTGGGAACGGACTTGGATGCGCCCTCTCGGCCTCGGAAGTCAGGGCAGAGGGTTGGCCACACGCACGTGCCCTAGAAATTTGTGTTAATGGGCTGAAATCAGCATTGACCCCGGGACCCAGGCACCACGTGGCTGCGTTTGCTCTCTGAATCTCCCCAGCGCTGAGCCCACAGAGCTCACGGGGGGCAGCCCCTCCCCGCGGCCCCAGGGCCGCAGCTGAGGTGGATTTTGGGGTGGCAGGTGGGACCAGCCTGGTCAAACCTGCCCCAAGGAGAGTTCCCGCTCGCTGTGGGCAGGCGCTGCCCCAGCAATCTGCTGCCAGGCTGGAGGAGAATCCCGGGCTGGGACCCTGTGGAGAGGGGACATCGATGTCCCCCTCAGCACTGCCCTGGTCACTGACACGGAGGTGCCAGGGGGTGGGCGTTCCTGTCCTGGATGCCCTCAGGGTGGGGCTGGACCTCGAGGTCCTGCATTTCTGTGGGAGTGAATCAGACACGGTGGGAATGAGGAACCCCAAACCAGCGACCCTCAGAGCTGACAAACCCTGGGGAGAGGGAGTGGACTTGGGCTGCCCCTGGTGCCCGGGAAGAGGGGATGTGGTGTGAACCCCAGCTCCCAGGGCTGGACAGAGCAGGTGACACAGACCAAAGAGCAATGTTAACCTTAATTGCATGTATTTTAACCTTTTCTTTCCATCTTACACCTGGAAATGTGATCTTGACTTCACTGGAAAAGGATTGGTGAGATCTGGAGTACTGAACCCCCCTGAGCAGGGGCTGGGGGGACGAGCAGGGGAGCAGCTGAGCTCAGCAGCAACATCAGCCACTGCAGAGCCACGGGAGTGCCAGAGTTCCCGGGAATGCTGGGGACATCCCCATGTGGAACAAGCCCTGGGACTGGCTGCGAGGTGGGAATGTGCTCCCTGCATCCCTCGGAGCTGGGCCAGCAGCTGGAGCTCCATCCCAGAGCCTGTGGCAGAGGGAACTCCAGGAGCGTGGCATTTACTCTGGCCTGCCTTTAATTGCACATAGATTCCTGCTTCCCACCTTTCCCTGGGAGATGCAGCTTGGATTTGTATTCCTGGCACTGTTCTCCTTTGCACGAGAATCTTCTCTTTGTTCTTTTCTGGCTCCTGTTGACTTTAAGAATGGCTTTGATTCCTGAACTTCTCTTTGGGGGTTTCTTGTCCAGGGGAATATTTGTATTTCAGAGCATTTGAGCAAAAAAAGGCAAATCAGGCAGGGACCCCAGAGTGCAGCACTCCTGTCAGATCCCATCCACAGCTTCTGTGGGGGACGCACGTGAAACACCCAGGTTTTAAACCTTCAGGTCCTTTGGATCTGCCCTTCTGCGGGGCAGGGGGAGCAGTGTGTGGAGCATCTGGTCTCTGTCCTGCGGGAGGTGCCCGAGCTGTGCTGAGGTGTGTGCTGAGGG
>WEIT01022463.1:24785-48224 GCA_013389985.1 Dryoscopus gambensis | reverse complement strand
TGATTTTAGCTAAACTTATTAACATTTTTAAAATAGAAGGCAAAGTCTCACACATGTTTAAAAGTGGTACAATTTCCCTATTTATGCCATGAATCTGTAGGCTATTTTGCTACAGAGTTTAATCTTCAAAATCATGTACATAGAATCTTCACTGCACATACTTAGTTCTGCTTTAAAATCAGTATGCCTCATTTTTTACACTACGTACACTTCAAAATCCCAGCATCTTATCCTCTGGAACATCATTTCAGTGCCCATAATTAGAAGTCAAATTTGGCTCATTTGAAAATGTAGGCCCAATATCTGTTTGTTTTGCTGTTTCTGAAACTTCTCCCTTCTTAACAGGTTTACCCTTAGAAACTTGTTGTATAACTTGTTTTTTTATTGCTGAAAGATTATATACGTGATATCTATATTATTCTCCCATTCTAACATTCACAACTTACATATTTCCTAGCACAGGAATGTTTTTTCTTTCTTCTGACCCCACATGCCAACAACAAGACAGCAGCAGCCCCTGTTGCAGTGCATTCCAGCAGGAAGAGGTGTGTGCTGATGTCACATCACGTGATGGGGGGCTTAAATATTGATGAGATGTTTGAGTGCTTACAGGCACAATATCCATGGAAATCACTAACCAGAGCAAACCAAATTTGAAAGAAAACTGACATTTGTGAGAATACATGGCTGAATAAATATTGGTGCTGCAACATGACATTCAGGAAAGCCTGAAAAGCTAGTGCAAGTACCATATTAGGCATCAGAGAATATACTTGAAGAAGACATTACAGATGCTGGTACTAAGGGAAATGCTTCAAGCAACACCCATAAGACCACAAAAAAGTGAAAATCAACACCATCACATAAACTTGTTTCTAAAACTGAATGACCAAAGAAGCACTTAAAAAAAAAAAGATATATGCAGGTTTTCTCACCAAAACACAAATAACCTAAAAAAATTCTTATCAGTTTTTACTGCCTTTTTTTCCCCCTTCAAGGTGTGGGGTTTGGTGGGGTTTTCTTGTTTGTTTGTTTTTTGGGGTTTTTTAATATTTTTTTTTTATTTTAATACAATCATGAAATAAACCAGGAAAGGATTGTGCCCAGACCAATTTTATATTTGGGATATATTCAAAAAACAAAATTATTTCAACAGTTACAATAAAGTCCTGCAGAGTCCCACTATTTGTTCTCAGAATTAGCTTGAAATAGTGCAACTAGTTTATATAGCACTGAAACTGTATTTTTCATTTCCTTTTTGTTCCAGAAATGCTGTTTCTCATGTCACTGACTATGACTAATGATATTGACTATGACTTTAGCAAATATGCTTGAAAATCTTCTTCCACCAGTCAGGATTAAGAAATCCCATTATATTAGTGCATTTACATAAAGTTCACTTCCCTGTATCAGCAATATAGAACCATCTACTATTAAATGGCAGCACACTATGAGAGACAGTAGTTGATATAACTTTTCAAAAGATTTGTGCTACACCATTATCCTGTAAATATTTTTTTCCTTTTGCAAGAAATACTATCCATTGTACTCCTCATTTTAATCTTGCAAAATAGTAGTGAGTACTATTGCTTGCACCTGGAAAAGGAGATGTACAGCAGTACTTTAATTTGACAAAGTAATTCAAATACCTAGTGGAAATTCAGTAAATACAGGTTATTTTTCAAACTTGAGTTTTATACATACATATGCACTATATACACACACATTTGTATATAGTCTTCCAAACAGTATTACAGATGTCCAGTGATGTTTCATGACTATGTTATTCTGGAAATATCACAAAATGTGTACCTGACCCTGAAGCTAAACTAATAGAATAAAATGAAAAAAAAAAATTCAATACAACTGTTTAACATAGCTTTCTATTTCTTGATTCAAGCACATAAATAAAAAAAAAGATTAAAGGACACAGTAGGCATAATGGGCCAGCACTGACCTTTTTACCATTACAGAGGTTGTCTCCTTAATAAAGAAGTCACAGGGATAAATACTGTGTCTCATTCAATTTAAGCTCTTTATATCTTCCCTCATATTTTAGCTTGCCACAGTGTAAACTGAACAATGGCATAGTGTAGATTAAATCATACATATTCTTCCTCTTCTGGAAATACTTCAGAATTTTATAATCACAAAACAAGAAAAAGTGGAGTTTATGGGTAAGCAAGTCTATTTTTAGATTCAGCTCCTTTGAATCTCTCTTATATTGCCCTTCAGACTATACTGGTGAATAGACCTAGCAATGGTTGTTTTATGAAAGCTTTTGGCTGCTGAGTGATCAATATCCCATAGGAGGCAATAGTTAGTGCTCTGAGGATGTGGATATTGGGCACACATGCTCACCAAGCTCTTAGAAATATTTCTGGTTCCTCAAATTCCCATGGAACTCTGTAGAAAAAATTGTGTTTACGTAATTAAAAGACTACATCATGATCTATGGCATAGATTGGGGTAGGGGAACAAAGGCAACCTTCTATTTTCTAGCCTTTGAAAAGCAGATTTTGTGAATTACCACTATTTAGCAGAATACATATAGCAGCTTATTGAATGTATTTAAAATATGTCCAATGGCGGTGCTACTACCCACATCACTCTCCTCTCAGTCTGAGCCAAGGAAGTTGTAGCAATAGAAAGCTGTTACCTTTTATGTGGACTTTGCCATTGGTTGCAGTTATTTGTTTCCTTGCCAAAGAGTGAGTAACTTTATACTGAGTTCCAAGTTTTCCAGCAGACTGTGCTCTACTGATTACCAGTTATTTTATATTCTGTTTCTGGCCTGTATTCATGATCTTAGCCTCAGTTTTGTTTTGGTTTGTTTTTTGCATTTTTTAAAACACAGCCTTTGGCAGTAGCAGGAGAATGGCGGGGGAACTTTTGTTGGGCCTCCAAATTCTAGCATGGAGCCAGCTCCATCTCTGTAGGAGCAGGCCAATCCAGTTAATGCAAAGAAGATGATGGGTGCTGAAGCTTTCTCAAAGCAGACAGAATCTTTGGCAGATTACACAACCAAGCATTAACAAGTTCTCCACTGAGCTTATGTAATGTGTATTTCTTCTCCAAGGCTTATACTGGCTCCAAATTTATGGAAGCTTAATAGATAGGGCAAGACAGGTAGGCTGACAAGCATGTGTCATTGGTGTCCCAATTTTGATTCACTCCTCAGTCAGTGTCTAGAGGTGCTAAAGCTATCTCGTTTCCTTTCTGAAAAAATCTCATACTTCAGAAGCCTCTGATCCATACCACCCATACAAATGTGAGATTAAAAAGAAAAAGGCAGCCAGACTTTTGGCCTGAAACAATGAAGAATAAAGGCAATGGTTATCAGACATCTTGACTGAAATATTTGCAAGGGTCTAGTTCTTGTTTAGCCTGAGTCAGGTTAAATATGCATTTCTCAATAACCAGATGAGTGTCTTAAGCAGCACGTATTGGTTATCCTGTGCTGAACTTAAAAATCCCTCTTTTTTTTTTTCCCTTTTTTTTTGGCATCCTGGGTATCTTTTTCATAAAAAGTGTACCATAATGCTGCCTTCTTACAAAATATCTTAGTTCTAAATCTGAGTTTTCAACAGTAAGGAAAAAAAATTGAAAAGTCATAGTAATTTTTTTTTAGACCTCATCTTTCCATGCTCACTGTTTTCCTCCTTTTAAATATCTTAGTCCGGAATTCCCCAGAGTACAGTGGAAAAAATACAAGTTCTATCACACTTCCACAAGTAGAATACCAAAAGGTTTCAACTTTGGACTCTTTGTGGACACAGGCTCTACAAACAAAATCAACACAAGCTTTCCATTAGTCACTGACAGTTGGATCAGGTCTTAGCTTTCACCAAAACAAAATATTTAATGAACTGGAATAAAATAAAAAGAGGGGGAAAATAACACATGAATGTTATCAAAGTTTTTGTCCATCAAAACATTTTGTTTTCATATGACTGTAACTGATATTTTTTAAGCTATTTTTGCAGTCTTCTTTCAACATGGCTGAACTTCCACTATGTCACAGGATGTTAAAAGGTATTGCAAAAGGGATTCGGAGTTTTTATTTCACTCTCCTTCTCCCAGTCAAGATTAGCCAAGTCCTCATAAACATATGCTATATATAAGATTTCTAAGGGTATTTTTCCTGCAGTTACAGAACACAGCCCTGGATTGATGTCTAGAACAGATCCGAGATAACGTATCTTTCATCATGCTTTGTGTCATGTGCTATCGGTTATAGTGCTTGCAAATGTTATCCAGCTGGATTAGTACCATAACCACACCTTTGCTATTCAAAGAGAAAATTTAAAATGAACAAAATCTTTGTTTTCCTACAAAAGTTCAATGAGAATATCAGCATGACAGAGCAAGCTGGGAAGACTTTCTTAAGAGAAGATCTTTAGATTGCTATACCTCCTGTTTATCGCTATACTGGCGCTGCCCACCCAGCCGCCCGGAGGCTGTGCAGGCGCCTTACTGCTCGCGGTGTCCTGCGCGGCTGGGGCGAGAGCCGTGTCCAGACGCTGCAGGCTCCTGCGAGGAGCGGACTGCAGGCTGGTGCTAAGGTAGCGTTGGAGAGAAGACAAAGGAGGCCAGAGGATTTCTCCGGCTGGTATTCCAATCCTCTATTCCCGGACGGGGGATCAGAAGTACAGAAGATCAGGGAGCACAGAGAGCGGGAAATAATGGTCACAGCCCCTTTTATACGGGGGCAGGGGGAAGGAGGTATAAGGTACAGTGACCAATAAAACAAGGACAAGAATGGGACAATAACCAATAGAACAGTCTCAGGGGAGGATTTGATTTGAAAAGCCCAATGGAGTATCAAATATAACAGAACTTTCCAGAGCATGTGCATAATCATAAGGGATTACATAACCTGGGGAGGGGAGAGCATAAACCTGTGATAAAACAATATGCAAACTAAGGAACTGGGGGATCTTGGGTGAGTGGAACACATTCACCCTAACAGAGATGCTACACCTCGGTGCTAGGGTCTTCCTTGGACCACCACTCAATGGTTTGAGTGGCTCTGGCCATGTGCACCGCAACACTATACCTGTTTATTTCCAAGGAAAACTTTAAAGCCATTAATTTCTCTAGGCACTGGTTTGTTCTCTATTAAAGAAAAAGGTGATACTAATTTGAAACTTTTTTTTAGTTTTTTTTCCTTGATTGTGCTGAGTCTTCAAATGAGAGGTGTTCACAGATGCAACAATGGAAAGAGAACACAATACTTAGGGAATAACACTGCCAAAAGACAAAGAATCCTTAAAAATATATATATATATACTCATACCAATTGTTTCCTGCCACGATACTGGAAGCATTCAGTGCAAAAAGATTATAGTGCTGTCATGCACAGATCTCTCTCTATCCCTGGAGAGACACTACACAGGAGAAAAAGGCCCCTAATGAAAAGAGAAATGATTTCTCAAAAGCCACACAAAAGATCAATATCAGGATTAGGAAAACATTTAGATCTTTCATCAGGCACATGTCCTTTTCAGAGGACAATACCTATCTGTATCTTCTCACATCTACTGCAGAATTACCTGGCACTGAGCACATTTCTGAAAAGCTAAGGAAACATGCAGATGGATGTTTACTTTACAATATATAACTATAAGAATGGAAAGCTAGAAGTTTTTTGTTAGCTTTAATTGTCTTTAATATTGAGGTGCACACTGAAAGCAAATATTCAGTTCTGCTTTGTTCTGGCAAGCATATCTGTTGAAATGCTCAACGCTCATATATTCCTTCAAAAACTGACATTAACAGAGCTTTGTAACTGAAATGTTAAAATGTCAGAAAGAAGACCTGAAACCCAAAATCATGTATCTCAGCTCTGCCCTTCTCTGCAGTAACCTGCATGTACTGCTCAGTGGATGCTGAAATACATCTTTACATCCGCAACTTTGCAATAGCAAGTTTCCTGTACTAAATTTACTTTGTATCTTAAAAGTTTAAAAGTTGAATGATTGCCTATTAAAGTCGATACTATAGAATCTCGGCTTTTCTGAAGAAAGAAATATTAAAGTCATGTGTTCAGTACACAACCAACTCAAATATGAACACTGTAATGACATTAGAGATTACCTTTTTATCATTCAAATTTTTCCTGTGAATCTGTAAGGGAAAGAGGTGATTTTATAAAAGACATAATTATAGCTGCTTTTGAAGAGAGTTGTGATCACAATCTAACAAGAGGATGGGTAAGTATTTGACTGTGGGACTAGAATTTTAACAGAAGTGACAAACCTATCTGAAAACAATAGCTTTTCCATTGGACAGAATAAAAAAAACTGCTATGCTTTTCCATTGTGGCTTATCTCTGTCACTGTCCACTTATATCCTCCTAATAATCAGTAAAGCTTGAATAATATGTGTGCATAGTTATTCATCACTAAGATAAATTAACAAAACTTTTGTTTAAGGCTGGAAAAAGTAAAAAAAATTGTTTGGTTATTTGACCATAATTCACAGAATTCTATGGAGTAATGCCATTATTCCACTCAAAGCCTTTGATACTTGTAACTTCCCATGAGTTCACTCATTCTGCTCACTTCTGCAGGCACTGTGTCTCTTTATGATTCCTTGACCATTGTGCAATCTTTCCTGGCTGCTTGTCTCTCCCATGTGATGTCACTGCATCATTTAGTGAGATAAATGCTTGCATGCACTTATTCTGAGACAGGAACCTCATCAAGAGGGGAGGAAATAATTCAAATTTCTAAATATTGGCAATTTCATAATTTCATTTGTTTCTTAAAGCTCTGCTTCTTTCCACACAAGGTCCACACCATTTAAAAAGAAAGACAGATTGGATAATCTGTATAGGTCTACCAAATAGGAGCAGTCTGGTAAAAAAGTGCTGAAAAGAGTGTGTCTATATTAAGTTCTCTGAGGTAAATTTCAAAGTCTTCAGATATGAGTCTTGCTGAAAGCTCTGTAAGAAAAAATCCACAACTCTTCATGTAAGGAAAAGCAAACTTACGTGACTTAAGATCACAAACTGGATGATTTTTTTTTTCCCCTCAAACTTAATAAGTGAACTAGGATAAAATTGACCTTTGGTCAATGATCATATCTGAGAAATTTCAGCTGTGAAGGTGAAAGTTTGACAGAGTCATAAATAGCTGAAAAGGACAGAAAGGAAACACTAAAAAAACCCTATAAATGTCACTATGCTCTCTGCCTGGAATACCATTGCTAGTACTTTTACAGTGCAGTACAGACAGCAGACTAAGGTGATCAATGGAACAACAATCTGTCTTAAAAATCTGTCATAAAAAGAGGAAAAATATCATGAAAATTAGAGATGAGATCATGGATCATCCAGAAGACCACCTGCTGAAGAGGAAGACAAAGAAGGAAAGAAAGTCTGTTTTAGCCAACTTCAGTTTCTTGCTGGACTGACCCTTCAACCATTAAGTCATCAATTTCCAAACATCCAGTTTTACTGGCCAATTACTCAGCAGAACATGACATGATCAATGATCTGAAAGTTTTTAGCTGGTTGTATTGATCAAATATATAAACAAAACACAACTGTCAGCTGCTTCGACTTTACTGCTGATGAAGTGATGTTTAAAACAATTAATGAATTAATGCTCAAACACAGATGAAAAAAACCCGTAGCTTATATAAAAGAGCAAAAATGTTTACTACTCAATTAATTAATAATTTGCCTTATAATTGATTTTTTTACTTGTTTGACTGACAAAACAGAAGTGTGAGCTGTAATTACCAGCTACCTATAATAGCTCTTTTTTCTTTTTGGATTTCTGTTAATTATTTCTAAAGTGAAGGAAGCAGGATCACTGGTGCTGCCAAACTCTTTTCAAATTATTGGTGCTAAAAAAATAAATATCAGAAAATGCAAATTATTACAAAATGTGAAGGTTGATTACTTTTTGTAAAAAACCAGGCAGATGAGCAAATGCTACGAAATGCTGAGGCAGGGCTGGGGCACACAAAGGAGTTATGGTAAACTAATGAGCTTCCAGGTGTCAGCTCAGCTTGGGTAGCTAGTAATATTTGTACTCTTAGCCTGGAGCAAATCTGAAGCAAAAGGTGTTAGATAAGTCTTCAGAGAAAGCACCAGCCCTAAACAAGAGTCAAAGTTTGCAAAGGCACACCACTTTATGAAGAACAACTTACTTCACTCCTCCTTGACCTACTCTGAATATAGGAAAAATTTTAACTTTTAAAGGTAGTTATTTAATTTCCCTCTGACAGCAACAGAATGGTCCAAGACTTAGTACTATCTTGCCTTTTCAGAAGAAGTATCTATAAAATGGGGGTTGCTTTCAAAAAGAGACTTGGAGTCAAATTCATTATTGGTCTCCTGGAAAATGTAATTTATGTCTTGCTTAGCCAGGTAAGATGGGAGGCAATCTAGTTGTTAGAAAATAAGGAGCTGAGTTAAAGAAAATGGAAGGGGAAAGAATTAAGCATGAAAAGAATACTATTTAAGGAAAGGATGAAAACTGAGAGATTAATTTACTGTTAGTTCCATTTTATCTCTTGTAAGTACATTTTTTAATTCTTTAAATCGAAGTTCTTCTGCTCTATGTGTATCGCCATTATTTCCCTGAAATTGAAAATGTCTGTTTTGTTCAGCAAGTGCATGTTAGAAATCTTGTGCTATTAAAAGATGGTGCCAATGTTAACTATTATACAAAGGATTAAATCTTAACTAAGTAGTATTAAAAAGTGACTCTATAAACCTTTAGGTTATTGGTACTTAAAGATTTTTCAAAGAAAAGAAGACCAATATGAGGGATTAATAGTTAAGGTTATGCAAAATCCACTTAATCAGCATGGCTAATTTTAGCTTTGACTAAAGCTGCTGGCAACTATGTGTATTTTGCTTTGGGGCTTTACTTTTGAAGAGAGTAATGAATACATTTTTGAGGTAAATTTATCTTAACTGAAAGTCTACCTAATGCTCTTTAATTGCTGAAAAAGTGATTTTAATAGCATTTGCATTTAGGAGAGGAAGAAGATCTTTAGCTGTGCATCTTTAAGACTCTAAAATAAGCATTTTATTTTCACATTTATATAATATAATGCTTGACTATAAAACAGGTGAATCTTATAAACAATACAGTCATCAACATGGGCATTGTTTATGAAGAAATAATTGTTCTCCTGATAGTACATATTCTATTCAGAAAAGAGCCTAGGAAAGCTAGAGCATACTCCGAAGACATGAATACAATGACTTGCCAAACTATCTAGGGCATAAATGCTGAGAATGAGGGTCTTTCATTGACAAATGCTACCTAAGCAAGGCAGATGCACAGTGTCAACTCAAGTACCCCAGGCATTTTAAAACAGAAATATAAACTTTCTAATACTTACAGCACTTTTACCCAGCTCCAAAATCACAAAGGATTAGATCATTCAACATGAAGTGGATTAAATGTGGTTATGTTCTTAGCTTAAACCAAACTATATGAATACAAGCTCTATGCTTCCTGTCCTGTGAGAGTTGGATAAAATCTGACTGCATCTTAGAGCAGTGGGGTAAGGTACTGAGAAAGCAAGGACTGGGCATTTGATAAACTCAACTTCACAAGTTGAGTGGTCAAAATCTTGTGGGAGGAGCTATGCTTTATGTTACAAAAATGAAGAGCCATGGTCATAATTCCACAGTGGATAATAAAAGGCTTTATCTAGTGGAAAAATGGGGAAAATCTAATAAAATTAGGTTTTAATTTAATCAAAACTATTGATTTACAATTTTGTGATATTTGGATGAGGATACCTATTTTAGCACACTGCAATTATTCACACAAACAAGGTAATGTTACATTAAAACATATGGCAAGATCCTAGCATACTAGTATAGAATAATTTAATTTATGAGAAATTGAAGTCTCTCTAGGTACTTTCAATACTACTTTTTTTCTGTGTCATGAATTAATTAATTAATTGAAATCCATGCAGCTTTGCTTCCCTACACTTGCTGTCATGGCCTGAGAAAGTCATCCCACCTTTCCCCTTCTCTTAGGATTTTCATAGCACTTTTTCAGTGAAACCTGCTTATCAGCTAGGATCATAAGGCATGACATACTGGATTAGATACAGTGCATCCAACTGTGTGAGTATTCTGTGTGTGGAAATGATGAGCATTTTCAGAAAAAAGCACACAAACTTCCAGTGAGCAAATGAACTTTCTCTCACCCTGTGCTAAGGGCTGGGGAAGGCTTAGGCACTGTGTACTAAAGCTGACAATTGCATGTAATTAAGTCAGTTCACGCTATCTAAAATTAGGTAAAGTGAGTAACTGAATAAAAGGCACTTTGGGGAAATATGGAATCTCAACCTGTCAGGAGTGATGCTTTTCCTTCCAGTAGAAAATTTATTCTCTAATGAAGGTTGTGATCAGCTCTATGTACTTACAGAGGCTGAGTTTCAGCTAACTAATTGATGTGCTGTTAGCACTGTTATTGTGACAGCAATTGTGCAATTGATTAAAGAGTCACATAAATATTTGGGTGGCAAGCTTGTGCTGGTCTTGGTGCTCCCCTGGCCACATCACTATACACAGCTGTGTTTTAGATAGCGTCTCCTACAGGCAGTATCTGCAAGGGCTAGAGTTACAGCATTTTTTTCAGTGCATGTCTTGGATATACGTCCCACAAGAAGCCATATGACCCCCTGTGGCCATGTTAGAAATGCAATTTCCAGATTGCAAATGGCAATTAGATAGACTACACTCAATGAAAATGAGATAATACATATTGTACTATTTCCCTCGGTTAAACGTCATCCAGTAATACACTTCTGCCTTTTCAAGATCTTCCTGCCATCTAGTCTTACTCAGATATTGTCTTTGATTCTTGGTTTAGATAATTGCTTGGTAGACCACTGCATGGTACTCTTCACTGCACCTCAGAAGAAGCTGTACCTATTTGATTGGGAAAAAATTGTTGGTAGAGATGTGTAGGAGGTATGTCTTTGAAAACAAATTATGCTAAAAGCTCAGTTAACAATCTTCAAAGTTTTAACTTTTCTGTTTTTCACTGTAAACTAGCACTTGGAGAACAGTAACTATGAGCAATAGGGATCTGAGCCTGAAATTTCCTATACAGCTGTAATTAAAATTTCCTCACCTTCAGAGAACCACACGGCTCCCATGGCCTTATACAGTTGCCTTTCCTCCCCCCCTTTTTTTGCTGAAGGCATTAAGAAAGGGCGTATGTATAACTATCTTAACATTTGTTATCTTGTTTTGCATTCTTACTTGCATTCATGTGACCAAATGCATTTCTGTGGAGTAGATCTGAAAATCACTTTAAAACTTTGAGAACTACTTATCTGTATGTGTTTCTACATAGATGTTTATATTACAGCTTCTCAGTTAAAAAAGAAAAAAAAATACCCTTCCATATCTTCTAGGAAACATTCCTAAAAATGTATTTTGAGCTATAAACTCTGATCAGACCTCCCTATATCAGAGGCTGTTAGGTTTTTTTTAAGTCAAAGTATTGTTACTTATGAATAAATTTGTTTAGGTATCCTATAACAAATGCTTTAATTTTTAAAGTAGAAGTTAAGTATCTATATCCATTATAACTCACAACAAAGAATTGTAAACTTTGGAGGTTATGTAAATTTCTGTACTCTTCACTGTGCGGCTTCAAAATACCAATGTCTAAAAAAAGGCTGACAATTACTTGGAATGTAAAAATTGGGACATTAGATAGGGGGTACTATTCCCAGCAACTTCTGAAAATATGCCTGGCACATTACTTCCTCTGAAAGAAGAGGTAGTGGTGTGTGGGCTTCTTAAAACGCCCTTACTGCCCACTGAGAGTAACTTAAAAGATCTCATGTCTTCTGTTTTCACACTACATCAACTCCAGCCACGTGGGCCTCCAATAGCAGCAACTCCACAGTCACTCTTGTTTACTGTCTATTCCACCCATTGTTAGCAAAATTTCCCCTCTGTATATTGCATGTATCCTTTATTTTGTTCTCAGCAAGCAGTACTTGCAATCTAATATGTATTTGTATGCTGTTAAAAGTTGCTGTCATTCTTTTCTATGAAGTGAACATGTCTACATAGAAATTGAGTTATAAGGGAAAAAACCCCTAAATCCATCCATTTTAATTACATATTTTAAACTCTTAAATTTATCCTAAGACAATATTGTGATTGTACTATTAAAAACATTTGAGGTAGCATTTGTTATGAAGGAGAACAAAGTTACCTTCATCTTTGCATCTTTACATGTGATACTTTCCCTGAAAAAAACCCAGTGAAGTAATTTTCTACTATTTAAAATATAAGCTCATAACTTTTTAACCCCAATCTATCTAATGATATTGTACCCTTGCCCTTTTTAAAATTAACTATTCAAGTCGTGTGGTACTTGACTGAAATGAGAAGGCTTACTGCTTTTGAGTGCAAATCCATTCCAGGGAAAGTCAGAAGCAATTTTGCATTTATTTCAACTTTACTGCAATCTGGATTATATTAAGGGTGTAGAAATGATTGTGGCAAAAGTTTTACCGACTCAGGTTTTATTTGTGGCATATATATATTCATTATATTTGAAAATAAATACTACTGAAGTCTATGTGCAGACAAAATCAACTCTTTAACTATTAAGAGTATTTGCTTTTTCTTGTATAAAACACTTTGTTCATTGCATCTGCCTATTCTCTGTGCTCTGCATTTCAGTCTTTTTTTTTTTTTTTTACAACTGATGTCTTCTTTCAACATTATATTTTTATTCTAACACTGAAATACAGATGTTGTGTTTTATTGTCAGATTTGATTAGCTCAACTGCTGTTCCGGTGTGTGCTGCCCTTCTTAACTTGGAAAGGTTGTCTCATGAAAATCTGCAAAACTAACTTGATAATCATCCTTTAAAACTTCTAAAAATATTCCTTTCCTCTAATTGCAATGAAAAGTCTTGACAATGATGCTGCTGATGTTCCTGCTAAAATTGCTGCCTGTAAGTCTAACAAAGAGCCTCTCACTGATAGCTTGGGATCTCGTATCTATCACCTATTGCCTCTTAGCACATCAGCTTTTGGGACAAGAACAAGTTTTTGTATACTTAAAAGCCAAAACATTCTCTTAGCTGTCAAAAAACATACACGGTCTGTGGTCCTGCACTTTCCTACTCGTCTCCTTACTAAATGCCTGCCCTTCCCACATTGTTTTCCCTTCCCCGCCCCTAGTCCTGACCACTCCCTCGGTTTCTCCCTGTTGGTCCCAATACGGCAACTCCGCCCATGTACTGCCCCTGTGCCCTGAGACCATTCGTCCATGTGCTCTCTCCGCCCACCCCCCCGCCCCCATCCCCGTATAAAATCCAGCCACAGGGGCTGTTTCAGCGTTTCTGCTTTGGGGAACCAAGACCTTTCGCTGTGGGACCAGGTGAATAAAGATCCTCTGAGGTCCCCATGCGGGGAGCCTTCTCGCCTCCTTTATCGCCACCGTGTTGTGGAGCTGACAGCCAGCCGGAGCACCATGCGGGGCAGGCAGCCCTGCTGCGCTCTCTGGGAAGGTCTGTGGCTTGCCATACCACTGCAGAAATCACAAACCCCAGCAGTGGCCATACCTGCCAACAGCATGACTATTTGCTGTGGAAAAACAAATAAATAGTCATAAGAATCTTTATTAGCTTTTATAAAGAAAACAGAGCAAAAGATCCCAAAGACTTTTAGTGCCATTAGACATCTTTTTTCACTCAGTCAAAACAAAAGGGCATAAACATTTCAAGAATTCTGCAATTTTAGATGAATGGACAGAAATACCAGTCAAGAGAAGCAACATCAATAAATAAATTTGAGATAATCCTGCAGCAACCAAAGCTCTATTTAGATATGCTTTGGAATATTTAATATATCTAAATAAAGCAACTCAGCTGTGTAGCAGAAAACTGATGCTGATGTAAGCTATTCTGGTGCTGGCATAGAACCAAAATGGCTGTCATTTTTGCTGGTCTGCTCAGTTTCTTTATTTAGGTGTTTCTTACATGAGATGCTGTTTTATGGGGGGTTTTTGACTTAAAAAAAAATTCCCTTCATGTCTAAATTGAGCTGTGTAAGATGTTTGATCGTGCAAAGTGGTTTTGATCTACTCCCAGCTATCAGCTGAACTGGAAAAGTTTTTCAGTGTTTGTTTTATTTACCTGTGTGTTCATTTTGTGCTGGTTCTGTTTAATCCAACTAAACTTCTTTTTGAGAACGCCATGTGCAACCAGGATCAGTGTGTTATTAATACTAAGAAATTCTGTCTACCACTTTTGTTTTGTGCACTTCATTGAAGAAACCAATTAGTTTGGTTTCACTTGATTTATGCTTTTTAGAAATGTGTTACTGATTTATCACTGCATTTTCTTCAACCTGTTTACATACTGATTGCTCTTGCTTTACTAATTGTTCTAGTTATTTGTCAGATATTGAAGTTAAATTTAGTGGCCTATAATTCTTCTTCATTTTTCCTCAACTCTCACTTATTCTCTTCTTTTAAATTGTAATATAATTTTAGCCTCCTCTTGGTTTCCAGAGGAAAAGAAATACAGATGGATATTAAACTGAGCAGTAAGCAACAGCACAACTAATAAAATCTAGTTTGATTAACCAGTGACTTAATGGGAAAGGAGAAAGTTCTGTTTGAACAGGACTAGCAAGGTGCCTTCCACCCTTGGCTCGCAAGACCATATCCTCTCTTAATTCCTGTACTTCTTGTTTCCTGTGAGTGTGTATTTCTTCAGGGCGTGAGGGACAGTGAAGTAAAATGTTGTCAGTTGTTTGTTTAGTATTTTCAGATATGAATCAACTGAGATTAAAGTTCACTGTTTCAGCAAAACTAGAGCTGGGACTACCAGATCAGTGCTAAGGCTGTATAGCAAGAAATAGATGGCAAGAGCCAAAAGTTATGTAATCTCTGACTTTATGTGAGCATCATGGTTTAGCCCCGCTCAGCATCTAAGGCCCACACAGCTGCTTGCTCACTGCCCTGGTGGAAGACGGGGGAGAAAACTGGAAGGGTAAAAGAGAAAACTCATGGGTTGTGATAAAGACAGTTTAATGGAAAAGCTGCCCAGCCAAAAAAGACAAGGAATTAATTCACCACTTCCCATGGGCAGTCAGGTATTTAGACATCTCTAGGGGAGCAGGACTCCATCAAACACTGGCTATCACTCCAAATGTGCCCCTCTTCCTCCTTCTTTCCCTACCTGCATATGCTGAGCATGATGCCACCGGGTATGGAATATCCCTTGGGTCAGTTGTGGTCAGCTGTCCTGGCCGTGCCCCCTCCCGATTCCTTGTGCACCCCCAGCCTCCTCACTGATGGGGTGGAGTGAGATGAAAAGGTCTTGATGTTGTGTAAGGATAGCTCAGCAACTGCTAAAACAGTCCTGTGTTTTCAGTACAGGTGTATCTGGGCATGGTATCTAGATAGGATGAAGAACTGAAGGTAGATCTAAAAACCAACAGACAGTTCAGTGGGCTCCTGATTCTCAGTGTGCAGTCACAGAAGAACAAAACACAATAATTGGAAATAATGGTAAATAGGAACAAAGAAGTTATATGGCATTGATGAGGCTAGTATTGGAATACTGTATACAGTTTTGGCAACTGTTTTTTAGGGGTGTTGAGGAACTGGAGGGAGTAAAGAAGAGATCCACAGATGAGAAGACCTTTGTATGACAGAGATGGTTTGGCTTTAAAAAGACTGAGAGGTGATATGAATTCAGTGTATTGATACAATTTCTGTGCATTAGATACAGAGTGCTGAATAATGCATTATACTAGTTTTTAAAAGTAGCGTAACTGATTTTTAAAACTAAAGGTGAAAAGTCACCGGAAATAGATTACTAAAAGAAGCAATGAATTCTCTAGCTCTGGACGTTCTCAGAAATATCTTTCCTGGGAGCTTGAATCAGTTACAATCTACTAAGTTCTTCTTATATGTTAGACTATATGATTCAACAGTTTCTTCTAACATTAATTTCAAGGATTCTTGACCCTTTCTCCAATGAAATATCTCAGTTCTCTGACCAAAACACTCTGATGCCAATTATTACTCATAGCTATGCTGTCTTCATCAAGGTCTACATGCAGTGTTATTGCAGCTTCTCACATTTGTTGCAGAGGAAAAAGGACAGAGTCACTTTTAGATCATCACTGTGCAGATCATGATTCATTTAAACAAGAAAAGTTTCAAAAATTTTCAATGTGACATCCGTTCCTGAGACTTGGTCATTTTGCAAACTAGAAATACGCAAATCCCACAGACAAATTTTGACTCACTGGTTTTAATGAACTGCTGAATGTCAGTTCCTTCAGCCAATAGGGATTGCTTTTCCTATACAAATATGTGATATTTTATTATCTTTATTATCTCCAGATAAAGCTAATTACACTGGAAGAAAATGGGAGAGAATCTTTAATGTTGCTGTTAGCAGAGAAGCTTGGCAGAATGTGATTCACAGGTATTCAGAGCACCTAGTAACTAGATTCTAAATGAAACAAATTCACTCAGTCTTTAACACTAATTTTAATTGAAAAATATGAAACAAAGATCAGATCTGCTGGGAAAATAGGCAACCTTTTAAATTAATGTTCCCTGAGCCACAATTAATTTAGATTTAATAGGACAGTTAGTGTATGTTATGTGAATACTGATTATTAAACATCCACCAAGGATTAAAAGTTATGTAATAGATTCATAACAGTGAAATTGATATGGTCCTATTGCATCGCCGTAATACTCTGCAAATATGTTTTAGTATGTAGCTGCTATTTGTTTAATATATAATAACTGCTTAATGAAGTCTAAATTAAATACTTGAATCTCAGCTGCCTGGGAAGTACACAAGAAAATTTGAAATATGTTTACTATGCTGTGTTATCACGATAAAATCACACTGTTTTGAAAACAACAAAAAAGGCGAGCAGTCTAAGGGGCCTGCTTGAACAAAAACTTTTCCCTGGATAGTTTCACTGCCAAAACTCCCATGGAAGTGCCTAGATGTCAGGATGATTAAGCACCCAAAGAGCAGGATCCAGAAATTTTGCTGAGGTTGACATCAAAATGTATTGTTTTCCCCATTTCCTTCTGTCTTGGGAAGAAAACCTTCAATGATGTATTAATTGCTATTTATTATTATGCTTCCTATTGCTCCATTTTTTATGCCTTGTGATTGTTTACCAGAACTACAAGTTCCTATGGATAAAATGAACTGGAAGAAAAGATCAGTACAAGTCTCATCGTAGATTGTTTAGATGGTGGTTTTCTTTAGAAATTGAGGGTGCCACAGAGATCACTTCTTTAATGATACAGCTCTGTAACCAGACAGGCAGCTATAACCTACTGCTGTGGCTCCACCTGCTGAAAGGTAAGGGTTTGAGTTCCAAAGGAGTGCCACAGTAAGGCACGGTGTTTCTCCCATCCACTGACAGCTTTTTTTGCATCTCTGCATGGTACGGCTGTGCCATGTGTCTGTGTGCCACACACAGTATACATGCACCTTGGGTACTCAACAGCAAGGATCCCAATCCCTGTGTCAACATCTTACTCATTGTCATCAATGTGCCAATAGTAACTCCTGCTCCATTGCTGTGGGTACACCTGTGAGTCCAGGGGAGCTTGTTATCATCCTCCCTTTCTGCTTTTCTGGCTATTGCCCACGCCTGGCTCAGTCCTGCAGGATGTTGTCTGAGCTACAGTCATGTATCAGTGTGGGACTCAGTTGTCACTTGCCTCTGGCCAGTGTAGTCTTTTATTTTTTGTTATCACATTAGCCTTTTCCCTCCTGTTTTTCCTCCTAAATTTTCTGCCCGAGTTCTAGATATCATGCAGGGAAGAAAAAGAGAATCTCTTCCTTCAGGCAACATTATACAGCCAATAAATTTGGGACCTTTCTAGAGTTAATGTTCTGTAAAATCTAAGGTGAAAAGATTTGGGAATGAAGGAAATACTTCAAAGTATTCCTCTTAAGGAAGTTTAACTTCTGAACCATTTGAATTGCTTAAGCATCAGACAAATTTTTTTTCATATGCATTGTTCACACAACAGTGCAAATCCCCATCTATCTACCTAGACATAACCACCACCACCTCGGAACACCATCACCTTCTTTTAAGCCATAAGCACTGCTACATTAGTAATGAAGTAGTCCAGGTTTTGTTTTTCATACTAATTTTTCCTCAGAATTCTGAGTACTTACATTATAACGTCTATTGAAGTATATAACGAAGTATGACAAGTAGAAGGAAAACTATTTTATTTCAATTTTTATTGGTAGATTATTGCTTGGAAGCCTGTAAGTACATTAATGCTGAGTAATGTGCCTAGCAGATTAAAATATTCTCAAAAGGGGATGGAATGACAGTTACACATTTTAGAAAATTTTTAATGCTAGGTTGTTATCTCTTCCTCTTCCATGCAAATATATATTTCTATAGCTTTATCTTTGTTTTTTATAAGAAATCATGTAAGAGATATAGAAAGTAAAAATGTTTCAAAATTATATGAAACAATTATTTGAAGGTTAAATACACAAAAAGTGGTGATGGAATTTGTATGTTAAAAAGAAACCTAGTACAACATATTTTACATACTTTCGAGCCGTTCACATTACTTTCTAAAATTTAGTGATGGAACTGTATTTCAAAGTCAGTACTCCATCCACAATTATAGGCTAGAACAGCAGAAGAAGAGTGAGATCCCCATAAGAGTCTGTTGAATCCACACAGAATTTTTTTTTCTTCAGTCATGGCAAAGAAAATGAAAATCAAGCATGGAAACATTCAAAGACTGACTGTCCTTTCTGCACAAGTGAATCTGGTGCTATTTCAAGTTTTAATACACAAAATTTCAGTGTATAATTCTCACTTAATTTGGGATTTATTGATGACCAAACCCAGAGATCTCCAAATAAACAGCTTGGAGAGCATTCTCCTTTTAAGCATTTCCAAAAAGTTTTCCATAAGAAGTATACAAACTAAGTCAATGAATGTTTGGTATTCTGCCAACGTATTCTTGAAATATGTCTACTTAAAGAGCAACCAGGTAAAGGGAAATAATGTTTCTCCTCAAACTCCCAATGGAGGCTAAAAGCTCCATTTTCCCCATTATACTACTAAAACTGAAGGTCTCTGACCCTTGAGTGCAGTAAACTGGGGAGAGGGGCTTGCAGAGAATATCTCCGTGTCTGAGAAAAAATGGAGAATGTCCAGCACGAAAAACATTAGCCAAGCATCTGGGAATACCTGTTAATTTCACACGGCAGAGCTCGGGGTAACTCAGTGAACTGGCTGACAGAGGCAGGGGTGCAGTACTACAACCTGCAGCTGTGTAAGAAGTAGTTGTACAAAGGTGACTCTGCCTGCTTAGATTTAGTGCTTACCAACAGCAAGCCAGCATGTGTCAGCAGGTATCATCACCTCCCTGTACTTGGAATATCAAATAACCACAGTATTGCAGACATAGCTGAGGGCAACCAAATGCTTCCTCTTTCTTGACAATTGCTGTAACAAACAAAACATAACTGATGATGCCCCAATCCATGAAATGTGGTTGGTAAAAAAACTCTGTGGTAGTGAGAAAAAAAACCCGTAAGAGATGAAGGTAGAGGTAGCCTGGCAGTCCCCTGAGAGGAGAATTAGGGAGCAACCATTTCAGTGAAGGTGATGATAGCCCCGGAAACAGTGCAGGGATGTAAAATAATGGATGATAAAAGGACAGGAGTAAGCAAAGAAAAGAATGAGAATGAAAGACAGACATCATGTAAAAGTTTTACATTTACATGTAAATGTAAAAGTATTTATCTCTCTGACCTGAGGACAAATGAAGAACTTGAAATGCTGCCAAAGCTGCCTTTGTTTACACATAAACACCAGTAAGAATTTAGTTGCCTTCCCCTCTTTTTCCACACCCTTCTTCTTATATATACTGGATACAAAAAGTTAGTAATTAGAAAACTAGAAAGGAGAAAAAATTGTCCATTTCTGTGGTTTCCCTTCATAAAATTTGTCATTAGTACATTCAATTTTGAAAAGTAATTTAAAGTGAATGTACTAGAGGCAAATTTTATGAAGGGAAGGGAAACCACAGAAAAGGACAAAATATGCTTGTTGGCAATCTGTAAGCAAAGCGCATTCAAAAAAGTTCAATTTACATGGCTCACTGCAAAGAAAGCATCACCAGCACCAACAGCATTACCAACACTGGTGGAGAATGAGGGGATTGAGGGAAAGAAAGTTTGGAGAATTTTCAGTACAGAAAAGGAAGCAAGAATTGCAGAAAGAAGTGATATTTTAAAGTAGCTGCTACCCCAGCTATAGCCAGTAGGTTTTGGGAACAACTTGCTTCCTTTTTTGCGTCTTTATCAGCTATTATAATAAAAGATACTGCCTCCTACAAACCTTGCCTTTCTTGAAGTTACATAGGATGGCTTACTTTGCTGCCCAGGTGGGAGGTTTCACTCTCTTCCCTTGTGCCCGCCCCTCTTTTCAGCTCTGACATTCTTTTAACCCTTTCCTGCATTGACTTAACTCAATAACCTGGCAGAAAACTAAACACAAAAAAATAAGTTAGCTTAGTTGTTGAGTTGAACCCATTTATTGAACAATCAGGTAATTACAGCAGGTGGAGCAAGAGTGAGGGCATATAACCTAAAGGTAAAGGGGCTTTGGGAAGGTAGGAGCAACAGGACTTTCTGGTTTTTGAAGCAGACATACTCTGTAGCTTTGTTCTTATATCCTTAGACCACTACAACTAAAATAAAAGTAGTGACCTAATAAACTTGACAAAGGTATATTGAAGTTAAAAAAAATCCCAAACCCACACATGAAACTAGTTAAGGGACTCCTGTGGGACATATGTTTTGGATTAAGGGCTTTCCAGAGTCAATGTAAAAAAATACATTTTCAAATATTTGGCACAGAATGGAAGTTGCAGTAATTTGCATGAAAGAGGAAAGATGAGGGGAGAAGCATAAGCCTTCAAGAAGAGACTTTTGCTTGAAGTCCTCAAACCTTTTGAAAACAGGTGAGGAACAGTGGAATTAGATTAAGTGCAGAAGCAGTAAAACTAAGAAGAAAAATCAACAGAGAGCAAGACTTGTAGGTTTCCATAGTAGCAATTTAAACAGAGGCATAATTCAAAATTGTAGTGTTGCAACTGGCATCCAAAGTTAGATATCTTAGTAGGGGTGGTTTCAGCAGAGATGAAAGAACAGAGCAAATAGTTCAGAAACATCAAGGGCAAGTAACGCACAAACCTATTCATTAGAAGGAAAGGAATTGGACATGGCATTAAGGTGAAAAGCAGTAGCAAGAAATTTGTCTCTCCAGTACTTTAGGAAAATGGAGAATTATGATGGGCTGTGATCACAGACACCAGAAGCAACAGTCCACCATTTCCGTCATCATCATCTTTAGATTATGTGACTATGTGGATCGTCTCACTGATAACAACTGGTCAAAACATGCATTGCCACAAACACAAGACAAGGTAGAGAAGCAAGTATCTTAAGAAAAACACAAGAATGTTTCTTTCAGTAGCACTGAAGTGCAATCTTGATTAGCTATGCTGAAACTGTGGTGATGCCAAACCAAAATTCTGGTTGCATCAATAGTCTAAACTGGCATAAATTGCCCCCACTGCCAGAAGAGGCAGTTTTATGCCCTATCTCCATGCTGATCCATCACCCAGCACAAACTTTCTATGGGGCTATACAGAGAACTGGGTCATGTTATTGATGTAGGTGAAGGTTCTGGGAAGAAGGTAGCAAAGGGGAAGAACTGTTTAACCCAGCACTACCTCTGAGGGAAAAAGTATCTTGGGCCATGGTTTAATATAGTTAATCCAGCTTTAAAACTCCTGGTGCCAGATCAAAAATTATAATCGTCTATGATACAATGCAAATTAACACTGCGGTTTGAATTTGTTTAAAACAGAACCCAAAATGGAAGAATTACCTGAAGACTGGTGAATTTTATGCGAATTAGATCTCTCTTCTCTTACAGTTAGTGTAACTGCAGCATAAGAGCAAAAAGGCATTGTCAGCTTTGTATTTTGTGTCCTGACCTAATTTAGTTCAAGTGTAATAATGGCCTCGCACCTCACCCAAATCAGGGTTGTCCTGTTGAGCGACTCAGTGGCACACAAACATCATATTAAAGTCCAGGGACCAGTGTCTTCTTTGCACTCTGGTCAACAATTTCAGTACTTGGAACAGGTTTCATCTTCATTTGTAAGAGGACACAGAGTGTAGGAGTTCTGATGTTATTACTGTAATCTTGTTCATATTGCTCCAATCCACAATGCCAATGGTTTGCCAGTATCTTTCGTTAGGTTACATTTAAAACTGAATCATGGACTGAGTGTTCGACATATTCAAGGACATCTTAGGTTAAAGATTTTGTAAGACTCATTTCAGCAGCTGTAACTGTCAATATCTAAAATGGCATTTCTCTGTAATAGCAGTTAGTTTGCAGGGTGCCATTTGCCAGTTCTCTTCTCAAAGGATAGGGCACTGTGAGTTCTTGGTTAGTTACCAGAACTTCCTATGGGTTCTGCAAAATCTGTCTTAAAATTTTTGGAGCAGGTCCTGCTGAATCAGGAAAGAGGGGGAAACAGATGTTTACTAAGGGACAAAGCATACAGCCTTGTGCTTACCAAAGCAGGATGAGAAGATAAGAGACTATTGATAAAGAAGAAAAACCCTGACCAAAGATCCTGTTTTCAACCTAAAGCCAGTTTGGGCCAGCTTCGGNCCTGCCACTTCTTGTAATTTGACTACAAGTTAGGTAACAGTTATTTTATTATGTTCACACCTACCAGAGGTGAAGAACATACTGAGAATTTCAACCGTCATTGGCACAAAAGTGTTTGTGCCTGGCTGTCCTGGCTGCAGAGAAATGTGAGAAGATGACCTAATTACACCCAAAAAAGAAGTTTCAAGTGTGCCATAAAAACACACATTGTAGGTAGGCGAGATTTTGTGTGGTTTTGTTTTTGTTGTTTTTTTTTTTTTATAGTTGAGATGAATGATATTGAAATAACTTTCGGCCATCAAGTAGGAATAACTGGTTACCTAATTTTACGGCAACAATTTGAGGAAAAATATCTAATAAGTACTATTTACTTGGCGTTATGAATTTTGAAAGCCATTCAGCACCCAGGCAGGGGATTATCTTTTTCCCATGGTGCATGAACAGCAACAGTCCCCCTTGCAAGAGTAAGGAAGTGGAGCAGGAGGGCAAGCCACAAGTCGTGGAAGCACAGGAGAGGGAAACCAAAGCGCTTTATCGAAGAGGACAGGGCCCACGGAGTCACAGGGCCAGCCGCTCTGCCGCATGCGAGGGCTCACAAGCTCTGCCTATGAGGGCACGGACAGCACAGACGCTGCCCCGGCCCGACAGCCCCCGGCCGGCACCCCCCGCCGCAG
>WEIT01022463.1:652-24541 GCA_013389985.1 Dryoscopus gambensis | reverse complement strand
GTGCTGGGCGGCGACGGTGCTGCGTTGCCCCCGGGCTGTAAGTACGACGGGCGTCCCAAGAGCGCCGGCAAAGCGGCGGCCGGCGGCCCGGCGGAGGGGAAGGTGGTGTGTAGCAACCTGGAGCTCGCTCAGGTCCTGCCTCCCGAGGCGCTGCCCAACCGGACGGTCACCCTGTGAGTACCGTTCCCCCGTGGGTGATGGGCAGCCTCGCTGCGACGTGGACGGGGCGGAGGGGGAGTGGGAGCGCCGATCTGAGGTGAAATGGGGTGGGGTGGTGGGGGCAGTGGAAGCGTAGGTGACTCCCCTCTACTACTGGAGAAAGCCCCGGGAGCGGATGTGCTTTTCATGTTTGCCAGTAGTTCCCTGGGATGGTCATTTGAGAAGGGGGCGAAGTGTCCCGTAACTCACCGGCGCGACGGCCCCGTCCCGTGGAGCTCCCCCCGCGCCGCCGCCCATCCCGGGGAACAGCATCCCCAGCTGTCCCTCCTTCATCCCTCAGTAGGCGTGCTGTTTTTGAGCGGAGGCAATCCTTGCTTATCCATTTGAATAACAAGTTTCAAACAGGATATGCAACTTAATCCAAAGTAAAAAATATGTTGCCGCTTACTTAGACGTAAGCGTGCACATGTAAAGAGAGGCTTTGCAAGTTGTTTTCCTTCCTGAGACATTACTGGGTCACTCTAGCAAAGAAGCTCATAGGATGGTTTGGATTGGAGGGGAGCTTTCAAGATCAGCAGGCCCAATCTCCCTGGCATGGGCAAGATCTTCCTCAGCACTGGATCTCATCAGTGGATGGTCCCAGAAATGGAACCCTTGCCCCTTCTTTAGAAAGGCTTATTGTGCCTGTGCTACCATGGGAAGACTCCAGTGCAAGCAAGTAGTGTGCAAGAAAGTCAATGAAAGCTTAAGATACTTATCTGCTTAACTGGAAGTCACAGGTTTGAAAGATCTACCAGTAATATGAGATTTAAAATGTACAGAATGTACTGTGATGAGAACAACAATCTGCTGCTTTTGTGAATGCTGACAGCATTGAAACACCAAGGAAGGGCTTCCTTCCGGAAGTCCTAGTGAGGTGTGAACCCAGGAGATGCATGGACCTGGACCTGTGAGAAAGGGAAAGCAAAAAAATGGGAGCTGATTAAGGCTAAAGTAGCTGTTCTTGCTTGAAAGTCTGCAAAGGTTCAGACAATAACTCTAAATTACTTGTGAGAAGTGGTTATAGATGTTCCTATGTGAAGTTTCTGAAGTAGAAAACAAAGCAAAAAATAGAAGTAACAGTAGTTTGGTCAACAAATCTGTTTTCGTTTTTGTTAGCCTCAAATGCTTTGGAGCTGATTAAATGTTATGAGTATGGTATTATCCATAAAGATTTTGATGTAAGTAGATATTAGTATGGTTGATATGCTGAAGTTCACTGTGGGGTTCTTTTGGTTCAAAAAACTTTAATCACAGCTCTGATTGCTGTGAAAGACAAGCAGATGCCAAACACAGCAGCCTTGCTGTGAGCAGATCTTTGTTCATCATTGCAGTGACAGAAGAATTTGGAAGAATAGTTCATCTTTCATTTTGATTTTCATACTCCTTCAATATCTAGAGCATATCTACATACACTAATTAGTAGCTTTCAATTAACCAGGCTTTGAAGTTCATAACAACTGTTGAAACATTTATTTTTCTGGTTTGAACTTTTTAATAGACATAGCAAGAAACAATATCATTTTTTCATTGTTATTTGTAGCAAATATCCTAACTATGTTGATACAACTTTATGAACGTACACTTCAAAATTTTGCTTGAATATAAGGCAAGGATTATTAAACCAATGACCTGCTTTTTCCAAGAGAGTGGACACTAATTGTTGTGTTCAGGTTCAGAATCTTTCGAGTTTGTTGATTCTTGAGGTGTGACTTTCCATTCTCTGAGAGTTTTTGTTTAGTTATGGTTTGATTTTTTTATTTTAACTATTGTTACTATTACCAAATCCATGGTAACCTGGATAGAAAGTGTTGGTGATCTATGGGGTTTGTTGCTAAATGCCATTTCACTAACATGTTGATTAGTAGTGGCAGGATTAATTGTTACCTAATCTTTTGCCAAAAATTACAGTTTTTTTCCCCAAACTGATACTTAAAATTGCAGCACTTGGTAAATAGTTGTCTGATTAGAGTCACACTGCCCTGAGTTATCTTGAATCTTGATTTTCGTGAGATTCACGTATTAAGATAAGTACTAGTTCTGTTAGATCTTTTTGGATTATTGGATCACTGCAGAGATATGTTGCTGAAAATAGATCACTGTTGTGTATATCAGCTGCATTTTAATTCAGTTAATTTTCTTTTATGTTGACTCTATTTTGCACAAACCAGTTTTAAATACAACGACCTATGTAGTTTTATATGACTTTTTGTTTTTTGAATGAGTTAGGAATGATGCAAATGAAGTGATTATATGCATTTTGGAAATACTGATTTCATTCTTACCACTGGTAAACCTCTTAGATTTTCAGCAGATTAGCTACTGTGCCTTTAGCATTTACCATTTCTTTTTTCCCAGTGAAATATTTTTGAGGACAATGGTCTCTAAAAAGTGAGAAAATAAGAGAAATAGTGGAAATTAGGTTAAGTGAGTAGCATCTGAGGATGCTGGCCAGGTTCCTTCTTTCTTGCACACCATTGTAGTTAGTGGTTAATGATGATATAAGTTGGGCAACGTCACTTAATTTACGAAATGCCTTGGGCTGTGTTTGCCACAAAACATGTTATTGTCCCAGTAATTTAGGTCAGCGTGATGAGAATCTTCAGTTACAATTCAGAAAAAAAAAAAAATCCTAACTTGATTTCAATTGATAAGAGGTACAGTAAGCTTTTTTATGATTGAGGAAGAAAAACATGCAGGAAGAGGAGTATTAAAGTATGGAGACATGTTTATGGGAGAGCAAGTAACGTTTAGGATTTCTGGCAGTACTGTAAATTGGTTTTCCTTTACAATCAAGGTAGAACTAGATGTTGCTTTATGGGGCACTTAGGTCAAATTCCAAGGTGAATTCAAGTTCGTTTATAGCTAAGGAAGGGACTTTTTTCCTAGCATTATATAATAACAACTGGTTTGGATGCAAATGAAGAGTGTATCTACATGAACACCATAGATGGCTTTGACCTTTGTAGGTTAAGCAGCCAGATCACATGCTTTTGGTTTGAAAATACCAAAGCAGGGTGAATGTAACTGTGGTTTGTCTGCCATCCTCTTTATTTCAATAGATACTGAAGCCATTGCCACGATGCAAATTTAAGTAAGGAATGCACTATAATAGAAGTCTGAGATAAAATATCTGTTGCTGTTGCGTTTCTTGATGCAAACTCAGATGATGGTGGATACTTGTTTGAGCTTGTTGGCCATTAGCCATTGCTTTGTTTTTTGGAAGAGAATGTGTAAGTCCACTGAAGACAAGCCCATGAAGCTTATTATTTGTTTAGAATATAATTTGCCCATTACATATGTTATTGGAACAGGAATCTAAATAAACAAAGGAAAAGCATATATATTCAGTAAAGAATTGCATTTCTGAATCAGGAGGCTTACTGCTCTGCAAACATCTTTGCTTAAGCACATATCCTCATGGGAGCATAGGAGTATCAGTGTTTGCACTTAAAAAAGTGTTAGGATTTACATGCCAGAGCATTTACCTGGATTTATGTTCAGAGCTTTTCAAAGATACGGTTAACTGGGTTGCTGTTAGGAAACATCTTAAAATGTTACAGTTTTTGTCCAGCTCTAAATCACATCAAACTACATCCATTAAGCAGCTTATAGGCATATTTGGGCTTCCAAATATCTGTGCAATTTTTCCATTTATGACACAAGTTTAATATTTCAAAAGTTTCAAAGCAAAATGTCACTCATCTTGTAAGAAGCCACTTGTATAGCAATGTGCGATTGCACTGTAATTATCTGAGTCATGTGTAACGTAAATGTCCTCTCTGTAAGTTTGCCTCTTTTAAAGTACATTTCTATTTACTAACTTGATGGTACTCTTGATAGCTATTGGTTTGGGGTTTTTTTTGTTGTTGTTGCTGTTGGAATAGTCAATTTTAGACTGTTTAAGTGATCAGTACTAATAATTTGGGCAGCGATAACGTTTTTGAAGGTACAAGGTGCTAATAATCCCCATTAAAACTTAAAATTTTCTTTGACCAGTGGATACACAGGCTATGCAAAATGCATTTTACATATGAACACAAGGCAGTACAGAGATAGTACTTGAGAATTGTAGCCACAATGTAGTAATTCACAAGTACGTGTACGTGCCTTTTTCAGTGACCTGACTCCTAAAAATCATGAGAGTGAGTGTGTCATTTACTGATAGCCTTGTGTTCTATACTTTTATCAGATTTTGTGTGTCTTTTACTGTTGTTGTGACCCCTGCCTAGCTCCTGCCGGCTAGCGAAGGCAGGGGTCCTGGGGCAACNAGCATTCCCTTATCAGGGTTTCGAAGGGCCCGCGGGCCCAAGGCTTGAGCCAATGAAAAGCTCACAGGGGAGGGACCAAAGGCCGGGTTACATCTTAGGAATATACCATACATTTCCAAAGGGGGAAACAGAACAAACCATTTAAAGGAAAATACATCACCACATTTTACCTGGTTGAGAAGATAACCAATTTCGTGCCTTTCTGTATGTACTTTTCCAACATGGATTCATTGCTGTGAGCTTGTTACAGGATATTGAGTACATACAGTATTCTCTTATTGTGTACACTTTTGTATATATTTGAGAATTGCAAGAAAATTCTGATGTCACAGTATGAACAGTGTTTTCTTCTAAATTTCAATATTTAGTTCTATCTGAAAAACTATTCAACTTTGGGAGACATCATGTTACATGGTTTATATGTGTCCACTGGGATACACTGACAAGATTGAATAGTGTTTTCCTATTTCATGAAGTGTTGCAATAATGACTTTAACATATGTGGTGATTTTGTAACTGGCAGTAGTCTTCATTCAGTATTGTATTCAGTTATTGTATTGATTCATACTTCTTTTTAATTAAAAAAATTACTCTTCTATATAAGCATTTTTTAATTCTTTTATGTGCCTTTCACAATGAGATTATTGTACTTGTGATTAAATACATGAGATAATTAGAAATATGGCTTCTGTACCATAGATACAGCTGTAGCAGTTGTTACAAGCCTGGGGCTCAGGTTTTGCATCAGAGTTATGTATTGGTTACTGTTGAGTTGAAAATAAGGGAGAAAGAGCTAAGTGCTGCAAAATTCTGGAGAGCAGATACAAGTTTTTGTAGTGCAACTTTTTTTTTTTTTTAATTCTCAGAGCTACCATATTAATGTAAAATTGCCCAATACCTTTGTTCCTAAGAAGATACCCATATAAGCTATGCTCTTCATGTGTTCATTAGCCCTTCAATTAGCCCTAAAGTGACTATTAAATGTTGAATGTGTTCTGCTGTATCTAGACTGAGGAAGACAGATTTTAATCTTCACAATTAATACTTCTTTATTTTATTGTTGTGTTTTATTGGTCAGTAGTATTCCTGGGTTTGCTTCAGAACGGCAAAATACTAAAATTTTTATTTAATGCCAAGAGTAAAATAATTGAACTAGAATTTGTGCTGCAGTGATGAGGAACGAATAACTTCTTATGTCTCATTGCCTGCAGTTTGCTCATGTTTCAGAGGTTATTTTTGTAATTTCAAACAACTATGGAGCTGCAAGTTTAGACTTTTCGGAATTTAATGGTTCCCATATGTACTTTGTATGGGCCAGGTATGTTGCAGGTTCATGGATTTGTCATTATTGCCTTGTACAGTCTATCTTCACCATCACAGTCTATAATTTTGGAACCTATTCAGCTTAAATGCATTTTTTGTACTACGTGTTACTCCATAATGATTAAAAAGACGAGTGTTTCTTTTCATCTGTGATAATAAATTGTTTTAAATTAAGAATGTCACATAAAGTATGTTTTCATGAGTTTTGCTTTCTGTAGTGAGATAAAGAGTGAATTTTAAATTCTGATTTTTAAAATTCTATATAATTTATTAAATGTCTTTAGTCTTTGCATAGTAAATAGGTAAGAATTTTATTTTCACCTTGTATTCAGTGGGTGTTTAGCAGTGAAAACTGCAAAGTCTGTTCCTCTTAGAGTGCTAGAGATCATATCCATTAATTACTGTTCATGTGAATCACTGTGTTGTGGCTTCTCCTTGTGCAGTGCTGCAGGGCACGTCCAGTGGTGCAGTGCAGTGCTGTCCTACAGATCTCCGGGCTGCCCTGGAGTGAGTGGGATGCAAGTGCACTGCAGTGCAGAGCCTTTAGGTCCCCAAGGAGCAGGCTTTGGTTGCATGTGTGATCCAAGCTGGTTAGCCAGTTTTGGCTGGCCTGCAGAGTTGTCACTTCTGGATTAGGAAGCTGACCTTTTTGGTAAGACAGACCAACTAAAAGCTTTTTTTGGGGGAAAAAAACCTAAACATAATAAATGCAGATTGATTAAAGACATTTAGGAAATAGGCACTTTATTCTACAGTTCTGTCTGCACTGGACAGTGTGTTCTAGGATTCATCCAGACTCCAGGTGGCTGAGGGCTGTGCTGTCTTCAGGTGCTTTGTCTAAGAGTACAGTCTGTGCCCTCTGCTGCGTCAGTTCAATCTAGGGAAAAGAAAGTGCTTTGACGTAGGGGGAGGGAGGTTAGAGTCTAGATACAGAGTGAATAAAGGCAGGAAGATTGGATTAAGAGGCTGAAGCTGTTGCTGGGAGTTGGAATGAAGTGTGAGTTTCTTTGAATGGATATGTCAGTTACGGAGGTGGGAAATCAGAAAACTTAAGAGTGAACGAAGGCAGACCAAATATGGTACTGAAGGCTGAGTGTAAACTGGCTTGATGTGAGATGAGCAAGATTCTTGGAAATTCAGCAGCTACCCCCAAAATCACTAAAGACAGGATTAACATCTGTATGCCAGTAAGAAAAGATGGGTCGTATAAGGAATGGTAGTGATGTAACACAGTCCAGGAAAATTCTTCTAGTGCTGTCCTCATGATGTGCTCCACCTGAGCTATTTCTGTCAGGTACAAGGACTCCTTATTAGTTTGCCCATGTTGTTATAGAGTGTGTTTTACCTTGAAACTTAGTACCAGGCAGAATTTTCGCAAGTTACGCTTAGATTTCGAAAAGTGCCATGTCAGACATGCTGGTCAACTTATTCCAATACCTCGAACTGTTGTTTTAGGATAACAGCCTCTGGTGTTAGGAGGAATTTAAAGCAATTCTCAAATTTGTGTGTTGATGGGCTCATTGACATTTCCGTGGATTGCAGTGACCTGACCTTACAGCTGTGTGCTGGAGATCCCCTTCAACCCTCTCTTTCCTGCTTCTAACATAGGGATGATGAGATGCAAGGGCTGAGGAGAGATCTCACCCTCTGAGTGGGGAATGTTGCATCAGCATCCAGCTGTCTGTAAAACTGTAGCCTAAACTGGAGCTGGTGTGTTCATACCGTCACCTCACAGTCTCTCACTCACTGTGTGGATGTTTGTGGGTTTTTTCCCTCCCCTCCCTGGCTGCAGTACTAGCATTTGTCTGGCTCCATGCCTAGTCAGTTCAGGGAGCTAAGCAATCCAAAACCTGTTCAGTTCCATAAGATTAGGATATAAATTTTTGTAAATGTATCTTTGTGTGCTAGCAGCTGACAGGAAGTGCTTGTTAAGGTGTCTAGACAAAACGCTTTCTAGAGAGCAGGTACACCTGATCGGAAGTGTGAATACATGTGAGACTAGGTGTGACAGTCCATGCTTCAGTTAGTACTACTGTGATATGACACAGAGAATTTATTAATTTATTTGCTGTAGCAGCTAAAGTTAGGAATGGCTGGCAAGACATCCATGTGCAATCTCATTTGAAACAAGTTACTCTCTTGCATGTGTGTATGGAGGTTTTTGGAGGTAAACTTGCACTGAACTGCAAGCCAGGGGGAATCCTAAAAAATGTATATCTGGTGCCTAAGTGAGAAACTCAGGAGGGAACAGAAGGTAGTAAAACAGGACAGTTATTACAGAAGTTGATCATTATATCTTAAAATAATGCAGATGCTACAAATAAAAGCAGGGGGTAGAGAACTTGGAGGAAGCTTCCTAGAATGCAGGTCACGAGGGTTAGACTTCCAGTGCTTTTTATTAACTTTAGAAATGGCAACACAGAGTCAGTGTTGGAAGGAATCCGGTGAAGTTGTGTCCTCTCAATTTTCTCTTTGGTAGGCTTTTGAATTTGGGATAAGTACAAGAAAGAAAGAAAGGCTTGGCTGGTAATCTTGAAATTTCACAAGAATTTCTTCTGAAAGTAGTATGATTTTCAGCAACATTGCTACTCATTCTTGCATTCTATTTTGCCCCTCAGCTCTGTCCTTTCCTAAAATGATTTTTATTTAATACTTTTACATAGAAAACTTGCTAAGTTGCTCTGGTGATTGGCACTGTATTTCACTAGAAATAAATTCTGTCCTTAAGAACAGAATGTTTTTAATGAAAAGCAATAAATAAAGCATGTTGCTGCATACTGAATATCAAGAAAAATATTCTTTAATGACAGTGCATAGTGAGCATTGCTGCTTGAATGATCCAGGGATTGTGTAGGAAAAATAAAGATTCCTCATTAGATTATATAAATTTAGCACAATGCCAGTTAAAAATTGAGCAGTATAAATAGGTACAGTTTTAATTCTGTAATTTCATTACTTCTGAGTGGTTTAGTTTACAATTTTAATATTGTTTAATATGCATAATAATGAAATATTGCAGGAAATCTTTTTATCTGTTGCAAGCTTATATTTTGCAAATGTTTCATTGCTCAGCTTCCTGAATTAAAATATTTTTGTTGGATTGGAAAATACTGTCTCCTTTTGTTAGAGTTTTGGAATGATTCATAGTTCTTTCTCTGAATAAAGTCTATGGAGTGCTTTCATTTCAGAGTTACTTTTAAACAAGTACTGTTTGTGTTCTGTTCAGTCTGTTACTAGGTTTCTTTCCCTTTGGCACTAGTAACTCACTAGAAGGCAAAATACTAACTGTTGAAAAATACTGGGTTTATATCCTTGTTAAATCACAGTTTCTACAAGATAAGCTTTGAGGAATGTGTTTCTTTTTGCATGTTCATGGCTTTCAGCAGAAAGCATTTTTCTTGGTTGTTCACAGATGGTTATTTTAATCTGACTTTTACTGGTGGCCACTTTCCCAGTCCTTAGAATATGCAGTCATCATGAATTGATCTGATTTATTATCTACTTCCTGGCTCTCCATTTGAGTCTTTTAAAATGTGTTTTGGATGCTACTTCAGCTTTCAGCTAACAGTTACACTGTCTTCCAGTCTTCATACAGGCTTCTCAGTGGCCATTTTCACTATTCAGTAATGGTGTTAATGGATGTGTGTGTGTTTTAACAATATGCTCTGGATTAGGATTCATTTGTAATGTTAGGAGATGCATTCTAGATTCCTGTCTAGTTAACTGCTGTCTTAGCAATGGTTGCTTTATAGCTGGCAAGGCAAAATAGTTTCACAGAACAAAACTTTTTCCACTTAGTGTTTATTACCTCATTCTAATGGTTAAAAAGGATCCAGCTATGATTTTTTTCCCCCCTCTCTATGAGAAATAAAAGTTAGTACATCATCTTTAGTATCTATTGCTAAAATTCTTTGTAATACTAAGGACAGACTGGGTTTGACTGCATTTATGTTTCGCATGCTGGGCATCTGTTGCGGTTTGTGGCTTCTGCGATGGTAGGCAAGCCGCAGACCTTCCTAGAGGGCGCTGCGAGGACTTCTTGGGGAGAGCGGCTGTTCCCGCTTCCCGTAGCCCTTCCGAGCTGCCCTGCATGGCTCCAGCTGGCTGTCTGCTCCACAACACGGTGGCGATAAAGGAGGCGAGAAGGCTCCCCGCATGGGGGCTTCAGAGGAGCTTTAGTCACATGGTCCCAAAGGCAGAGAGCCACATGGTGACAGGCTGGATCCCCAAGGCAGGGAGGGAGATGCATGGCCTGGACTTAGGATTTTATATGGGGATAAGGGGGGTGGAGAGAGCACATGGACTAATGGTCTCAGGGCACAGGGGCGGTACATGGGCGGAGTTGGGCTATTGGGACCAATGGGGAGAATCTGAGGGAGTGGCCAGGAAGAGGGGCGGGGGAGGGAGGCCAACGTGGGGAGGGCAGGCAATTTAGTAAGTGAAGGAGTGGGAAAATACAGCATCACAGGCGTCTACTGCCAAAGGATCTTGCCGTAAGTTAAGACTCTTAGTTGAGTTTCTTTTCAGTTTTGCCAAAGTCTTCTGCCAGTTTATGGAGCAAAATGGAAAATGGGCTTTCTGATTCAAGCTGTATTCAACAAAGAAACATTTCAGCAATGTTCTTGGAATAGGTAAAAAGCGGGGGGGGGTTGAGGGGGTTGGTACTTTTTTTTTCTTGAGGTACATTGTTTCAGATCACCTCTTTGTCTCTCTACAGCTCTTCTGCTCAGTCAGAGGAAGAGGAAAATGCTTTGTTGTAAGGTGATTTGAGACATCCATAATCCTTTCTAGAACCTACTTTTCAGCTTCTTGTTCTTCCAAGTTTTTTGTGTTAATTCCCATGGCCTTGTTTTTTTAACACGGGAACTAACATTGCCTGTGTTCCACGTTTTATTTTCTGATATGTGAGTGTTGGACAAGCAAAATGCATTTCTTCCAAGCAGGTGTTGTTGATCATTTAAAAGAAAATAAAAATCTTATATGTAGCTCATAAGAAATACAGAGTAACAATGACACTGGGCTATGGAAACCCCTCTGTGAAATCTTCAGTGACGTCATTTAGCTTTCAAAGTCATTTGTTAAAGAGTTGAACAAATGGGGATGAGTGGAGCTTTCATCTCAATGGTAGCTCTCTACTGTTTTCTCTTTAGACTTTTTAATGATGGAAAAATTTGCATATTTTCAGAATTACTTGCCTCTTTAGAAAAATTATGGTTGTAAACTGGTAACTTAGAGTTATTATTGATCACAAATAATATCCTCTAAGTGGTACATAATAGTCCATCATTTCATCGTACATTAATGCACAGAAACTGTGAGAGTGACTATAAAACATCTCCTTCGAGGTGAATGCTTTATTGTGTTTTGTCTTCTTGTGCCACATCTCTTAATACTTCAAATAATGTATAGTCTATATATTAATAGCAAGTTTTAAACCGCATTTTTTTGATTTCGCAATATTTGTGTGATGAAGTGTTTTAGGTTATATGGAATGCTGTAAAATCTATCATTTATTGTACTAAACCTTTATGGTTGAGCAACTAACAACCTGTGCAGAGAAAATACTAAATCAGTCTGACTGTAATTTTTAAATCACACTCAAGAGAGAAATTTACCTTGTACCCAGATATTCAAAGGCATCTACTTTAGGCCTGTTATTTTATAGGCAGTGTCAGAAAACTAATTTTTTTTTTCTTACAGAACTGTTATTTTTATTTAGTTTGTATTTAGTTCAGTCAGTTATAACTACTTTGAAGTGGTTCTGGCTCCATTTTGAATAACTTCTTTTTCTGGAAAAAAATACAGGTAAATCAGTAAATCTTAAGATAAAGTAAATTTTAACTAAGATACATGCTAATTTCTGTGCTGCCAAGGATTGTAAATTGCTTGCTTGCTTGCTTGTATTGGCTTAGATCAACATTGACTTGTGAACCTCATGGGGTTTTCATCCTTAATTTCTCTAGAAGTCTGGAATTGGTCTGAATTTTTTTCTTGCTGCTGCCATTATGCCTTATGTTCAATTTGCGTTAACTATTAATGAGTTTTATAAGCTCCTTCATTTAATTCTTTATATATTATTACTATTCTTCCTTATGCATACATTTTGAATGTATTTCAACATCCTTTCTGGATGTTGAAATAAAGGTGCTCTTTATTTGGTTTACTGAATGTATCTGATACCTACCATTTTTACAAATAATACTTACTGTTTAGTTTGAAAATTTTTTCTCTTTGAGTAGAAGTGGAAGTAGTTTCAAAGACTTAAGGATGTGTAATCTTAATGCTTCAGGTTAAACTTTACTAATTTCGTGGGCATTCCAATTTGTAGACGGTTATTATTATTATTACCACCAAACTTGCACTCTTGCAAATGTGTATACTGGTTTTCTGTTAAATGCTGTGCGATTCTTGATGGGAAGATTCCTTGAAATATATGTACATTTTTTAAGAGTACCTGGGCTTCCTTGGTTTCTACATATGTTTTTAAAAAACAGCACTGTTTCATTCATTCATTCATCTACATTATCACAGCTGCAGCCAAGGGACAATTTTCCTTATTTTCTTCCTGTGAGGTAGCTTAATGTGTTGGACTACAGAACTATGTTTTCACAAGAGCAAATGCTCTTAGCTGCCACTCTAGTAGATGTTACAGGCATTATAGCAATAAAATAGTAATTTCTCAGTATACTTTTAAGTATTTTTTCCCCTTCTTCCTTTCCACCATTCTTGTGATCAGTCTTCACCTGGTATTATCTGACTGTGTAGCATACTATGTTGATCACACTTGTGTAGTTGACATATAAATTCATCTCCTGGGAAATGCCCTGGGTAAATGTGTAGTTTAATGTTTGCTTCTTGTAGAGCAGCGGGCTCTTGGGATGACTTGAGATGAGCTGCAGAAATAGATGGTAACGATTGGAAGGTGAAAAGAAGGAACAAGGACTTGTTACCTTTGTTGAATGATTTTACGTTAACTTCAAGAATTTTCAAACCTTCCTACCATCAGGCTGGAAATGGAAGGATTTTCAGTTTGTTCAGGTGTCTTGACTCACTTTGTATGAGATGAGAGAGAGAGAGAGAGAGAGAGAGAGATTGAGTCAAAGCCGCAACTTTTACACAAAAAAAAAGCCTGCTCTATGTTTGTCTAAACTACAGAGACTTGAGGCAGTCTTTGAGAAACCTGGAGAAGAAAACTACATAGTGTAATACATAGTTGTGTCAAAATGGTCCTGTTTTCATAGACTGCTATTTCTGTATTTTGGTTTTATCTTACTGATTTTGTGTTTTGAAGTATTAATCCTTGTCATTATATAGTAAATTTTGTGCAGTGGAGGAAAAAGGGGGGGGTGTGTGGGTGTGTGTGTGTGGGTGTGTGTGTGGGTGTGTGTGTGTTTGGTTTATGGCTGTTGTGGAGGACATCGGAAAGATGTAGTGGACTGGAAAGAAATCTCATAATGGCACCTTTAAGTGCAGAAGTAGTTATCCAGCCTGAAGATGTCATTGGTGTAAGTGAAGAAGTGCAGGGACATGTTGGAGATGAAGGATGCATTTGACAAAGGACCTGTCTGAAATTGAAGTGACTGTAGCAGAAGTTGTGGAACAATCTGACAGAGGGAATAAATTTCCAGGACAAGATGGTGTGACTGAAGAGCTTTTAGAAGAATTCAGGGATGAAATGTCTGAAGTCTTGCTTAGAATGAACTTGATTTTTGAGGATTGGATGATAACAAATGCACGTTTTTATAAGTGCGTCACCATCTGCATAGTTCCAAGTCTGATGTTTGTGTTGAACAAATCAATAAAGTTTGTAATAACCGTATTGGATACCTGAATAAAGGTACCATGGAAAATTTGCATCTTCTGTAATGAGCAGCTCTTCTCCACAGTCCTTTGGAGTTCTTCAGAATTAGCAAAATATTTACAAGGTTGATCCAGCTGTTAAAATGAGACATGCTTTTCTAAAAAGTGTGTCTGTCCCTTGCCAAAGACATTTGATGAAACGAGTATGTCAGTCTTAAATGGAGGATCACCACATCAGCAGGTGACTTGCTAAAGGATAAGAAGAGGGTGTGGCAGTAAATGGTTATCCTTCTCGGTGGAGTGGAGGCATAGAGACCTGTAACGCACAACTTATTTCTTAATGACCTGTAAAACAGTGTGAGTAAGGGGTTGACATAATTGGGTGAGTTGATTGATGTAATAAGGATGAGGATAAAGTGAAGAATTTTGGAAGAAGTTTGTGAAAGTAATTGGGCAATAAAATGGCAGCAGCAGCACACTGTAAAATGAAAAATGTGTTGGGGACTAAAGCACTCCTCTCTTATATAAGATGATGGGCATTGAGCTGACCAGAAATCTTAGACTCTTAGCACAAGTGATGAAGGCATGTATTAGGCATTGCAAGGGAAATTGTAGGAAACAGAACATTATTATTCCAGTATGTAGATTTGTGACTTGTCTGTGTGTTGAGTACTATTTCAGTTCTGGTGGTCTTACCTTTCAATTTTTTTAGCGTAATAAAGCTGGAAAGAACTCAGAAATTAAGGTGGCACAAATGGCTTTTGTGTAAAGAATAATTAAGTAGAACGTGGATTTTACATCTAGAAAGAGACATCTAGTGTTGTAAATAATTGCACATGGTAAAAAGAGGGTGAGGGGATTGATTACTGCATGTTTCACTGTTTAGAAGTGGGGAACATTAAATAAAGCTGCCAGGAGGTGTTTTAAAAATGAGTGAGATGAGGCATTTTTTATGGAATGGAGCATTGTACTGTGAAGCCTTTTGTAAGGAGTGTTGCAGATGCCAAAATTTGACATTCTGAAGGCAAATCAGCTGCTTTTTTTTTTTTTAGTTCTGTAGTCCAACACATACAGAGAACTATGTAGCTGTATAGAAAGCAGGTCCTTCTAAGTGAGGAAATATCCAGCTGTACAAAGAATTTCCTACCTTGAGGATAATTAGCATCCGCTGTGATCTGTGCAGATGGCTATGATTGGAGGATCGGGTGCTTGGCAAGATGGGCCTGATCCAGTTATTTCAGTGGAAGAGGGAATTTGTGGTTGTGTTGTCCTTGAAGAGAAGAAAGGATAGATGAGTGCTTGCTGAGCTTATTTGCAGGTGTTTTAAAAAGACTGCATTGAGGAGTAGGATGAATGTGTGAAGGATAGCTGGGAAGGGTGGTATGGTCTGGGAGAAGTGTGTGTGTGTGTGTGACTGAAAATGGGAAACAGGCAATATGCTGCTTGGTTTGGAAAACCAAAATGGGTACAGAAGACAAGAATATTGAATGTATTGATTGGTTCTTTAATACTTCATTTCTACTACACCAATTCTGGGGTCTTATTAGGGTAATCCTAGATGGGTGTACTTCCTCTCAGATGTTACCATATATAAGCTTGCGTGGTACTTAAAACAGATGACATAGAAAATATTTTTTCTCCGTCATAATATTTAAGCAATGCTGCTGTATACACCTCAAGACAATGAGCTTGGCATTGTAGTTTGATACGCAGGCTGTTAAACTAAAAGAGTTACAAAAGAAGTGTAAGCTGCAGCAAAAAATTTTGTTACCAAACTTATAATACATTGTTCTTGATTGGTTTTATTTACAGGATTTTGAGTAACAATAAAATAACAGAGTTGAAGAATGGTTCCTTCTCTGGATTACACCTTCTTGAAAGATTGTAAGTACTTCTTAAAAAGCTGTTTTCACTTTAAAAATTAAGTAATATACTGGTTATGTTTCATTAATAATTCTGAGAACATAATGTCTTAAATAAGAGATGTGTTCTTTATTTTGATGTATTTTTTTGTGATTGAAGAGTTAACATAGTTAAGTGTTCTCTTAATATGAATGAATGAATTACTCATTAATATGAATGGCATGTAACAGCAAAAAAGTGATGATCTCACCTGCAGGCAAGAGTGCAGTTTCAGTGGGAAGTTTACTAGAATGCTATAATAGATGGATTTGCTTTGTTGGTTTCATTATGCAAACACTTACATTGTAAAGAAAATTACTTCTTTAATTTCTTATAAAGTGTCAAACCCTTTGTTGAACAGTTACAAAGTATATTTGCAGGGGAAGGAGATGTATTAGAGCCTCTAAGAGAGAGTGCATTTATTATAGATTTACTGTTGACATTTATTTTAAAAGTTTTGCTGCTTACTTCACAGCTTCAGTACATGCCAAATGTACAGGGGGTGGGAGTGAGTCTGATGGGAGTAACTTCTTGGATATCTTTTGCTTCCTGTTTTCACTTTCCCTTGCAGATGATACATTGCCTGTGGGATAAGAAGCAGCACTGTAGCTTCTGTTACAGTCAGCTTTTTTCCAGCTGGTAGAAGGTCAGGATTGGCAGGTTGATCTACCTGGAAGCAAGCATAAACTTTAGAGATAAGGATTTTTCTAGGCCATTTGACTGGGAAACTAGCCAGTTTCATAATCATCTCACAGCATCTAGGAAGAGTTCCAAACGACTTTTGGCTTCAGGGGATTAAAAGTATTTTATTCTCCCTCTAAAACTCAAAGGCTCCAATCCCAGTCACCTGACCTAAATAAATTCAAACACTTCTACCACTGCCTCTCCCACATACCAGAAGAAAATGTCTTTTCACTGGCAGATGAGCTTTATTGTAGAAGTAAGGTGCTGTGCCAAAGAAGCAAGGTTATCAGCAGTGATGCCATTTGCTTAGGTAGTGAAGGCATCTGCTGACAGCTGTTATTTGTTGAAACTCATTACAATTTTCCGACAGGAAATACTTGAAACTCTAGTTAGTTTGAGATAATGATTTAAGTTTTCTCCATGAATCCAAATCCTAATCTTCTTTAAAATCATAAGAATGCAGCTTTCTTCCATTTAATTCCTGTCCTTTGTAAGGGTTTTTTAGGTTATTTTAATATCTTCTTTCCTGAAAAAGAAAAGAAAGCAGGAAGGCTGGCATCATATTTTGAACATTTAAATGAGCTGGGATAGCAGTATTTTAGAGCGTATGGTAGTCTGATCAGAATGAGAACGCTATTGTGCACTGTTGTTGGAGTTAATGCATCAACAAAAGTTTAATAATGGCCAGATGTCTTCATTATAACTAGTGTGCTACACTAATTAATAATGATAATATTTTCTTTTTTTTTTCCTTTTGTACATGCAAGACTTGTTTAAAAGCCATAGATATTTAACCATAGTAAAAGTAAATTTTTCTTCTTTAAATGCTTTTGTGACCTTGGACAGAAACTACTATTGTAATGAAAATAATTTTTCAAACGTAAATAGATAATCAATAGTAAAAGGAAAAACAGTTGAAAGTCACAGTACTATTTTAAACGTTCACATTATGTTAAGTAGTTTCCAGTTACTTTCCCTAATGTTCATTGTGATAACTTGCATGCCTTGAAAATTGCCCTTTTTTGACATTTTTTGCTTACTTTTATTTTTTCTTACTACTCATGCTTGCCCTTGTTTCCTTACGAGTGTTTTTTGCCTTGTAGATAAACTCCTTTCTCCACATTTAATTTAAGAGATTAAATGGAGATAACAGAAATAAATTGTCAGTATTTAAGTAGTTAATTCAGACAGTATCACTGTCATTTTACTGCTTACTAGGGGAGAGATTCTGTATGCATTTTATGCTTGTTTGTTCATTCCTTGTAATGTTATACTTGATAGCAAAAATACTTGCCATTTCTCCGTAGTGGTTTTCAGGTAGAAAAAGGTTTTCAGGTAGAGTTTATATATGTATCGATATAATCAAATAAAGCCTTTAGAATAATAAATCAGAGGAATATGTCAGGAACATGTATCTGCGTAATAATTGATTGAATTTTAATCAATACTGACAACTTTATAATTCATCTGTTTTGAAAAATTTAATGAAAATATAGCTATTTTTGAATGGTTTCTATCATTTTATTAATTTTTGCTGTAAACTTGGTAACATGGTATCTGCAGTTGTCAACTTACTGCACTTTAGGTTATCATTTTACTCAAACATGTTATCACTTGACCTCATCCCCATCTGATAATTCTTCTCTATTACTATTGAAAGGGATATAATTTTGGGGCATACAAGCAACAAATAAAACAATGAGGATGCTCAATAAAAATGGTAGCCCCAAGTAGCCATAATAAGTAATAGTTTTAATAAGTAATAATTTTTTACAGATATGTTAATTTATGATAATGTGAATTTGTTAATGTATTATTTTGTAAAGAGGGTGATAAGTTTACCAATGACTATGCTATGTCTACATCTACTCTTAAAGGAAACCAGTATGCAAGTAAGAGTTATCAGGTCAAAGATTTTAACTGTCTTAAGTGGTAATAAAAGTGTCTGTACAAAAAGATGCTAAGTATTTTAATCTCCATTATGTTTTGATATTACTTTGAAATTCAACAAAGGCAAGTGCAAATGATCCTGCACCAGGGGAACAGTAACCCCATGTACCTCAGCACAGACTGAGGGCTGACCTGCTGGAAAGCAGCTCTGCAGAGAAAGACCTGTGGCTCCTGGTGGGCACCACATGTCCAGGAGCGAGCAGTGCCCTTGTGGCCAAGAGAGCCAATGGTATTCTGGGGTGCAGCAGGTTGAGGGAGGGAATCCTGCCCAACTCCTCAGGCCGAGTGAAGGCTCATCGAGAGTGCTGTGTCCAGTTCTGGGCTCTTCAGAACAAGAGAGACATGGAGCTCCTGGAGTAGATCCAGGGGAGGGCAGAAAAGGTGGTTAAGGGACTGGAGCATCGCTGTTATGAGGACAGGCTGAGGGAGCTGGGCCTGTTCAGCCTCAAGAAGACGCAGCTGAGAGGGGACCTCATCAATATCTATCAGCATCTGAAGGGAGGGTGGCAGGAGGATGCAGCCAGGCTCTGCTTGGTGGTGCCAAGCAATAGGACAAGAGGCAATGGGTAGAAACTGATGGCCAGGAAGTTCCACCTGAACATGAGGAAGAATTCCTTTACTGTGCTGGTGACCGTACATGGAACAGGTTGCCCAGGAGTCTCCCACACTGGAGATATTCAAGAACCATCTGGATGCAATCCTGTGCAATGTGCTGTGGGATAACTCTCTATTTGGCAGGGAGGTTGGACCAGATGACCCACTGTAGTCCCTTCCAACCTGACCCATTGGGTGATGCTGGGAAATGTAAAAATTCAATCATAAGCATTTGTTGGATTTGCCTGCATAAAATCTACACCCCAGAGAGCTGTGGAAAGTATAGGCTGACTTTGTAATGTGTGTAATGCATAACCTATTTCTTTAATTTCTTACCGTGTGCTCTTCCTTCATTTACCTTTTGAAAAAGCATTGCTTATAGGAAGAGTCCATGGTAGCTAATATGTTTCCCATCTGAGATTTGTTTTCAAGTAGTGTTAAGGAAAAGATAATTTATCCAATGGTAGTTAAGAAGACTTACTAATGTATACTTGTATATGTATATATAGGCATAGTTTGTGCCTGCAGGATGCTTTATTAAATAATTAAGACAGTCTTCATTGTGCTGAGACAGAAAGCAGTAAATTTTTAAGTATGTATATGTGCAGTTTTAAATCATAGATGACTGGCTCCTGAAATGTTTCATTACAAAGTGTAATAAAATTAAAGGTTTTTTTTTTTACATGGCAAACCATATTTAAATATAAGTAATCTTTCATCAAGATACTTTTCACATCTTAACAACAACATTAGGCACAAAAAAATATTTTTGTTGGTAAGTTGCTATTTGTCCACTTAATTATGGCTTTGATAAAGGGCTGTTCCAATTTGACACAACAGTATCTTCCGTCATGAGAATGGTTAAACAGAGTTGTGTGATGGTGAAATCTGCATCCTGTGAGTTTTTCAGGCCTTTATTGGATGTAACAGTGGGGCAGTTGATCTGATTTAGTTGTACTTTGAGCCAGAATTTGGATTACATGACTGACCTCAATGCATTCCTTGAAACCTAAGTTTTTTTACTATCCTAACATCTGTTAGTTGCCTTCACTGATGAATATGGGGTACCCTTATTTACGGTGTTACTTAGATTTAGGAGAAAATTAAGACTCTTTTACTAGATTCTCAGTGTAAGATTGCTCTACTGCCTGGCTTGTGATTTGTTTTGGTGTAGGGGTGGGTATTTCTGTTTGGTTTTTTGGAGGGGGTCCTTTTTGTTTGGGGGTTATTTGTTTGTTTGGGTTTTTGTTGTTGGTTTTTTGTTTGTTTGTTTTCCTTGTCTTGTTTTTTAGAAGTATTCTTGGTAGATAGAAGATGTAGTTATCCTAACTCAAATCCTCTTTTGTGTTTCTTTTGGACAGATTTTCTTCCATTTGGACAAATAAGTATCTATAGATATATCTTGTTGTTTGAGCTTCGCCAAAGAAAAATTAAAATCAGCATCTGAAATGATTAATTTCCTGTTGCTAAAACTAAAATATAGTTCATATAAATGTATTCCTAGGTGTTAAAAACAACAAAAACTTTAAAGCCAAACAATTTTCTGATGAGGTTGTCTCCCCCCCCTCCCTTTTATATGAGAAATATAAATCTGTTGGTTTAACCACTACTGTAATTTCTTCCTTTAAAGACTGTCCTAGATGCTGGAATCCTGGTAGTTGTACCAGCCTGTGTTGTATGAACATCTTTTACTGTTTCTGCAGGGCTGCTAGACTTGTCAGCATTGTTAATTTTGAGATCTTTCTGTATCTCTTCTATTTCACAGTTTCCTGTGCAATACTTTTTGGTAGATTGATATACAGCTACCCAAGGACTGCCACTGGGAAGGGTAAAAAACCCCAGCCAAGCAGAGACTCCCCAGCTGTTGTAGTTGCAGACTTAGAAAAGTCTTAACGCTTTGGACATTCATTGATATAAATCCATTGCAGTGGATTTATGAAAGAGCTGTATCAGGGAGTACTCTTTGAATTTATGGAGTTAAAGATCCTAGATAGTCTAGACTAGTGGATTTCCAAGGGTTGTTGTCAAGGTTTTTCTCCCTCAGTGGCTTCAACAGTGAGATTTTAAGTGTGAGTTACATAATCTTAAATCAAAATTCGAGATATAAACAGTAAGCATAATTTTTCTTCCCTACTTCCAAGACTGATGGTAAATGAGTGATGAATACCTTTTTGTTAGTCTCAGATTTGTCATGGTCCGATTTACCATGGTGTTCATACGCCTGCTGAAAAAGCCAGTTCTTCCAGCTCCTTCCTACTGCGTTGGAAGTACTTGGCAGTTCCTACCACCATAGTAAGGGAAGAAAATAAAGTTGAGATAAGAGGAGTGTGTATATGAAAATCAATTTACTGCAAGGTGAATTTAAAGTAGTTCAAGTATTTAAAATGTTTAGGTATAGCAGTCAGGCGTGATCCATGTGCCATGACGCTGTCTGTTGGACCATGATTTGTTAATCTGTCTTCAGGAAATGCTCTTGTGAAATCTTAGGATGAATTATGTTTTTACTCATGTACGTCTATGTGGTGGTAGATGTAATCCTCTTGTGCAATTCTCTTTCAGGCAGAATTATTAATGTTGTGGTAGATGTAGGAGATCTTTTTTCTACTCTCGCAAATTCAAACACTGCTTTTAAGTGAAAGTAGTTTTTCCTTTCAAATGTAGAATGTTTGGATATTACGAAGAAGTGAGAAACTTTACCTGTAGTAATAAGTGCCTGTGAAGTTTCAGATAGTAGTAAAGTAAAAATCTAGGGTGACTAGGGAGGTGGAAGTAATGTTAGCATTTGTGCAGTGATAAACTTTGTTCAAGACTGTATAGGTGCTGTCAGCTGCTTTCTGTGACCTTTGAAATTAAGCTGTATCTGCAGAAAATCTCAAGTTAGGACTTAAAACTCCCAAATCACTTGTACTGTTAATAAAGCAGTTTAACGGTTACTTTACATTTTTCCTTACAGTCTCTGGAAACTTAAGATTTAGAAATTTGCTCTGAAGTTTTTTCACCAGCTGTATTTGGGATTTTCAGCTAGGGGTTTGCTTTTGTGCCAGCATCATAAATGGAAATTTTCAGTGTTGTGTCTTAGGTGTATTTTTAAGATCATGTTTTGCTTTTTTTGGTAGATGTTGGGCACTACTGAAGTATTGAAAATTGGATAGGCTAAAGAAGACGACATTGTGCTAGACAGTATCAATTGGTGTAGTAAGCAAATGTCTTTCCCTGCATAGCTGTAACCTATTCACACTGTGGCAAAGTATCTTCGACTCCATACCATTACATCTGATAGGAACTGATAGGATGTTTAAGGGAATACACATGCTATTTCTATTCTTCCTTCTAGTTAAAATAGATTTTTCTACTTTGGAAAGATGCTAGAGAAAGTAAGAATGGGCTTTGGGAGTTTTTCTTTACTGTTTTGTTTTGGGGGGTTACTTTGTTTTTGGGTTGTTTTGAGGGGGTTAGGTTTGGGATGGGGTTTTTTTGAGGTTCTCAAGCAAATTGAGAGAAGTTAGGTGTATCTTTATGACTATATCTGTTTTAAAGTGTTATTTATGATAAATGTTATGTCTTAATTTTTTCTCCACAGGGATCTTAAGAACAATCTTATTAGTACCATAGATCCAGGAGCTTTTCTGGGGCTTTCATCTTTGAAAAGACTGTAAGTAGTATATCCAGCTAGTCACTTCAAACAAAACAAACAGAAAACTCCTCAGAGAGAGTAAGTCTTAGCTTCTGGAAGTTTAGACAGCAAAGTTATTATGTATTAACAGTTGAATATGCTATCTAAATGGATACACACACACATGCATAAAACAAAGTCTGCTTTCAGTCTTATGACTGAAGAACATCCGCTGCTTGCGGCTTGGCAGTCTCACTTGTTCTAACAGTGTCTGGTATTATTCCTTTCTTTTTGTATTTGAGTGGCTTGAAACATTGCTGGGTGGACTTTTGTTCAGAGCTTTGATTCCATCAAATCTTGTTTTGTTGAACGTTAAACTCATGATTTTTATTTTCCAAAGGTGACAGTGGAACAAAGAGTCCTTTGCTATTAATACTACACTGCAGTTACAGCACTGTTAATGCTGCTTTAGTGAGGGTTTTGCCAACATTCCCATTAACATATTTTTGGGGGATTTATGCCTTGGCTGTAAAAGTTCTGTACCAGATGAAACTTGAAAAACTAAAACTCAGCATTGTTGCTTTTCTTTTCTTTTTCTTCTTTCTTTTTTTAAAATGCTTCAGATTTTTTTGAGTATTTTTACAACTTTTAAGTCTTAGTGATTTTGCCACTACCTCCCCCCACCATGTTTCTTTCTTAAATTTTTAGAGTGTATATGTTCATGTGTAACTGATCAGATGATCTGGCTCACTTAAAAGGAAAGTATGTTGGTAATTGCACTTCTGAAAACCTTAAAAATAAAACTGAAGGACCAGTTCTGGATCATTATTACTTGCAAGCCTAATTTTTATTACTTTAAGAATAAAAGTTTGATCCAAGATCTATATTGAAGAATATATAACTTTTAAATATTCATCTAAGTATAATTATAGAAGTGGTCTTATTTGTGTATAATAAGTGCACTAGTTTAGGTCTCTGACATGTTAAAAATTAGGTGATGTACTGTATGTATGTACATATATATATATAAAAATATACATACTCCACAAATATGAAAATTTACTTGGTAGGGATGTAACCCAAGCCTGTTTAAAGGAATTTATTGGTAAGTCTAGACTTGTTGAATTTTATATGGACAAGCTATAATTACGTAAGAGATGGATTAAGGAGTCTGTGTACATGTATATAAACCCATATAGCAGTACCTTGTGGGTTTTCCTGAAGAAGACCAAATATACATGTGGTGTCATCTGTTACTCATGAATTTTTATTCAAGTGCTTCTGTTAGCAGACTGTATTTCATTTGGAGATAAACCAGTTTGTTCCAATTTTTCCTTTTTTCTATTTATAGAGACTTAACTAATAACCGAATAGGGTGCCTGAATGCAGGTATATTTAGAGGACTTGTAAACCTTATTAGATTGTAAGTATAATCTGTTCTATATAAATACACTTCTGTTTTAGCCTTATGTAAGTTAACGTTCGTAGTTTCAAGGGGCGTAGTTTATTTAAGTCTGCTGGTGAAAGACAGCCAGTGCCTACGGTTGTGGTTTG
>WEIT01022461.1:37743-65114 GCA_013389985.1 Dryoscopus gambensis | reverse complement strand
ACTTGCGTCAATCATTCCAAATTAACTGTTAGATTTTATCTTTGCCTTCAGTTATATAGTTTGTGGGAAACTATGCCAGAACCACAGGCAGAATTTTATCGGTGTCTAGACACAACAAACAAATCCTGCAATCCAGAAGCTGAGCAAACAGAAAACAGAATATAAGCAGCATGTCAGTTTTTTATCCTTCATTTTGTCTACTTTTGTTTCAGCGTTATCTGGCATATTTTTCTATTGAAATTTCAAATACCACTTCCCCATCTTGCTTAAGGTTCATTGTACTAATACTGTCCTATCCAAGTTTCCATCTTTGTCACTGACTGTAAGCAGAATTCCTTCCTAGTCACTTCATAAAGAGACTACCCCAGCTATGCATATCCAAACTAAACCACTTACCCCAAAAAGGAGATTGCTTTGTTTACATTTCTACCTTGCTACAGTATTAGAAAGCTTTAGTTGATGCATCTCATTTACTACTCCAAGTCCTTCATGTGATACACAGCACTCTGCCAGTGGTAATGATACGAAGGGCAGACGCAGCTCAAAGCCTGCTTTTCACGGAAATAGAAGTTGGGCAAGAACAAACTGGTAAGAGGTGTGACTGTTGTTGTTAACTTTACATGTCAGTATTTGCTTTTCCATTTTTGTACATATTTCAAATACAAGCTGGACATAAAATAGTAATTAATAAAAGAAGTTGGTAAAATGAAGATTTTAAAGACTACTCCTAGCTCACTCTGCTGTCTCTTTTACAAGACCACTTCTTTTGGTGTTTGTCAGCTTTAGCAAATGCTCCCAGATATCACAGATTGTCTGCCCTCTGTACAACTAGATTATAGAGTTAAAAATACAAGATTCTGCCCTAGAGCTGATGCTTTCTCCTTCACAATTTAAAAAGTATTTTATAAATTTTGCTGCTCTTGTTATGTTGCAGGCAGTAGAAATGCTAACAAGAAGAATTTTTAATTCAAAGCTTTTGTTCAACAGTTCACAGCAGAGAAGTGACCTAGAATCTTCTAGATTTTCTATGACAGACATGCTGCAGTTATGGACCCTGTAGAGATTATTTTAAAAATATCACTGTTTCTAAAATGAAATCCTATATTGTCCTGGATCGCTCCTGATCTTTTACAGATTTGGGATAGGAGTTAGGGTGACTGTATGGACATTGAGTCCTTTTTTTTTTCATAATCTTACCAATTTTTTAGCCTCAGTAGTGAGCTTTTCACACAGGCTTTAGTGACTATTTATTTTTCTCATTTTTAATATTTCATTTGCCAGTATAGCCAAATGCTACTTGTTCACTTTTGCTTTTCCTATTTATTTACTCAATTCCAGGAGAGGAAAATTCAATTAAAATAGATAAATACATTAAAGAGAACATATGAAGGGTTAATTGAATTTTGCAAAAAATTAATGTAGTAAATGTAGAATACAGTAAGCATTTCATTTGAAAAAAGGTGCTTTATTAAAGTTTACTTTCATTAGCTGATAAAAAAAGGCTTCAACATTGAAAGCTTAATTGAATACCTGCAAAGACAATAGAGTGATTTCTATCACCACAGTGAAATTCTCTACGTAAAAATGATTATTTCATTTAAACTAAAACATATATGAATATGGGCCTATTAATTAATTGAACAGAACACTATGCTCTTGATTATAAATATTTAAATACTACATCTATAGCAGAATTAAAATGTAATATTGTTTATGTTCTTGAAATAACTTAATATGATATAGTAGCATTTAGGAGTCATTTACCCAGTTTGCTGGCTCAAGATATCACACTAATGTTATGTTCATAATAAAAGTAGGGGAGAAAGTTACGGTGCACTGGGTAGAAGTGCTGGCAGTTGTTACCTTGCCTGCAGCAGTTTAGCAGTCTCAGGATAAAGTTAAATCCTGAACAGTGAAGAGCACTGATTTAATCCATGTCATGCTGCCATTGAATCACAGTCTCTACTAACATTCTATGAGCCCCTGGACTGGTCTGCAGAAGGATACGCTGAGGCTGGTTTAGTTTAACCTCATTTGCAAATTGCAAATAATATCTTATGATGGCTAATTAGACTGCCTTTTTTTTTTCTTTTATTTTTCAATAAAATTATATAAAGCTCCTTTATTTAAAGAAGAAAAAAACCATCCGGAGCTGTTTGTATTGCCAAAGAACTCTTTAGTAAGCTGCTGGTAGAGTTCTGGGGGTGCAAAAAGCCTTCAAGTTCATTACTGTTTTGCTGCTCCTTAATAGACCAAGAACTTTACTGGAAATCACCACCAGGCCTCCACCTACTCAGTAAGGCTGCATGAGAAACTACCCAGATCCTTTTTTTTTTTTTTTTAATAAGGCCTGGGACCCCGCACAAACTCTGAATCTTGTCTTGGTCTTGCTACAAGAAACGAGGGTACTTTAAGTGGTACTTGGCGTCTTTGAATGGAGGAAAAATACATTAAGATAAATATATAATAGCATGAAACTTGTATTTCAGTAATGTGAACCATACAGGAAAGAACCATAATCAATAGATCATAATACTATGCAACAGAATTAAGTTATAAATGTAAATACCTAATTATATTACTTTATCTCTCTCTTACTATGATTTATCATGCTGTACATACTCTCATTATCCTTTGTTAATATGATCCCCAATAGGACCACATTTTTAAATGTTGCTGTTTTAAGGACTTCTAGTTAAGTTGGGCAAGAAGATTTTTTACAATGTAATTGCGTTTTTTTACTGCACTAGAAAAAAGGATTTCTTGTAACAGTGTTTTTTTACTAAGATTATCTATATGTTTGAAATATACAAAGTATTTAATTCTTCTGTTTTAATACTATTCAGATCATATGAGTCCATGCATTTCTGTCACAGACGTTTACCTACATATTTTTAAAATTATTAAGAGTTCATCACAACAAACTCAGAAAAGACTCAAAAACCACTTTTGTTCGAAAGATAATATTATTAATACCAAATTTTTGAATGAGAAAGAAAATTTCCTCATTTTAAATAAAGCTGAAAACAAGATATGAAAACTAGTATCTAACTGGGTTAGGAAAGTCTACAGAGAAAGGAAGTGAGCTTCTTGATGAAATAAATACCTAATTGTCCATACAAGTGGAACAGCTGCAACAGTCTAGACTGAGAGACACCCACTATAGATTATTTGTTAATTAACAGGTTCACAGAGTCTAGATCTTGAGTAAGTGCCCATTTTAAATTTAGCTAAATTTGCAGCCAGGGTGGCAATTTAAATTTAGATCTTTTCTTTATGAAGGAGTTTTCTAATGAATATGAGGAATTCCCAACCTGCTGATAAGTATCTTTTGCAGATTGCAAAGCTATTCATCTACTGCATCTGGTTTTTCTATATGAGAAATTATTTTGACATTTCCATATGTTACTGTAAGATTGAGCCTCATTAGGAAGATGAGTTACTCATCTAAGATTTAAATTCCCCTTTTCTATTTTAAAATTTCAACAAATCAACTGAAGAATTTTTTTTCCCTACAATCTATAGACTTCTTCCATTCCTATTATCTTTTCAACACACTTTCAGGTTCACGATAATTCAGTTATCTCTCTTGAACTGCTCAGTTTTTCCATGAAGTCTCAGTTCAATGACAATTCATTGTCTCTCTAGCTGAGGCTCTTTGATAAGGGTAGATATTGTTTCCTTTTGTCATATTTCAATCTTTCTAGCAATCTCTTTACCTTTATGGTTCAGGTATTGAAGTCATGCTCTTGGAAATCACGTCTGTCTAATATTACAGTAGAATTTCTAATGATAGTACTATGAGTTACAGAGATTTTTTTCACTTGAAATATGTCAGTGACAACATAACTCCTAGTAAATGACAGAATGTTTGACCATTACTGAAGGAAACAAACAAACAAACAAAAAGGAAAGAAAGAAGAGAAAAGAAAAAATTTAATATTAAAAAATCTTTAATTTTAGGACCCTTTAATCATATATACTGTTGCCTTTTTTCTTCCTTTCAGTTTTTAAATCACTTCTGTTTACAAAACAAGTCAGAGACAAGTAAGTTCTGCTAATAAGCTCTCAATGGTTTGTTGAAGTAGATGAACACTTCCAGAAAAGTTAAAAGAATGAGCCATCTATTAAAGAGCTAAGGTGCCACAGAGTAGAGATCATAGTGTTTAAACAAGACAAGGCACAAGTCCTTATTGATAGTAATAACCACTTAACCACATTTAATTTTTTTCAAAGCTGGTAGTTGGCCAGAAAAATTAGCCAAAAATATGCAAATAATTTGCATTATTATTATTATGCAGCTTTAATTAATGGAATTTAATTAATTTACTTTCTAATGCTGGTCAAGGAAGAATGAACATTCAAAATATATTCTGTATTGGCAATGTAATTTAGACATTTAATCTAAGTTTATAAACTTATAGTAGAAATATACTCTCTCGGCCCTTTGTCTTGTGTATAGTATGGTCTTTAGGAAAAATTCAACTTGCAAACCCTTCAGGGGTAGGAAACGTGTTTTATACAACTTTCAAATATGACATGTAATTTGATGACACTTTTAAAATATCTAAAATATAATTCACTTAAATTTGTTTCTCCAGATATCAAAGCAGTACAATTACATTTTGAAAAGAAAGGAAATTCACTATCAATATCAGTGATTCATTTTGTTTGTGCTCAGTGTCACATATTCACTGCCCTGGTCCTGCTGTCCACACTACTCCTGACACAAGCCAGGATGTCACTGGACTTCTTGGCCACGTGAGCATCATGCTGGCTCATGTTCAGCTGGCTGTTGAGCAACACCCCTAAGTCCTTTTCTACCCAGCAGCTTTCTGGACATCTGCCCCAAACCTCTAGTGGTGCAGGGGTTTGAGCCAAGGGCAGGACCCCACTGTGGAACCTCATATAGCTGGTGTCAACCCATCAATCCAGCCTGCCCAGATTCCTCTGTGGAGCCTTCCTACTGTCAGGATCCTCATGGTGTCAGGTTCCTATTTTGGTCCTCAAAATTAAGAGACAATGTTTTCCAGTAAAGATTAACAGAGCATGTCTACTTTACAGATTTCAAGACATGTAGTGAAACTGCAGGATCTGCACACTTGCAGCTATCACAGTTCAAATAAAAGGACAACATTTATACATAAAGTAAAATTATCTTCAATAGCCTGAGACAGATAAAATGCCAAGGCACTGAAGGCAGCAATAGAATTCGATCAGCCTCAACTAGGACCTGCATTCCTGCCCGTAGGCCCAGGAGTCCAACTTCACTCCAGTCTGGATCCACCAGTGCCCTCCAGCCAGTTTTCAGATTTTTGCTGCACAGATGCCTTGGCCCTGTGATGTAGTGAGCTCAGCTCTGTAAGGGCTTTCAGCACTATCTTGGTACTTTATCTGCAGCCTGGCCCTCACCCTGTTACCAGCCCCTGGTTCTGCTACCGATATTGAGCCCCTGTGGGACCGTGCCCCATTGAAGAGAGCCCAGCCTGGGTGAAAGTGACCCTCAGTTTCAGGTTCTTTGTCTACCAGCCTTTGCTTTTCTCTGACAATAAAATTACATTTAATTGGATCTACTTCAAGCGAACTTCAAAATCTGTCTGTATTTGCAGGGAAATAATCCTTCAGAAATTCACATTTAATTTTCATATTAAACTAAGAAGTTAAAATTGCTAATCTTGGTTACTTTCTATGGGTTGCTTAGTACAGAGTCATAAAATAATTCAGGTTAGAGAAACCTCAGGAGAGCTCTAGTCTGACCTCCTGCTCAAAGCAGGGTCAACTAGAAGAATAGATCTCAAAGGGGAGATTCCACGATCACTCTAGAAAATTTTGGTGAGTATGTCTGTCTTTCCACTCACTTCAATGAAGACCCTTCTCTCTAGGCTCCATACAAGTGTTTGAAGAATGCTCTGACACCTCCCTGTCCCAGACGAAGCCAACTCTTCTCCAGGCTGAAGAAGCACATCTCCCTTCACCTCTCCTTGGAGTGGAAGTGCTCCATGGCAACCCTTCCCTAAAATTGCTGCAATTTATCAGCATCTTTCTTGCACTGAGGTTCCAACACTGAATGCCATATTCCAGATTTAAGAGCTGTGGAAAAATTTGCTTCCCAGTTTATTGACTACATTTGCATTGATGCAGCCCAGTATGCTATTAACTTCCATTTTCCCTGGGTGCACTGTTGAATCATGTAACATGTAGTCAGAACTTATCTTTATCCTGTTACAAGAAAAGAGTATTCTATTAGTGTTTTCCCAAAACAACCCAGTAACATAAAAGATGATTTTAGGCCCAAATGAACGACATGAACAGGAGCTCCTGATATATTAATTTTCTTTTAAAAGAAAGTATAGCATATCTATGAAAGTCTAAAGAAAGAAAAATATTCAAAGGAGTCTGACTGGAATCACAGAAAAGCTAATGGTTTATTTTTTTCCCTAAAGGTGACCTTCTCTGTAATGTGAAAACCAACACTAGATATATCTTAAAATATTTACTGGAAAGACAAGGGCCTTGAAATAAGCCTTTGATTTGTTTCAAAACTGTAATGGTATTGCTCTTTAACAAATCAACTGCTTTAACATGAGAATATATAAGGATATATAAGTTTGTTTTGTATACCAAACAAACAGGCTGAATTTTGCCGCAGGATAGAAAACAGGTGACTTTCAATTGATGCCCTGTCATTTACAACTAATTAGTTCCTTTATTTTGTTCCTAAGTCATCTTCTGTGTTGAAAGAGAAGTAAACTCAGTTGATAATCATCCTTAGAATTCTGTGCAATTCTGTGGTAAATGCAATGTTTATGTATTCCTATGCTACTTTACACAGATTAAAACTAGATGATGATGTACATGTTAATCTTAAATTTTTATTCTTCAAATGGTGTGAGCCCAATTAGCAATACTCATTACCATAAAAAAAAAAGGAAATTGGAAAGTCACTTTGGCTTTGCAATGTATTGAATTTTTCAATTCTTCCTGCTTATAGAAGATCTATGAAAAAAATTAATTTATATAATTAATAATGAATTTAGTTATTCTCAAAGACAAAAAAGAATCAACAGATCAGATTAATTGTAATGAAGTTCTAAGTTTGATCAGGAATGAAGACACATATATTTAGGCCAGATTTCTAGACCATATCATTAAATACAGAGTAAACCCAAGTAAATTCTGTGATTATGTTTCCTAGCTTTCAAAGAAGTGGACAAACTCAGAAAGAGACTGAAAGCTACTCTTGCCTTTATTGCATACAGGCAAAAATCATAGGAGAAATCCACCAGCAAATAACAGGTGAAATGATCAGACGAATTTGTTGAGGATAGCAGTATGGAAGAGTTTTTGACTCTTTAGTGCTCTGATGAGGAGAGGATGAATTTAGCTTAAATACTCCTGTGGCATTTTAGCACTCCCACAAGTTGAAAGTCCCGGGTGCCCTAGGAGTCAATGCAATGCTCATCTGTGACCCAAAGGCAGGAACAGCAATAATGCCACCAGTACATATGTTTTTTACCATGTCACATGCACTTATATGAAAATAGTTTAAAACTGATTAAGATTTCTGGGGAATTAAATGAAAAATGTTAATAGTCAAATATGTATGATTATGCCAATGAAGAGAAAAAACTGTGTGTTGCACTTGGCCAGGTATGACTTAACAAACACCTACAAGTCCTAGTCATTTATGCTTACCTTATAGCCAGTAGTGAGGACAAAAAATGGCATAGTACTCCAGAATTGTTTACCTCTGTCCTCTACTATACAGGATGTCTTCCATGACAATACAGGATATTGACATCAGCACTGTAATGTGTATTGGATGTCTTGTGTAGTGAATCTTGACCACCTAATCCCTCACACGTGGTAGGAATTATAAACTGATGTAGCAGTCTAAAAATGCCACCTACAAGATAGTGTACTGGGATTAAAGGAAAGAGCTATAGAAACAATGCCATTAAAATGAAAGTTAAAAAAACAACTTCTGAGAAAGGAAACCAATCCCAGAAAATAGGGCAGTACCCTTTTATCCTTGTTTTGCGTTTTTGCCATAAGTAGCACTGGCAGTGAAGACTGATGCATATCATGATCTTCATGGACAGCTTGATTTAAGTTCTAAAATACAGAGACAGAAGATGAGGAAAGAACAACATCCCTTAGAAGGGAGCAGTGAAGGCAAACTCTTTCACAAAAATATATCACAGGGAAAAGCAACTTTAAAACCAAAGGGGTTCCACATGAGAGGTTGGAAAAAAAGAGATCAAAATCTCAAGGGAAATTGAAACAGGTCAGAAGGAAAATCAGTGTTAAGATTTCAAATTCTTAAGCTTCTCTTTTGTAACTATTTTCAATCTGGAATACAAATTTAATCTTTGGGATTCTATTTTTTTATTTTAATCTGTCATTTCAAGTCTGTATAGCGATCACACTGGAATCAAGTGAATATAACAGATACGCTGTGCAATCCTGTCATGAAAGACCCAAACTCAAACATGACAAACTTGCTTCTCGGAGCCTTTGCAACTCAAAACAATCTTGGGAATCCATGTTACTGTGATGCATTTTCTTCTAAGCACCAAGCTTCAGTTTTGTGTCAGTAAATCTGTCAGCATGTTTTAAGCATTGAAATGCAGATAAGTAGTGAGTCAATTTACAACTCTAAGACTGTTATAACCTCCTATTGTCACTCTGCATTACACATGTTGCATCAAGATACAGTTTGATAAATATTTTAAATTAAAGTAAATGTGCTTTTGTCAATGTTTTCTCACACCATCAGTTGTGTGTATCTCATCTACGTCTTTGGTTGCTTGAGTTGCTATTGGCGTTTTGGAGCCATACAGCAGGCTGGACCAGAGAAAAGGATGAAGGAATAATACAGATGCAAGAAAATTTGGTTTTGTCCATATTGTTTCCCTAAGATTGCTCCCTACATAGCCTGGTGAGTACTGAGCAGAGAGGGAGAAAGGAACATGACAATAGGAACCAGATGAAGTCTGTAGGATCTCAAAAGTAACAGTGACAAATTAAAGTAATATTCTCTTTACTGCTTTTTCAGTTCCTTTTCCTTCTCTCTAGTTCTGGCTTAATCTCAGCAAGATGATGGTAACCCCCCTGAAAACTTCTCTGGTACTGTGCTTATTCATCTTGGTCCATTGGTCAAAATTGAAATGTGTTGCCCACTAACATTAATGTGGTATAAGAATCTTCCTATCACTTTGCAGTTATAACTAAATCTGTTTCATCAATGCTTAGGTTCTGTCTCCTTTTCCACTTTAATCTTTGCCTTGGGATGACTTTATGATGTTGTATCCCCTATTACCACTCTGTGCTCAGATATGAATCTTGTGCCTTTCTGTGCCTTTAAAACTGGATGCGAGAGAAAGAAAGAAAAGCCAGGCAAACTTTTCAAAGCAGTTTTGTGTTCAAGGACACAGATATACACTCCTCTGTGCGCTTCTGCGGCTGCAAGAGCAAAGGGAACACCCTTCCTTCCCCTCCCCCCTCACCCCCCCGAGCTTTTCGGCTGTTTCTCAGGAGAGAGACAGAGTGAAAATTCTTTGCTGTTTAGCTGGCTCGCTAGCTGAGGCAAGAACTTTCCTTGGACTGTTCTGCTCCGGTCCGGATCACCAGCACCGGGAGGCCCACGCCACAGCCCGGAGGGGCCACACCCCAGCTCCGGAGAGAGAGCAGCCACACCTACAGAGGGACTTTGAATTTTACCAGGTTCTCTCCACAGCGAGCGGTTTTATTATTTAGCATTATTCTTTTCCTGTGTTTGTTAAAGAAAGAGTTTTTTTTCCCCTTTCACTTTCCTCCGAGGAATATTTCTTTCCCAAACCTGGAGGGGAGGGGTGATTGTAACCTGCCTTCTATCAGAGGGTGTTCATTTCAGACATTCCTCCGAAATTGTCTCAAACCGGGAGAATCTTTCAAGAATTTCTTCTTTTGATTTCTTTTGTCCAACTGATTCCTTGGTTTTGAGCAACTTTTCCTGGTTTTATTAAATGTTATTTTATGCTGCACTTAAGAGGTATCCTATGAATAGCAAATAAATAAATATATTTGAATTATAAACAAGAAGTGACTCAAATTATGCATTTAGATTAGATTTTATGATAAAGAGCATGGTGCTAATAATGCCAAGGTCACAGGCTTGATCCCAGTACGGGCCATTCACTTAAGATTTGGACTCAATAGTCCTTGCAGCTTCCTTACAACCCAGACTACTCTGGGATTCTGTGAAAAATTCTTTGTTGTGAGGGTGGTGAGTCACTGGAACATTTTGACCAGAGAAGTTGTGAATGCTACATCACTGGAAGTGTTCAAGGTCAGGTTGGATGGAGCTCTGAGAAACCTGGTTTAGTGGAACGTGTCCCTGCCCATGGCTGGGGGTTGGAACAAGATGAGGAATCTGTACTTCATTGCATCTCAACAATACGTGAAGCTGGAATGTATTTTAGGTATGACAGCAGCAGAATTGTGGGTGGAAGAAGAAAGATTTTCCAAACGAAGATGCTTCGTGCCCAGAATAACACATGCTTATTGCTTGCGGAATGAGCTCTCGTGACAAGTTTAGAATTTAGCAATGCTACACTGTAATTAAAGATGATATAGCACGTTGTTATTTAATAACAATACTTGTCTATAAACATCTTATTCTTGTCATCTGTCTACTTACTATTAACTAGTAATCTGGAGTGGCAGGGTGCTGAGAGGAATAAGCCTTTAGAACAGACTTTCACTTCTACATCATCAGTTCAGACTGATGTTCTGAGACTTCATGTTGAGAAGCCATCATTTAGGAGCATTTTCTTACCCTGTGATTTCAAATTGTTTCCCATAGGACGCATATCTTCATCACAAAATCAGCCCTACAACTGGCACTAAGTGCATCAGTGTTGATTATATCTCTAGAGAGACTGGCTATTGAATGCTGCAAGTGGCAATGGTATCTGGTCCTAAAAGAGAAAAAAACACTTTTTGCTTAGAAGCACACTGACAGAAGAGTAAGGGAAGAGCAACATAAATACTAAATTCAATTTAAAAAAAATTCGTGATACTAATATTTTAGTTTCTTCTTTAATCATGCAATTAATACATAAGGATGTCTCCTAGTCTTCTCATTTTTTTATATAAAAGCAGTAGGATTGTTTTCTTATGTCAGGTTTTTTCATTTTTTTTCAATACACACTTCAGATGCTATTTTATAGCAGGGAAACCACAGAAGGTAAAATTAAAAGCAAAAGAAAAGAAGGTATAAGAATTCTGCACCAAAACTTAAGCTGATATTTTAATGGGTTTTCTTTTAATTATGCCACTGATACTATTTTCAGAAAATTCTTTTTAAATGCTCTACATGTAATGAACTATTTTTTTTCAGTATGTAATCTTCTAGGATTTCCTGTAAAAAAACTATCAAGAATTCATCAAGAATTCATCAATTCACCTAAAATCAAGAATTCATTATGATTTTTTCTTAGAATAAATATCCATTGAAAAAATAGGTTAGCTTTGAAATTTTAAAAAGAAGTTTTAAAATTTTGTTAATATTTTGTGACCTTTTCAACTACATCTATAGTATTTATCTTAGATAAGCAGCTTAGCTAAACCATTTTTAGCTGTAACTTGCCACTGATGGTCCATGAGATGCTAGTGGCCTACTGTCAACTACCTGGCAAAGGAATGACTCTTTCTTTTATGGTGTTCAGGGATTCAAAGGAGAATGGCTCTTCCAAGCAGAAGATTAATATTAAATTTTGTCAGTGATTGAATCTCAGACTGAATCTGAACCTGGATCTGGTTTCGGGATCTGAATCTGGTTCCTGGATCTGAATCATTTATTCAAAGGAACAAGCTGATTTTATACACTTCTTCAAGGCACAGTATTTCCTTACATGGTATTTCTCACCAAGCAACCTATCACACATTGCCACATCAGCAAAGCACCTTCTAAACGTCCTTCTATGGGGTGATCATGTGCTGCTCATGTATTGTCAGCTTCCAGCAGGCTCCTCTCTGTAGGGCTGTGCCACATGACACCTCCTTCCACCCAGAGTCTGTGCTGCCATGCACTTCTTATCTTTCCCCAAAAGCTTTTATTTATTTATTTCATATATATATACATAATTTAATTATACATTGCTTTCAATTATTTTGATTTTTTTTTCAAATTGTAAAGGCATTTGACTGACCATCTAGTATTATTATCCATCTCCTCTCAAAGCTATTTACATTTACACTGAGTTTTGCTTGTATAGCCTCATAGGCTACTGAGTAATCCTCTAAGACCTGATCAAAAAAGTAAATATCTTTCAAAATACATTTCTAATAAATTTCATTTTATTTTAATGGGCAGAGATTTCCAGTGCTGAATAAGCAATTGCTCTTCTCTTCATATTAAAATAAAATTGTTCTCACAATCACAACTGAATGATTATACTGGTATTGTTCAAGATGATCTTAGTGACTGACATAACTGGATGCTTAAAGTTCACCTATTTCCAAGCATTTTACGTGTCCCATAATTTGTACTGAGCTTAGTAGGAGCTACTGCGTGCTCAGCAGTATGACTATCTTTCATAGATCTATGTGTCCAAATATGAACTATAAATTTAACTCATGTGAAGAACTTGCAAACTGTGAAAATCTGTTAAGATGACAAAATGAGTCTCTTCATAGGTTACAGTTCTGTATTATTCTGTATTATGTTCCTTCATAAATAAATATCTCCATCTGCAGAGTTCCTGTCTTTTGAAGAGCTTTTAAGATTGTATGCTGGCATACTGAACCTGTTCTTGCAGATCTGTATATTTTGATAGTATTGATACTGAAGTTCTGTCAAAGCTAACAGAAATCAAAGCCAAAATGCTATCAAATACCAAATGCAGATTGAAGGATTAAGCCATGCAGTTCTAGAGGTGTGTTATTTATCAGCAGTTTCATTTTTATGAAATGGATATTTCAAAGTCTGCTATTGTGAATTGCTATTTCAAAATTTCATTGAGCTGTAACTTAAAACTTAAAGGAAGCACCTGCTTATAAGCATGGAGCCGCATTTAATTAGATACTTTAATGAACAGTATATTCTAGTTCCTACAGAATACTGTTTCAGCTATATTGGATTACAGTTATCACTGCTTGTCTAGACAGGGGATCAAAATGTGAATCTTAAATTAGATTACCTTAAGATTTGCTTTTGTCAGGGTATTGTACTTATCTTAACAATATGACAGTCCAGTAGCTGAAGAATCTAAGTTCACCAAGAAAACCTTAGAATCTCTTGGGAAATTTCTTTCAAGACTTGCAGTGTATAATCAATTATTTTTTAAATGAAAAATGACATTGAAAATATATTAAAAAAACCCTCTAAAGTAAGGCTGACATATAATTAAGATTTCAAATTAATCACTGTCTTAGTTAAACTTCAGTATGAGGCATATATCAAGATGATAAATTGCAGTACCATGAGTTGACAAATATGGCTTATTTAACAACATCATTCTCAAAGAAATAAATTAAACAGAACATTGAAATAGTAAGTGGATCTTTACCAGACTAAGGGAGAGACATCTTTTTTTTCCAATAATCAAGTTTTTCTCAAGGCAGAAGAAATGATAGCTTATTCATTGGTTTTTAACTTTCAAAGAATGACTTTTTTTGTGAATGTTAACGCAAATAAATATATTTCCATTCATTTTGTGTGGAACAAAATTATGCATGTTCTGTGGCTCTCTAATCAATCAACTTATTTATTTCTTTTTTAAGATTTATCAAAGAAAATTTAGCACTCAACAACCACTAAAGTCTAACTGCTAATTATGGTAGACTAGAACACTAGGTCTTTAATCAAGCACATGTGCATGAGCTTTTTTCCTAAAAATTATATGTTATTTTTAAAATGAAAGAACGGGTAAGAGAAAGACAAGTCTATTTAGAATAATTTATCACACATTCTCCCAAAAGTAGGATGACAAATATTTGGCAGTAGAAACAATCTTTAACTGTACTTTTGCGTACTGATAATAAGGTGACACAGCCATCCATAATGAGCTTTTGAGAAGTCCTGGTGGTCAGATACTCCCTCCTGCACGGCACAATCTCCTGCCTGCAAGCCAGACCTCTAGTCTTGGACTGCATACTTCTTGTCTGGAGCTCAGGCGCATAATTTTACAGAGCAATTGCTGGTTTTCAGCCTCACAACTGCTGCTATTGACCCATATGCGTGGTAATAACATGGCCAAGGGGAACCTTAAGCAGATATAAGGTTGGTATGGGATTCTGAAGGGAAGAATGAGGGACATGTGATCCCTTGTGGCATTGGTATCCCTTTCAATTCTTCTGATTAGGAGAAAAGCTCTGGCTGCAAGTGCATCTAGCAGACCAATGTCTAGTTGCAGAGTTGTCTCCAAGGCTTTGTAACCATAGTACCTCATCTGAAGACAAAGTAGGACCGCTGGGAAGAAATGAAACTATCTGATCAAGGCAAATAAGAATATAACCGTAAGTGAGCATTTTTTTAACTCAGAAGGGGGGCCTTTTCAGGAGATAGGGACCTAACTACAGGGTAGAAGAAAACTGAGCCCAGGTTTAGAAGGAAAACTGAGAAGTAAGTACTAAAATTGGGACATTAGACTTTAAGACATCATATTTGGATTTATTTGGGGAATTGTTAGGCAGAATCTCCTGGGAAGCAATTATGGGGAGGAAGTGCAGTCAGAGAGATGGTTGATTCTTTTTTAAATGACATCCGAACTATTTTAAGGGGAAGTGAACTTTGGCAAATGACTCATGAGACTAACAAGGGAGCTTCTTAATGAACTAAAATGAAAAGAAGGACAGACAAAAAAAAAAAAAAAAGAAAAAAGGATGGACAGCAAGAAAGGTGTGTTGAAATGGTGCTTAGGAACAAAATGAAGAAGGTCAAAGTCCGAGGGAGCTAACACTAGGAAGGGGTTTTATGGGTTATACAAAGGGATTCTACAAGTATGCAAAAAAAGGATGGGGAAAATTGCAGATTCACTGGTACGTGGAAAAGACAATAATATTCAGTGTAGAAAAGGTCAAAGAACTCCATGACTTGTGTGCATCGTTCTTGGTATGGAGTAACCTGTTCATGTATCAGTCCAGCTGGGAAGGAGAGAGGTAATTGGTTCTGGGTTCACACTGAAAAGTTGGATATATTCACATTCACAGAGTCACCCAAGGGTACCAGAAGAGCTGTCCCACTGAAAAGCTGCTGTCTGCAATCCATGGAAAATTATAGCAATCAGTGGTAGTCCTGCATGACTAGACAGATTAGTGATACAGTTGTCCTGATGAAAGCAAGAGGAATCACTACAGGCACTATAAACTAGTAATCTTTTCCTCAATTCCTGGAAGTAGCCTAAAGAGCACATTTCTATTCCCCTGAAAGATGAAGCTAATTGGGAATGGTTAGTACAGACTTAACAAGGGCAAACTATGCTTGATGAACCCCAGTGACATTTAAGCATCCAAAGGGATGTTATAAGTGGCCACTGCTTCCAGAAACAAGGGGTCACTGCTTCCAGCAGCTCTGAAACGTGGACATTTCCTTGCCTGGCCACAGGAGCCCAAACTTGGGGCAGCTTGAGACCTGGGGATGTATGACTCAAGCCAATGGACTTGCTTCTTTTCCATTTTTGGATATAACCAGTTTCACAACTGAGGAAGTATCCCAGAGAAACACACAGACACACATAAGACAATGACAGGATGGTCTACAGACTGCCACAGGCAAGACACTGCTTCAACAGCATCCCCCCAGAACATGAGCACCAGTGGCCAAACCCTCTTTGTCTGGCAGACACAGGAGGTCACTCATGCAGGTGTACACACAGCATTACCTGCGTTTATGAGCACACGTACATTCACAGATGCCACAAGTACAAGCATGATCCTTTTGTCTGCCTGGCACCCCTGCTGAGATCCCAGACCCTCTTACTGGCCCCAGGGGTCCCCTCATCACTGCTGGTCCAGCTTGATGCCTACTAGCAAACATGCAGTACTGGCATACTTGTCCAGCATGGACTCCCCACCCACCTGATACTTCATCCTAGATCCAGAACCTCCTTCCTGCTGGTTTGCCCAGATGGAAGTGTGCTGTTGAGTGACCCATGCACACCCAGTATGGAGAAGCTGAAGACAGTTGTCATTGCATTGCCTCAGCACCTGTCACATGGCTTCCTCCAAGCGCTGGCATTGAGCCCCTCACTTGCTTCACTCATGCTGGTTCTTCCTGATAGTTATTTTTTGGGACACACCCCATTCCCACCCCAGTGAGTGGCAGCTGAGACCCCCACTCACTTCAGTAGCTGACACAGAGACCCCAGTCTCTCCAGCAGTTGATACCAGGCCAGGGTTATCTACACCCCCAGCCTGGCTCCAGTAGCTGGCACTCAGCCCTTTAAACCTTCACACAGGTAGGACAGAGCATGAGACTTCTCTGAACGTTAAAAAGGATTTAATAAGAAGATAGGACAGGTTATGGTGATCAGGTGCAGGCCTCAGCCAGGCAAGGGTACTGATCAGAGCCCTTTTTAACACAGCACTCACAAAATGATGAAAATGACACAAAATAATTCATTATTTGGAAAATTACTTTATGTTAGGGCTTCAAAAGCCCATATTAAAGAGATAGAGTACTCTGAAGTGTGTGATTTTATTGCAGTACTTAAGAACCTCCATATGAACTCACAGATGCTAATAATAAGAGCTCTATAGTTTAACAGATAAAAGCAGAACAAAAGCCAGTGGCTGAAAGTTCAAAAATCAGAATTAAAAAATCTTACTTCTAAGTGAGGCAGAATGATCAGCGGGATCAAAGAAAGTTTTCTTAAAGCTTGATGTCTTTGGGAGCTAAATTTGTTTCCAGAAGTTATTCTTTAGCCAAATCTGTGTTTGTGGTATCAAGAAAATGGTGTTAAGTGTTATAAAAATCAACCAGATTAAGTCCATTGAGTTATTTTTCTCTCTACTTCCTTTGGACTTATACAGGAATGGTCTTACCAGTACAACATACAGGTAAAATAGGTAGAAGCACCATGGCAACCTGGTATTGATTTCATAAAGAGTTATTGTGTTCAGTGCTACAGATTTACATGTGCATCTGGCATTAGGAATGGCATGAAAGTCTGTAGTAGATACAAGTCTATGAACAGGCATTGGTGGGATGTTTTCCATCCAAGCTAGTAGTCCAAGACAGAAAGGATTTGTTAGATAATTTTCTGGGACTTTCTAGACAATGTGACAGACATTCATACATTCAGACAAAAGGCAGAAACTCCAGCACCTTGTTTTTCTTCTTGTTATCCAATGTGTTGAATAGAAGTAAAAATAGACAATATAGATTGGATTATGCCTAGCATGTTGCTTTGTTAGATTTAGTATGTTTCATCTAAATCTATCTGTTTATACAATTTAATCATTCCCTGTTTTGATTTTCCTTTCTTTTCCTTTCTTTTCCTTTCTTTTCCTTTCTTTTCCTTTCCTTTCCTTTCCTTTCCTTTCCTTTCCTTTCCTTTCCTTTCCTTTCCTTTCCTTTCCTTTCCTTTCCTTTCCCTTTCCTTTCCTGCCCTGCCCTGCCCTGCCCTGCCCTGCCCTGCCCTGCCCTGCCCTGCCCTTTCCCAAATTCAATTTACTTCAATTTTTATTAATAGGTTGCTGAAACAAAGTAATGACAGAGAGCAGCCATACCCGCAGCAGTTATGGCGAAACGTGAAGAGAAACAGCAAAGAGCCTATAGTATCCATCAGGTATTAAGCCTGGTGACAAACTTACAGCTTAAAGTCTGTGGCTTTTACAATTTTAACCTGGTAAACAATTTTTCAGTGGATTTCTTCTAGAGAGAACTCCATCATTAAACAATAATTCATTAGTACTCCTTCAAATTTTATTTTAAGCTAGCAGTGGTAGTATTAGCTTTATACAGCTGGGACTTACCTGAATCCAAGCTTTAGATTATGTGTAGCCACACTTTTGAATCCAATATGCAAGAGAGGTAAAAATAGTATATCCTATTTGTTCACATTCTCTAGCTTTATACCAACTGCCAAAATTATTTTTAGCGCCCACATCCTGGCATATTTTAGTCCTACTAGTATTTCTTATCTACAGGCTTCAGTAATCCTGTACATCAGCTACCAGTTTTTCTTAATATTGCTGAAAGAAATACATAAGTCCACAGAAGTCACTAGATGGTAATGATATTCTGTTAATAAACACAATCTGCTCCCTTCTTTCCTTCCCCACCTCCCATTATCCGTAAAGCTGTGATCATTCTTGAAATTTTTAACATTGCTATCAAATCCGTCCCTCTCAAAAACATTTCAGCAGAATTGCTGAATTCCATAGCAGCAGTCCAGTACAAACATGAAGACCATTTCATTACTTATACAGTGTCTAATAATTCAGTTTTATAACTCATCTTTAAAATTATGTGCAGCAGTACAAACCAGAAAAAGTTATATTTCATATCACTATTATAAATATTTGCAATTCACCTCCTGGGTATTCAGAGTTTTCACTATAAGGGTAATCTATATATTATTTTTTTTTTTTTGCCATAGCCAATAGGATAACACAAAAATGTCTGTCATATTTAACTTGAATAAAGATTGACATAAATTCTAGCAGTACATTTCTTAATGAAGTCAATGATTTTAGCAATGTCAGCTACCTGTTTAATAGCTGTAAAATAAAACAGTGAGAACAGAAGGAAGCACTGTTCAAAGCAGGACTAGGTCCACTGAATCCCCTTTGCTGTATAGGCAAGCTGCTACACTGCTTTCTTTCTCAGCAGCTGTATTTCCCCTCCCGTACTCTCAATGAATAAAGCTGCTAATGTATCTCAGGACAACAGGAAATGGAAAAATGCATCTAACTCTTCTATTACAAAACCAAATTATCTCATCAGGAATAAAATAAAAGGGCACAGCTACACTGACTTAGCCTAAATTATCAAATAGGACATTAATTATAGCATTCATCCTCCAGATATAAATACCTACACATGTTGTAAGGAGCTTGAAAGCTACTAAATAACTTCCCCAGAAACCTCTCCAGAAAAAAAGCCAGGCACAGAATCAGCAGACTTAGAATTTCCTCATTTGTCACTCCAACCAGCAATGCTGTGTCACTAGACAGTGATAGAATTAGCTCCAGGGTTTTTTTTAAATCCCTCCCTAATTTTTAGCACACGTCATCATTTTCTGTTGTCACTGTAAGTGAAGTCTATTACTTTTGAGTAATCTGTTCCAGTTTTCTCTCATGAAATCATTTTTCTTCAGGGGTATTGTGCTATACAAAGAGGTGTGTTTATCAGATGTGTTCTTTTCCAAATAAAAAAGAAGCTGAACATGAAGAAGTTTGTGCATAATGGTACAAAAAATAACTCAAATATGCCACTTGATATAGAGGAAAGAAAGAAAGGGTGAGAAGAAGAGAAAGAAGGAGAGGAGAGAAGAACGGAGGGACACAGATTGCAAACTGAGGCTTATGATATTGATGTTTAACAGGCCAGACTTGATATTTTTGTGGTGTATAGTGCACTTGGTTTGACTGAATGCAATTGCATTGGTTTACATATGGTGGCTCAGCATACTATTTCTATTAATGTAACAATTTTATATATTTTCATAAACATTTTTATTCTCAGGAAATGAAAAAATGAATATGTTCCTATATGTTATGATCAAGAAAGTCCACCATAGATTCATATTTCCCACAGATTCTGTCAGGTACTCTGGATTTTCTTGTCAACTTTCAGCTCAACTGCAAATTTGTCAAGAGGATGAGAAGTCAGAAAAATAGATGTTTGGATGCTTTGTTTATTTATTTTTAATAGTGAACACTAATGGATTCAATGTAATCATCTACCTATGTACTCTACTTCAAAGTGTTTCAAAAGAAAGTGTGTTAAATTATCTCTGATTATGAGAGGCATGTTCCTTCTTTTTCAAATTACAACTGGATCTTATCCCTTCAGATACATTTTGCTACTCCTCACCCTATCCTTTCATGCCACCTCTATCATTTTGCTTTATTGCAATAACAGGTTGCTAATTATTTCTATCTTAAATGTCAAATTACATATCCATAATGAAGCATTAAATTATGAAGCCTGATATTTAGGGGTACTAAGTATGCAGATGTTTCATCAAGATGCTAAGAAGGAGCTACTGGGCAATCAAAATTTTTGAAAACTGGATACTAGGTAGAACCAGATCTTAAAATGCTGATTGCAGGGTTATACACATTCACAAAGAGTACAAGAACAGAAATGGAAATTGCTCTGATGTGATTATCATTTAAGTACATCTATTCTCTCACATCAAGGAAAGAGGCATTAAATGAATGTAATGTAATGTAACGAGTTTTCATTTTTTTGCTCTCTGGGTATAAAGATGGATAGCTTCACATGAAGTCAGAAAAAAACAGGTATTGAAAGAAAAATTCTCTGACTGAATGAAGTTGCCTTGATTCAGGTCTTAAAACAGTAGATGTGGCTGTGGTAAGGAAGACAACTCTGGTGTCCAGCCTAACTTTTTTGAATATTCCTAATTTCACAAAATAAAACATCAGTTTCAGAAAAGATGAGTATCAAGTTCATGGTAGCAAGTTTATGTTTTGTTCTAAAATGCTGATTTCTGTGGTTGAAGGTAAAATTTCCCCAGACTTCACAGTGACCTAGAAGCTTGAGTTCTATTAATCAGCATGTTATCTTCACCTAGAAAGGATCTATGTGAGGAGTCAGTCATATGTGCAAGCTGAAGTCTATCCTAGATCTTCCATTTTAGGTCTAATTATTCTCTATCGTAACTGAGATGCATAGTATGTTTCTGTTAACATTAGCAGTGCAAAATTTTTCAGTAAACTGTTTATAAAATGGACAGATTATACCATATATAATGAATTCAACAAGCATGAGAAGCATATATTATATTTTGCATAGTTAAAAATCCATAGGAATTGCAATGTACATTTTAATATAACATTCTTTAATAATGCTTGAGTTACTAAATGCTTGAAAAATTAACAGAGTGCAGAGTAGCTATAATCTAGATGAAACCGGTTACATACAGCCTGAATTTCTCTTTTCTAAATTACCTCTTTTTTATGTGCAACCCAGAAAATAAAAAGATAGTGTGCAATCATTTCAGTTATTTTCTCTAATAACTCAAGGAACAAGAAGGGCCTAAAAATTATTTTATGTTTTTCATTTCATATCTTGATATATGGGAGGGAATTTCTATATGAAGTAGCATTTTAATGCATCATACCTAAACTACATCAACGGCTGAAGACATTTTACTACAGAGTGATTCTGGGCTGTATTCCTACAGCAGCCCTTCATTGCATTACCGATTTTTGAATATTTTCCTTGCTATCAAAGTGTTACTCAGCTAGTTACTTCCTCAGAGATTAGTTTCTGTTGCAGATGGGACCAAGCAGAGTACAAGAATGGCCTCAAAACTTCTCCAGGCTGTTTACTATAGCTCCTGCTTTGCTGACAGAGACACTTAATGGAAACAGAATAAACAAGCATCTCAATGCCAAATGTGTTTAAAAAAGAGGAGGGTGTGGGGATCCAAAAATGAAAAAAACAAAACCACAGGCACAATAGCAAAGAAAAAGAGAAAAAGCAAAAGTTTCTGTTTATATCCTATAAACACTTGCTAGAGTGAATAGTCCTGGTACCAAGAAATGTGTTTAAAAAATGAATGCATGACATAAACCACGTCTTCAAACACTACTAAATTGAACTTGATCATAAACAAGATCCTTCCTGGAACATACATATACAACACATATATATACATATACAATAATATGAACTTCTGTACTTCAAGAATACATGTTCCAGCTCATTAACTTCAGTTTCTGAGTGAAAATTATAGAAAATTGTGAAAACTGCAATAGAGAAATAGCTTTATGTCAATTCAGAGCACTGAGTCAGCATTTCTCTTGTGCAAACATATAAGAAAGAATCCATTCACAAAACTTACAAATTCCACTATCTAGCAAAATTCAAGACTAACTAGTAATATCTTGACATTAATTTGAATAAGCATGTGTCAGAAGGATCAGAACAATAACAAGTAAGTTTTTCAGAATTTAAAGAACTTACCATTATTAGAGGTCATAAAATATTTGTGTCTGTATGGGACTATAGATTGTAGGGCTTTAAATATTTTGATTTGACATATGACTCTATGCATCCGTGAATGATTACATGAAAAGCAAATATTGTAACTAGGATAAGCTTATATATGTGTGGTTTTGTATATTTCTGTGGGATGTTTCGGTTTTGTATGTACAGAGATCATAGGAAAAAAACCAGAATATTTTGTTAAGAATGTCTTACCTTCATAGTAAACTTTAAACCCATGAGCACTAACTGCAAAGTCACTTGTCAAGCGTAGCGAAAATACAGATTTTGTACTTGTCACAGGTGGAGGAAGATGAAATCCTGTTAACCTAAGAAACAAAAACGCACAACTCATGGTTAATTGTTTGGAAAACAAAACTGTGTGTGAAAGGTTGTCGTTCTCAATAATATTTGATCATGGAAAGGACAACTGTCTTAGAAATATGTAGTTTGCATTACTTGAAAAAATTATTTTTATATACTAATTGAGGAATTATTATAAAATTTGACTTTGATGGACACTGAAACATCAGTTTGATAAAACTATATTTAGTATAGATGATAGTAAGATGTAGAAACTGGATTTAAAAACAGTTCAGATTATCAGTAGCTGAAAAAAATAAAACAACCAAAGAAATCACAATCCACCAGATGATTTACACTCTTTAGGGTTATGTTAAAAAATGTTTTGCACTATATATCTTACACAGGTTTCTGCTAAAGTTTGTAGTAGCTGAATTTTTCCACAGTAACATGATGAAAGAAAGGGGACCATGATTCACTTTAATGAGGGAATTTAGTATTATTTAAACTGCGCACTTTAGCCTCAGAGAAGTTCCTGATTTCAACTCAAAGAACAGCATCGTTGTCAAATAACAGATCCATAAGAAGAGCTCTCTTGAAAGGAATTACAGGGTTGTTAAGGTTTGTGTTTTTATTTCTTGTTGTTAAGTTTTGTTTGTTCTATTAAAACCACTATGTTTGAGACAAAAATGAAAGAAAATTTTTTGTGTACTCAGCACTGCTGATAAGATCTGTTAATATTCATTTCAACATATTCATTCAACATATGACAACAATTATCTTCCTCAGTTCTAGGAGAATAACCTCATTAGGGTTCACATCAGACCAACAAAGCCCGTAATATTTACTTGTCAAAAATGCGTAAAGAACAAATTGAAGAATTTAGCTATGTACACACACCAGTGAAATCTAGACATACCTTTGGAACTCAGTTAGCCATGTGTGGTGAATTGTGTGTCAGATTAGCATGATATATTTTATTAATGATTGAGATTAAAATTATTTTTATGTGTTTGTGGATAAGCCCCTATTTTACATTTTGCTTTGAATTTAGAAGTACAGAAAAATTTAGGCCAAAAGGGACCTATAGAGGCCACATAGTCCAAACTACTGTTCAGAGTGGGCTTAGAGTTAGTCTAGGTTGCTCAAGATTTACATTTTCCCTTTTCATTTTTAGAATATTTTTTTTTGCTTGGCGGTTTTTTGGTTTTTGTTTAGTTTTTTGTTTGTTTTGATTTTTTTTTAAATGCGGCTATATATACAGCTACATATGCTGGTCTTGAGCACACTTTAAGAAATATGTAAACTCTGATAATTTTACTTGAAGAAATGACATGTATTTTTAATTTTGCTTGATGCAAAAACAAACACCAATGGTGTTTACTGATGTTTTAATACATTTACTGCTGCTTATTCTGAAATTCAATCTCAGTCTTATTCTGAAATCACAAATTAACTGACAAGTTATGTCCTGCCATTATCAGCATTTCTAGTCTCATCAGAGGGAAGGATAAGACTGATGAGAAACCCAGAATTCAAAAGGTCAGGAAATGATTTACTAAAAAATACTGTAATTGCAATATTAACATTTATTTAATGTTTTACTTATTTTTAGCTTTAAGATACATTTAAAAGAGTTCTATATAATGTACCACTAATTTACCATGAAGCATATTTCCTGTAGGGATCATAAAAAGTTTTCTGTTTTTTCTTTGATCACTATGTACGTGGTGCCCTTAACAGATACTCTAAATTAACGGGTATTATATAGATGTCTTTTCTTAAACAATCTTTGGAAAATAAAATTTAACAAACAAACAAACAAACAAAAACCTCCTCAATACAATAGCCAATATATGCCATTGGTTACAGTCATGACAGATTTGAAAGCCAAATTATAATAGTACTCACACCACATAACCAGAAAATTTAAAAACATGAACAAAAGAAGCAAAAGCCCCTAAAGATGTATATATTCGCATATTTATATGTAGCAAGTCCTCAGTGGGTGTATTTAGAAAGCTGTCCTTTGTTTTGTCATTGGCATATTTATGAGTAATATCATTATAACAAGACTAAAGAATTTATGTTAATTTGAAAAATGGAGAAATATGTACAGAATATTTATGATTTAGGAAATGCATTTTTTGTTTGATAGGAGGATATGTTTTTGTTATATTAATTAAAAAATTAATAAAATTCTTATGTCTCCCAAAATGGCATATGCATAATCTTTTAATAAGTCAATATCAAAGCATTTTTTTCAGTAGCTTGGTCATCAACCAATAAATATATTAATTCATTGGTAAGTATCAACACTTAAAATAAGCAGGCCTAATGTAAAATCAAACCAATAATTTTAATAAAACTCTAACTTGCATCTCACAGTAGGTTTAGCTGGTATCTATTTAGCTACTTAATGATATAAAAGAATTCTGGGTATAAAGACATATCCAGCAGAAAAGAAATACACAGTTATCCCGAAGTATTCAATTTTGTGAGTGGTACATAGGGACAGCTTAGATGGGTAGTGGATTTTTAAAATGAACACATATGTACTAGCATAGTAAACATTACAGCTCCTGATGCAAACCAGATCATTATAAGAGCTGTTGGATACCATTTAGCTTTCAGCGGTGGGCCTTTTTTAGCCATCATTACGTTGCATTTAGTTAAAAAGGATAAGCTTGTTTCTTTAATTTGGTTGCTACACTTAAATTGATATGAAGAAATTCAAATGTAATATTTTTGGTTTAGTGGATGCAAAATTTATCAAAAATTTTAATAAGTAAAAAATTCAGCATGCAAATATCACTTATTAAAATACTACAGATTTTTAGAAAGAACTATAATGTAATTCATTCTGACTATTGAAATGATCTCATACTTGAGTATTATTTATTAGGTACAAAAGGACATTGACATCAGAGCTTAAGTCTTACTTGTATGCTAAACCCTACAAACTGTCTTAAGTGTTATCTAGAATAGTTTTCATTTCCACGTAAAATGAAACATGGCAAGCACATCATAACTGCAGGAGATGGCAGGTAAGCAGCAAAATACCTGTATGATAATGCATGTGCATACATACTATTGTCACTTATCCAGATCAGTCACAACTAAATGTCTAACTGAGTACTCTGGTAAAGTAAAACTTTAGGTGGAACGACTATGAAAAATATGCAGTCATATCGTTAAGTAGATAGCATATGCATATTAAATACATTTAAAATTTAAATTTCCTCTAGTAGCTGAGGGGTTTTTTCTCACAGCAATTTTCCATCTTACAAATGGAATGAGATATGCAAATGGAATGTATCAACATTTTTCTAATTTAAAATACCTAATGGAGTTATTCAGGTGACTACTGCTGTTTTAGACACTGTGGGATATTTGAAACATCAGCACAGAGTTGGTAGATATGACACTGTACTACCATGAGATCCATGTGCTTCTGGAAAGACGGAGGCCAGGCAGGATTCCTTAAGGATTCTAGACGTGCCTACATCTTGTACTAGGCTCATCAATCATTCCTTTATAGTCTATCACTTTGGCAGAAAAAATTTATACTATGACAGATGTGCTTTCTTTTTTGGTTTTTTTTGTTTGTTTGTTTGGGTTTTTTGGTGGGATTTTCTGTTCCTTTTCTTCTTTCCATTTTTGATTTTGGAATTAGCTCATTTAGTGCTCTGTGACCTCACTAAGGGACCCCTTATGTAACTGATAGTGGCTTGGGTAGCCATGGGAAGGCATGGGAACTAAAAGACAATGTCTGTAGAAGTCTGAGAAGAAACACTTCTTTCTGTTTCAACTCCTAAAAACCCAAATTTTGAATTGTGACATTCTACCTGAGTATTTGATTTAGATGATGCAGTTCAGCTAGAGAGTGTTATCAAACACAGCACAGTGATACAAATTTGTAAAGGAATACACTGCATATGAATGAATATATTTCCTTTGTTCTTGCTCGTGTGTCTAACAAGCTTGCCAGGCACCTAACACCCACAGGAAATGGACATATTATGTATGTAGTCCAAGACTACAGATGTTTCTGGGAGTGTAGGAAAAGGTTAAGAGATAGTTTTATTTATTCAAATTTTCTACAGTGGAGAGAACAGATGCTCAGCCTGCAAAACTTATTGTATATAGAAATTCTAAAACTCCGGTAGTAAATATGGTGAAATCAAATATATCATTTGGAAACACAATATGTATTCAGAATTTATATATTATTTGCATGCAAAATTATAATGCTGTGTAAATTAGTTTCAGTAATGTGAATCTGGTGATGTTTTTGCAATCATGTCAGAGTATAAGAATAGAGAACAGAAACACCCATTGCCTTGAAGCCAGAGAAAAGGACATATGAGATACATGGTTAAATTACTCCAAGTAGACCCAAGACTGAGGAGAAGCAAATCATCACCATCATACTCTTTGACAAAGAATTAATCTTTCGGGTTGTTTGCCATAACTACCCCATGGTGCCATCTTTATCCTCCCAAGGAAACCAAAATGCTTGAGTGTCCAAATGGACATCAAAAGAACCACAGAACACAACCAAAGAGGTAGATTCTAGGAAGAATCTGTACAATTTTAACCATATTTTTTTTAAGTGATTAGTTGTTTTGAGTATGAGTTTTAGTATTATTGCAAGCAGACTAATAATAATAACTGTTATATTCACTGCTGTATTTTAATTTGTTAAAACTTCTTGGTGAAATAAGACAGATTTTATTTGAGTCCTCAGATGTCTCTAAGTACTCAGGATGCAAATGCAGAAAATTTCTATGTTGAGGTCTCTCCCCCACCTCCCCGTTCCCCCTGGGGGGAGGGGGGACCCTGGGGTGGCAGCATGGCTTGGCACAGGGTCGCCCTGCCCCTGCCCCTGCCCCTGCCC
>WEIT01022461.1:2963-30190 GCA_013389985.1 Dryoscopus gambensis | reverse complement strand
AAAAAAAAAAAAAAGAGCATTTCAAAATTAGTACACCACAACATTTCTTAGAGCAAAATAACACTGTTTACATCTTACATATGACTTTAAGTTTCTGAAGATTTGAAAATTCTGTATCTAATCTGATGGATAACATCAACAGTATTTCTGTGATTATATCTTTCTATGACTCTACTAACTGCCAGAGTAAAACTAATCTCCCATTAACTCTTCCATGCCTTGGCCACCCACCTATGCAAACATGCCTTTTTGAGCTTTGAGCAGAAAAGACCATATCCTAATAGCAAGTTCCAAGAATGGCAAGGGCAATTCAGCAAACATTAGTAGCTAATCCAAGTGAGGATCAAATAAACTCCGAAAGAATTCTGATGACACAATCACTCATGATGGTGATCAAGTCACTCACTTTTTATATACTCACACTTACTAATTAAAGTGAAAATTGTCAAACTAAAACTGGTAAGATGTAGTTAAATTACCTTGCTGAACTTGTTCTTTAACTAATCCAAGAGTTTAAAAGTATTCAGAAAGGGTTTGGACACGTAGCTAATAAGTAAATTCAGAGTTCAGCAATATATCACTGATAGAATTTCTAAAGCTTTAGGAGGGATATAAAAAATCTCATGATTAAGAAATCAATCAATTTGTAGACAGTGAACTAAACTGAGGGTCTGTAACGTATAAATTTTGTGTGTGCAGATGTAAAGGTAAGATCTTCTCACCTTTGTCTTGACACAGGAGACTTTCATCTTATTTTCTCTTGCGGTTCTGCTGTTGAAGGGGAGTGATAGAGTGGCTGATGGCATCTGGCAGCCAGCCAAAGTCAACCCAACACAACCTCTAATGTTCTTTTTTACATCCCAATTCAGAACAAACATCTTTTAAATCTCAGGAGTGTATTGGAAAAGGATAACACATCTACTGAGTAAGANCTTTGGTCTTTCAATTTTCCTTCTAAAGAATCAGTTACTTACCTATTGACTCAGGAAGAAAGTAAGAAATGTAAAGGCTTCCTTGAAAGTATTCTAATTAAAATACAAGTAGGAGTAACTCCTACAATATTTATATGTCTAGTCAATTGATTTAAAATAACAGAATTTAATAGTCTATAAAATAAAGCTAACTTGATTGTACAGAAGTGGTCAATGAGATTCAAGTTTTACTCTCCCTGAAAATAGTGATAAAAATATCTTATACTTTATTCAACAATTCCTTAACAAATTGACGTATGATTTATGAGCTAATTTGTTTTTGTCAAATGATAATTTTTCCCTGTCAAAATGCAAAACTGCTCATGTAATCTATTACTTTAAAATAATGATCATAGGTCAAGGCTGAACATTGTTAATTGAACAGCTGCTTTGAACTAAACAATAAAGCACTCATCAGGTTCTGGTATGATCATTATATCCTGTAAAAAAACATGTTTCTAAAAACTGCTGTCATCCATTATCAATATAAAACTTTTATTATACAACTCTCCACTTTTTTCTAGCATCAGCAGTGAAACCGATTTTATAAATAATTATCTTTTTTAAAGCAGTCAATTTGTTTTAAGACGTAAAAATATCAAGAACTTCAAATGATAAGAAAGAAGAACAAGATATTGCACTACATACAAATAGTCTTTAAAAATCTGTAGGATGTGGGTTTGCCTGCTTCTTGGAGAGAAAAACTGATAAGAACAAAACATATCAAAACAATAACCTTTAGAAAACTTGAAAGCATAATAGATCCTTAAAGTAGCTAGAATTAAAAAAAAAAAATTGAAGCAAGCACTACATATTTTTATCCTTGAGCAGCTGGAACATTGTGACAATATAGTCTATTGTCCTCATCTTAAAGCTGGGTAAAGATCTACAATACATTTTAGCAGATCTTGGAGCTTTCAAAGCTCCAAAGGAGAGGAATCTGCTTCTTTCAATTTTCCCAGAGTTCTAACACTGACTTCACACTGGTTCTAGTCATTTGCACCCTTCTCTCTGAATTTATTTAACCACCCTGATGAAGAACTAATGCTTTAAAAATAACCCTGAGTCAGTTCAGTTTGCAAAGAGAAGCATATCCGCAAAATGATATGCCTGATGAGTGACAGAGCCAATGGAAAAAGAGAAGAATCACGCAGCCAAAGTCAGAGGAACACGGGAGACGGGTTTGCTTCTCTGAGTGACAACAAGCTTTTAGATTAGTTGGACTATCTTTTGTAACTTTGCCTTAATGTGTGAAAATAGCACAATATATAGAGAGATGCCATATTTTGCTTATCACCAGTGTAGGTGCCAGGAACTTCCAGAACAGCTTCAACTTTTACTAAATATTCTGCATCATTTTGGACTTCATCCATGAACAAAAGCCTTGTGACATTATCACCACACACTTTATTTCTGTTCTGGTATAGAGATAAATTTGTAGTGGCAGGGCATGTGAAAGAGAACAAACTATATGCACATATTTCAGAATCTATGCTTTTAATATGAAAAACTCAAGTCTTTTAGTACTGAGTAACGGCAACCAATAGAATAAAACCAGCCGGTTCATCAGCTAAATTAGCTGCAATAGCTAAAACAAACAAGCAAACCAAAAACCCCATGGACTTTATTTAATTCATATTCTTCCAGAAAACTTTGAGTCAGAAAGAACTTACTGTTCTCACAGTCTCCTGTTCACTTTAAGGGAGAACATATAAGCAGAGTATGCAAGACAGAGCAAGAGAGGGAAGAGATGATCCTAGAGTAAAGGTATCTCTCCTCCAACACTGGGTATGTCTATCTTTATACGTAGAGGTTTGGAGCATATGGTGTTTCAAGGCAGAGCCTGAAACCACTGCAGTGAAGACATAAGTATTAATAAAGACTTCCTTTTTGACCACTGCAGAGAAATTAAGCTCTGAATTTCTGATATGCCCTTTGGGATGGGGAGGGTATAAAAGCAACAAAACAGACTCAAATTAAAAACAAAGTGGAAGATAAGAAAAACAGGATATAATGGAAAATACTTTACATTTACAGATCTAAAATTCTGGAAAAGACAGATCTAGGGAAAAAAGTTGTGGCACTTGAGGTGCTTTTTATCCCATCAAACCATAAATGTGACCCTATAATGATCTTTACAAACATAGTGAAATAAAGGTTTCTAAATTAATGTATCTATTACATAAGTACAATTTATATACTATATAAACATAAATAATAAAAAAACATATAATTTTCAGTCTCACAGCAGATAAATTATAAATTTTATATTGATTACTACGTATGAAATGCTATAGCAAAACTTCTAGCAGGAAAATGAGAAGCATTTTTAAGAAAAGGATACTTGAATTTAAAATAGAAGATAAGGTCCCCACTTTCAAGTGAGAAAAATCTAAATTAAAAATTTGGACTTGCAAAGTATAGATAATATAACAGACGTGTGTCAGGTGCCTTATTCTAACCTCCCTTTTCATAATCTTCTAATAACTGATCTAACAAAGAAGAAATATTTCTAAAATGAAGAAAGAAATACCACAGTAATTTCAGAAAAGAGATTTTAAAACATTCTGTTACTTTTGCTGAAATCGGGTAAGAAAATACAACTAGTGTTTGTCTCTGTATTTAGGATTGGATAATAGCTACGTGCACATAAAATGCACTTCTGTAAATAGTTATTGGACTGACTGGTCTGCAACTAGCATTTGCCTTTTAATAAATGGGTTTTGTCTGTGATTGAAATTCAGACTGAACCTGAGTCTGGATCCTGGATCTGAATAGATCTGATCATTTATTCAAAGCTGATTTTATACACTTCTTCAAGGCACAGTATTTCCTTACATGGTAATTTTCACTAAACGACCTATCACACATTGGCATGTCAGCAAAGCATCTTCTAAATGTCCTTCTATGGGGTGATCATGTGCTGCTCACCCGCCTGTCAGCTTCCAGCAGGCTCCTCTCTGTAGGGCTCTGCCGCCTGGCACCTCCTCCCCCCCCGGGTCTGTGCTGCCATGTGCTCCTTTGTGCTACCATGTGTTTCTTATCTTTCCCCATAGGTTTAAATAAATTTATAATAGAAATAGGAGTCCACTTAGCTGATCTATTTTGCAATCATCAAAGGATAAGTTATTCTGTGTTATCTTGATTCCATATCAGAGCGAGGTTGACTGACATTAACAGAATCAGATAGTGGAGTAAACAAGACTTTTAAAGGAAACAATCGTCACTGCAAACAGGATATCTCACAAAAAAGATGAGTTGGCTACCCAAATTTCATACCAACATAAGGAGTTAGAGTTGTAACCTTTTAGTACTGGAACTGATAAAGACAATTTTAAAAAGCCTATGTAGAAAGTTTAAAACATTTCCATTTTCCTTGCATTTTATGGGTATATGCTTTATAAAAATGTTAAATATAAGTTCTTCAAACCACTGAGTCACATAATACAAAGTGAGGAATCAGTTCAAAATTATTCTTCAGACACAATTAATTTAATGGGGCATAAAGCGAATAGGGTTTTTTAGAACATTCAAAGTTGGTCTTGCTTTGAACCTTTCTTGAAATTTAACTTTGAATTCAATATCAAGAATAACTGGCCACTACCTAAGTACCAATCTGAAAAAAACACTTTGTTTAAGAAAACACATGTTTTGCTAAAAAACCCCAGCCAAACATAAAGCACAATAAATAAATAAATAAATAAATTTGTTTGTGTGCTGAAGGTTATAATTTTTTTATTTAAAAAGTAACTCATGTTTTTGATTTGACTTCTTTATGGCTGACTATCAGCTAAAAGATTTCTTACATCTGTACCTCATAAACCAGTAATAAGAGCCCCTTCCATATACATCTGTGCTATAAACACATATTATAATATTGGTTTTCCACAAATATTAAAGTGAATGCTGTATATATAGTGTTAAAGTAGCTTTATTATAAAGATATAGGTTTTTTTTATAACAATAACTAATGCCTTTATTTCTGTTAGTAATAGTAGTAAAATAGCTGATACAGTTATGCTTGTGGTAGGTGAACTGTCTGCTTGGTTGGATAACATCCAATGAATGAATAATGAAGACCCCTGCTACTGACTTGCCAACTATCAGCAACTACCATCTGCAGACACCATGGACCAAGCTGGAGGTGACAATAAAAACTGACTAAAACCACAGCCAAGAAATACGCATGCTCTAAAAAGGCGGATCCGAGGAGGAGCCATGCTAAACAGTTCCTGGAATATGCAAACTAGTTTGGGGAAAAGTTTGAATATGTATAATTGTTTATGAATATGCATTAATCTGATGCAACAGTAAAGGTATGTAAAGGGTGTCTCTGCAATAGCAGGTGTGCTCTTGGCTGAGAGCCAAGGGTACCCAGCACTGTAAATTTTGTTTTATTGTTTTTGTCCCTTGTTGTCTTTTTATTAAAACTTTTAAATTCTCACAGGAGAGTGAACCTCATTTTTCATATCTGTATCACATTAGCATAATAATGAAACCTGGTGTTACAGCATGTTGATCGATAACATAGTGCAGTTCTAAACAACAAAATGTTTAGACAAAAAACCAATGTCCAATAATAGACTGGGAAAAAACCCCAAACAAACCAGACTTAATTTCCCTAGATAACCATACAGAAAACCTTAGATACAGAAAGATTAAATCTACTTCACCCAAAACACAGGGTGAGAGAAAAGGTTTCTAAAACCTCCTCATAAAACTGAACAATCGTTTCAAACGTAATTCCAACTTTCAGTATATACAAAGCTGAAAACCTACCAGCTTCTTGCTTATTACAGGTGCAAATACTATGATAGAAATAGAAATTTGTCTAGTATTTTTGTAGCTGAGGCATTTCTGTAATTTTTGTACTTTTAGTAATTTAGTTGATATCCTGAAAAAAAAAAGCAATTTTGACAAAAAATTATTCACAGATAGAGCTGCAAATATGGAATGGTTAAGTCAAAGAAGAAAATTATGAGACAATGATTAATTAGGGTGGTCTTAGAAAGGTAGGCTAGAAACAGCTAAAACAATTTTACTGAGTGTGAAATGGAGTGAAATAAGAGATAAATTGTAGAAAATATTTTGATAGTGAAAGTAATATTATGGAAAGAGAAAGTTACAAATACATTCAGTACTTATTTTGCATGCAAAACTGTATTGAAAACCATAGTTTCTCACTTAATTTCAGAAAAGCAAGATATCTCCATTATAATGTTTTGCCTTCCCTATAACCACAATTGTAGAATTTATAATACACATCCTGATAATGAGACTTGTCTATAGTATTTATATGTGGAAACAGAGTACTTTTTTGGTAATATTTACCATAGTCTTTCATTTGGGAAAAAAAGTTTAATTGATTTACCTAGTGGATAATACTATTTTTCACATTGCTTTGTATTTTGGACAGTCAAGAGGTTTAACTGATTTTTTTTTGGGGGGGCGGCATGGAGAATTTTGTGATGCTTTTACATTTTAAATATTTTTTTCAATTCTATGTTTAAATATATTTTCGCTTCCCATGTTCATTTGAAATCACAGAGGAAATAAAAATAATTAATAGAAACTATTAGAGCCATGATTCTTTTTCACATGGTCTGGTATAACATGTTTACAATGAAACTAGGCAAAGAATATTTTACAATTATCGATATTCAAAAGGTTATGAAACAAATTACCTTGATTAGCATGTCAGTGCGCTTTTTTAATCCAAGTTATCTTTATAGAGTTGGATTATCAAGTACCATAGTATATAATGAAGGCAGTAACCTAAGAAATTACTTAGCTTCAAATTAGCGAAAAAACCCAAACATTACTTTGACTTTATTCCAGATTTTGCCATGGCAGAAAACACATGTCAGTGGTTTCTATTAGAAAATTATGTCCTTTGGTATTTACTATTTCCTTCAAACTGTATAAATCTTTTTGGAATTATGGACAACTATTTTCTAAATGACAGTTGAAGTATTGCAATGTATGAAAATTTAGATTACAGAAACAGCCTAAAAATACAGCTGTTGTTACCACTCGTGATGTTGACATTTTGAGGTGTGTCAGTTCCCTTTCAGAGCATATAGGTCTGCTATGCCCTTTACAGCATGTATTTCCTCTCATTCCTCTCATATTTCACTTACGTACTATCTCTCCAAGACATTCCTCAGTTTTGTATGTATCATTTGCTAGGTAGAGCATCACACTAGGCCTTTTTCATTTCACTTTTTCCAGCACCCAGCATTCCACCCAAAAATATGAGCTCAATTCTTTCTACATAGATGCTCGTTACTCTAGAGAAGCTCTCTCATCAACAACTTTAATCACCTTGTAAAAAAGTGTTAGAGAAATGTCCACCAGCAGACTTTAGCAATAGAAGTCTTTACTGGTTTCTTTCAGATCACAGTTAAGAATGAACAACATTTGTCCAAGAAAATATTCCTCTTTTATAGTATTAGAAAATCTCAATTAAACTTAATCTACTTATATAATTTTAGTATGGCAGATATATGGAAAACACCAGCAAGAAAAGCAAAGCTATTTTACCTTAGAGGAACTTCTAATATTGTTTAAAACTGGAAAAAATACACATTCATTTCTCTGCACAGCTTGTTTCATGTTATAAGGGAGCAACATTTAATGAGCAAAATTACCTCAGTCCTTTGTACATAGGTTACAGACATATAGAAGCTAAATTTTTTATACACCTTGAAAACTAGATGCGTAGGATATATGATTTACAATGCAAAATGGAAGCATATTGGACCATATAAGAAAAGTTATAATTTCATGGCTGAATTTGCAAAGCCTACTGAAAAAGACACTTCTGCATAACTATCTGTGTTGCCACATTTAGATCCTAAAGACTTGCACTGAATACGGTAGAACAGACATCAGATTTAGATACATTTTGATGCTTCTAACTCTTAGAAAGGCTCTCTGGGGGATTTTTGGCTTTTTGGCATTGTTTTTGTTTTCCCTTTTGTGGTTTTTTGGTTTGGGGTTTTTTTGGTAGGAAAAGTCTCTCATCCATATAAACATATTCAGGGATTTCCAGTATATTATTGACATAAATTTGTTCTTAAGTTCCAAACAATTTGAATGATAAAATATCCATTTCCAACTGTGCAACATAACATAATCTACAGGAGTCACTTTTCAGAAATAAGGTATCACAATCACAATGTAAGACAAATATTGGAGAGACAGAGAGAAAAGTTCTCCAGGTCAAGCCGTAGTCCTGATCTTCTTTCTAATTAGTGTATATGTAAATACCATACACACCTATATTTGCACAAAACCTCAAAGGTTTCTTTTGGCTTTCTGCAGACATACCAGTTAAACTAGAAGGATCACGCCCTTCTTCAAAGATAGTAGAAACAGTCTATTCATACAGGAACCAAACGTTCAGGGTTTAGTTTAGTAACAATATATGGTTGTTCCAGACACATTCTGATTCAATTATCAACTATATACGGTATTTTTATTGATACTGTCAACTGCAATAATACAAGGTGAATTTAACAGAAAGGGTTACCTTTATGTCATGTAAGCAGGTCTAACAGTTAGACAACCCTGTAATAGAATGATACTTTCCCACAGACTATAACTTTCTGGGACAAGACGATTATTGTGATCATTCTTTTCCTTTTTATAACTGAAACATAGATGGAAAACTAATGGCCACAGACAGCGCTGGCATGCTCTGTTACAGTGTATAGATGGCCTCCGCAATGAATATCAACTTTTCTTCCTAGATTATTTCAAATTTCATTAAGCACTTAAACAACACAAAGAAAAGTGAATAAGTAAAATTTTTGTTTTGTTAAAATGTTTGTTTTGTTTGAGATGACCACACTCATCTCACTATAAAACTGTCATGTGCTCTCCTCAAATATAGGTAGTTACCAGTTAAAACTAGTTACCAGATTTCTCAAAGAAGATAGATAATAAATCTCAGAGGCTGTAGAAGAGGTTTTTATTTCATTACATGAGAAGTAAACAAACTAGTCCAATATCCATCAGCCACTTCAAAGTAGCCAAACTGGCCATCCAGTTCAAGGAAAGATGTCCTATGGAAGGCTGATAATGGGAAAGTCTCTTCCTAAGGACAGTTACTAGAAAGTTACCTCTACCTTCAAATACAGCCAAAATTTCAGTTGGTTGCTTGGGTTTCATTAAGTTTGGCTTCGTTTGATTTGGTTTTGGGTTTGGTTTCTAAATTCTTACCATTTAACTTTAGATTTCCTTTCTAGCTAGCTATTCTTCCCAAACCTGTTAAAACCTTGGCTTCATTGCCGTAATGTAAGCATAAATTCAAGATACAGGTGGCACCTTGCCTGGGCAAGCACATTCTTTTATCAGCTTTAATTATATACCTTTCTCTCTCAATCAGTGTCTAGACTTTTAAAATCATATCAAAATATCCTAAGAGTATAGAACAGTTGATATGTTCTTTCAGCTTTGCATTTATAAGCACAGTGCCAAAAATTTTATTGCTTCCATGTATTTTTCATAAAGCAAACTTTTCAGATTTAAAAAAAAATGGTGTCCCTCAGAGGGTCTTGTCTTGTCTACTCAGACGCCATCTAGAGCTGAGTATCTGTTTACCAATACATTTCATTCTGTTACATTTCTTTCAATTATCTGTTTCTCTTATCTACAAGTTTCACTGTATTTATTGTTGTGTCCTGATCAATTTTCAGTTCAAGATTCTACATACCTTCTGTTTACGGCTTTGCAGTATTTATTTTTTTGTTCACACAGTGAAAATTTTCCTATTAATAATCATTCAATTCTGTTACCTATCTCATAGTTTGCCACTTTGATTGCTGGTGCCTTCTTTCTTTATTTAATTGCCTTTTTCCCCTCCTTTATCTGCTTTGGTATTTGTTGCGTTCTGTATCCTTATCTCCTTGTTGGTCTTTATCTAAAACTTATACTTTTTATATTTTCACTTTCTTTATGAAGGGAGAGTGTCATCCTGTTTGGTTTTGTTCACTAGTCCCTAAAATCTCAAATGAAATTCCTTTCTTTCTTCTCTTTCCAGGCAAATAATGGAGAAGTCTAGAGAACAGTTGAGCAGCTGAAATAAAAATCAATGTGATAAGAGACTTGAAGTTGTTTCAAAAGTGGAGAATCCCTAATTTGATCCTAATCAGCTCACAGTGTCTGCTCTGGTTGAAAATTTGGACAAAAAGTGAACAGTGATGAGAGAAGAAAAATGTGTATTCTTAGGGCATAATAAGCAGCCTGAGCTGAAAAAAATCAGAGCTACAGTTGATAATGGGAACTTTTTGAGGTACAGTAAATGATTCATTGTCTCCCTATCAACAAGTCCTGGTCTACATCAATATCCAGAAAGGAATAAACAGGAGAATGACAAAGAAACCTTTGTAAGTTTCAGTTGTTAAGACTAGTTGTGAATGAAGACTGCAAATATTTCACTCTGACATGTCTTAAAGCCCTGATAACCAAACAGTCAAAGAGAGCTTGTCTCTGTCAGATTTAATCTAGAACCTCACAGAGCTGACACTTTTTTCTTTATTTTGTTAGTAGAGTCTTCTAACTTGAGCAACTGTTATATTAGTAGATGAAAGGTATAGAATTAACTTGGAGTTAGATACTGCAACTGCTGTTTGAAATGGCGATAATCTTAACAGTGGAGCTTTCCAAACTTCCATACTATGTCTGTGCTTATGAAGACACACAAGATGGAATTTTCTGATGATTTTTACCAGAACATTATGGTAGGATAATCATTTTCTAAATAATTTTATTTTTAACTTCGTAAAATATATAGTTTTGGCTAATAAAAATTGCTTTCTGAGCTAAACACATGAAAGACTATTTTAGATGACACAAAGAGACAGAAATATACTGGATTAAATGCCTCAATTCAGCCCAGTACAGTTGCAGAAGGGATGCATTTTATTTCTCTGTTTAAAATAGATCTGAATTTATTTCATTGATTTCAATGCAGTGTTAATTTTTTGATGAACATTTAACTGGTAATTAAATTTAGTGGTTAAATTAATTAACTTATTAAGTACTAGTAAATTTGGAAATATATTTCCTTGGACCTGTGAACAGAGTTTGGGTATATGTGTGTGTATATATACATACATATAGTCATGCTATTATTCAAATATTTAAAGCTACTTTGAATACTTCACTGCAAGCTGGGGTAGACAGTTAGAGAAAAAAAAATGTTTTAGACAACTGCTGAGTACGACACCTTATTGTCAAATTAGCATTCAATTCCAAGTCCTTTTCAAATTAGGATTCAATTCTAAGTCCTTAATTTTTTTAAAAAAAGGAAAAATAAAAACATACTTTTTGATGTTTACAGACAGTATATTATGTCTTATGCTCAGAAATTTCTTTCAAAAAGAAAGAAGAAAACAAGATATTATCCAAGTTGCAGAGTAAAATAATTGCAAGGAAATGTCAGGATTTGTATTACCATTCTGTCACCCCCCTATATATGCACCATATCACTGCCACAAAGCACATTGTTTAAAATTAATTAATTATGGTTTCTATGTGACTTTTCAAGGACTGGCATGCAAAGTACACAATGAAGAGCTCATATAGATAGTTCCATACCTTTTGCTTTATAGGCAAGTATTAAATAATTTTCTCTCAGATTCTTCTATGCAGAGTCAGGACTCTGAGGAAGTCAATAACCCTTCCTGGCCCTGACAAGCCTCAGCTGTTGGGACTGCCACCCACCACTGTCCATGGTTCCTGGACCTCTGTTTCAACCCACTCTGAGGCATCCAGACCCTGCTGCAGCTCTGTTCTTGTCCCTGCCTTCTGCGTGAGCCTCTCACCCCTACTCTGTGGGGGGCTTAGCTGGCCCTGTTTCTTTTTGCTCACAGCTGCATTGTCTGGAGGGACCCTGGACCTGGTTCATCACTGGCTGTGTAGGGTGCTGTGTTGGATCCTTGAGAGTCCCAGCTCTGCTCTCCATGCTCAACTTTTGCAGGGCTGTGCCTGAGAGTACAGCCTGAGTGGGGTCTCCTTGGCTCCCAGCTTGTGCCCTACATGGAGCAGCTCTTTTCCTGCCACTCCTTAAGATAAGGCTAGTACAGTGAATTATTTACAAGTTGCACTAAAGAATATTTTCATAACATGCAAAAGGTATCATCAGATGACTCCAAATGGCTTTTCAAAGCAGTTGATTTATGTGATGTTTTATCAGTTCAAGCATACCTTCTGCTAACTTTATTAGTGCATGGGATTTCTTATCACTAGGACAAACAAAACCCTTTTTTCTCAAGCTGGGCACTCAGAAAACTGAAAACATAATATCAGTTTAGCTGAAATGATTCATCTACTACCACACAAAAATAATGAGAAAGACAGAAACTCGGAAAAAATTGAATGGGAGTTTTAATCTGGAAATGCAGTGCTTTTATTCTGAATCGGAGTTGGAAGTACTAGCTACTTACCAAAATAAGGTCTAGACAGTGGTCTTAAAAGCAATCATTTATTTTGAGGGGAGCTAGTTGTATAAATGTGAAAGAAAGAGTACACAAAAATCACAAATATGCTTTGGGAGGGCAACAAGAAAGCTCTAAAAATAGACAGTGTCTGTTACATGACCCAACAATACTCCCAAGTATGAAATTTTGCGAAAAGCTTGGTTCAAATGCAGGAAGTCACACTGTCTTTCTGCAAACAAATTTTTTTTTGTAGCTGATTACAAATACGATTTATGAAAAAAACCATAATTTTTTGGCATAAATTTCACTGTGTTAACCTATTTTGTATTTACAGTTTAATGCAAAGATTTTCATGTGAAATATACTAAATCAAGCATACACGGTAACACAAAGATGCAATGGAAATATTGACTACACTTTTCATAATGGTCATGTCTGACATGCTCATTTTCCATCTGTTATTGTTTAGTTGCCATTTAAGTCCCAGGTAAATCCGTTAAAAGCTGTTGAGCATTTGCTGAGGACATTCAATGACTGTAATTGCAATAAGATTTAATTCTGAGGAAACCAATTAGACGAAGTACAAAACTGGACAAGGAGGGTGTCAAAGGTGATGAGCTTCACAAATAGTCAAACTGCAAAATCATTTAATTCATATAAAATTTATTCCACAATATCAAAGTAAAAAACAGAAGTAGTGACTTTGTCTATTCAAGAAATTTTTTTTAGCTGTCCAGTTATATATTCTTTCAAATACACATGTGTAGTCCCTTGAAAATATTTTTGTCTGTTACAAAATTAAAAGGAGGCTGACAAGGTAATCTGATTACACTTTCATTAATTTCACTAAGTAAAATGACAAAATCCATTGTCATGCTAGAAGAATAGTTTCCACAAGCAACTGTACCTCAGTGAAACTTCACTAATTTGTAAGAAGAAAACTCTGGGAAACATCACCTCACTAACTACTACAGCAATCTGAGAAAATAAATGTCACCATGAAAGATTTAGTAAAGCTTGCATAATTTCAACATCATGCTTTCTTAATTTAAAAGCCAAGTCTCCACTCACACAAATGTGTACTATTCTTCCACACTCACACTATGGAAAGATCTTGTAAGTCTTGCAAAAGTAGTCTATTTCGAGCCCTATATTGAGGCTTAATCATCTTTTCCTTTATAAGTGCTGACTGATGCTATTCTCTTCCACACAATTTCTTACACTGTTCTTCACCAGAATCTAATGGCATCCTAAGTACAAAATACTGAAACTTTTAAGCATGACAGGTTTCCTTGATTGTCTTCTAAAAAAACATATTCTAAAGCTCCAGCATTGAAGAATTAGTTCAATTTTAAAAGAATCTTGCAAACATATATCTGTAAATGCATATATAGCTATCTATATATCTATGTATCTAGATATTTAAACATATATGAAGGTACATTTTCAGTAGCTTGAACAAGACATAAAGAAAAATAATTCTGCCTTTGCAAGAAATTATTTTCATCTTCCCTTTACCCTCTTAACTATCTTCACCTGTTTTCCCTGATGCTTATTCAAACTGTAACTCAGTAAGGACCATCGACTCCTAAGTGGAATAATAGTTGGTTTTTTTGTGCATTTGTGCAGGACATTGTTCACATACTCCTTGAGCTGGAAATTTAGAGAAGATTCACCAACAGAAGGTTTGACTGACAGTGAGGGTCTTTTCAGGCTCCTACATTTGAGAAAAATCTCAGTTTTATCTTTTGAGGAGTGAATAGAAAGAAGAAAAAATTGTTGTGCAAGACAACTCTCAAATCTTTTATCTGTGGGTTCCTTCTTTACTGCAGCTGATATCAGAATTGCATCCAAATACTCATGGAACAGGAAATAGAAATGGAAACACTGAAGTACAAAGAAAACCAATTTCACTAGAGATGCATTTCTCCGTATCTGCTGACTGTTAACTATTTAAGAGGGTTTATATCCTGCACAAATTTGAGATGTAGAATTTTACTCTACTAGTTTCCTTGTTACATTTTCCTTTTAGTGAACAGATGCCAGATTGTTATGCAATAGTTTAAAAAAATCATTACCAGTTTATCAACACTTACCATACAATTTTATGAAAACACATCCTTTTCTTTCAGCAGCATTGTGCAAAGTAAAATGAAACTGGATGTTCCCTGATTAGGAACAGGTATTACAATCTTTATCATAGGATAAAACCATGGAATGATTTGATTTGGAAGATCAGCCAGTTCTAACCCCACTGCCATAGGAAGGGCCATCTTTCAGGTTGCTCAAAGCCAGGGCTTTTCTGGGTAACTTGTTCCAGTATCTTACTGCGCCCTTTATACAGAATTTCTTCCTTATATACAACCATAATTATAGAACCATAGAAGAGGCTGGAATGGACCTTTGAGATCCTTTAGTCCCAACCCCCCCCAGGGACACCTTCCAGTAGATGAGGTTGCTCAAGGCCTCATCCAACTGACTTTGAACAGTGACAGGATTGGAGCATCCACAGCCTGTTCCAGTGCCAAACCATCCTCATAGTAAAAAATTTCTTCCTAATATCTAACCTGAATTTCCCCTCTTTCAATTGCACCTATTCCCCCTTGACCTATCACTACAGTTCCGGACGAAGAGTTCCTCTCCCACTTCCCTGTGGCCCCCTTCACATACTGGGAGGTTGCAAGTCTCCACAAAACGTTCTCTTCCCCAGGCTGAACAGCCCCAGCTTTCTCAGCCTGTCTTTGTAGGGGAGGTGCTCCAGTCCTTATCTACGTTTCTGGTTCATGTCCAGTTTCTCATCTACCAATATCCCCAAGTCTTTCCATGCAATACTGTTCTAAATCCATTGATCCCCTAGTCAGTATTGATACTGAGAACTGATCAGGATGTTGCATTTCGCCTCACTGAATTTCATGAGGTTCTCATTGCCCCACTCCTCAAGCCTGTCGATGTCCCTCTGGATAGCATCCCTCCCCTCAAGCAAAGCAACTGCACCGCCCAGCTCGGTGCCATCTGCAAACTTGCTGAGGGTGCACTCAGTCCCACTGTCCATATCATTAACAGAGATATTTAATTGTGTTTGTTTGAATACAGACCCTCTGAGGGACACCACTTGTTGCTAATTCTAAGTGGACTTTAGGCTGTTGACTGCAACATTTTGGGTGTGGTCACGTGGCCACTGTGTTATTCATCAAACAGTCCATCCAATCAAATACAAATGTCTCCTATTTAACAACAAGGATGTTGTGTGGTCATGCCAAAGACCTGACAGAAGCCTAGGTAGATGACAAATTGACTTACAGAAGTCAAGGTAGATGATAGTAAAGGTAACTAGCAAATGTATGACTAATATATCTGTTGCTATTGTATAATTATAATGTATTCCGTACTACTGCAGCCTTCCACAATTGAACATCTGGGATAAGATTCTGAAGTAGGGTCTGATAGAAAATGTTCTGCAACACATCACACTCCTGATATTTCAAAACGATTTTTTCACTTTTGTAATCCCTTTTTGTTTGAAGATGCTCATATACAAACATACACAAAAAAGTTACCTAGTCTATCTTGATTATATTTTCCTGATTTTTATAAAAAGCCTCCTGTTGATAAGATTACAAAAGTTCCACTGCTACTAGATCATGTAAACTGAGACCTCCACAATCTCATGTTCACTTTACATTAATTTATCCATGCTCGTATGCTTCTTAATTAATTACATTTCGTTGAGACAACTTTTATGAGGGCTAGATTAATTGCAGCACATACTTTAACTAGAATTAAAGCACATGATATACATTTTCACACCTATGAATAATTAAAGGAAGCTCACCCTAAAGACTAAATAAAAAAGAATCCATAATTTAAAAACATTAACATATTAGTACAAGTTACATTGTAATAATATTTATTCTTTACCTTGTCCTAAAGTTTGCAGGGTGAGGATGCCCATCATATAATGACAAATAATCATATTCTTCTTCTAGAGCAAAAGACTGAAAGACGATTTGTATTCTGTTTCTTTCTTCTGCTATTATAACCCAGGTACAGTTTGCACCATTTGGATATCCATACGGGAAGCCAGGGCTTTCTATAGTGCCATTAAGCCCCTTTAAAGTTCCACCACAGGTATAAATAAATCCTAAAAAATAGCAAGGAAACAAAAGTTAGTAATCCATTTTTATATCAACCTTCAATAGAATACATCGCTAGAGTTCATGATTTCTGAAAAAATATCAAAATGTTTCTTAACAAGTACTGCACTTAGAAAGGTAAAGCCTATGTTTTAACACAAATGCTGGCCACTTAATGCAAAATAACCCCACCCACCTAACAAATGTGTTTTCCATAGTGTTTATCCAAAGACATATGGTAGCATCTTTGAAAATAAATACATATAACAACATCTATGACTAAATTTGTTTGCCTATGAAGCAAAGTATTATTATCAACTCCCTTTTTTTTTCAAAGTGGAGAGTAAATGAGTCTCTTTGGATACAGTTCTGATACAGGTTAAACTGATTAACCTTGTGCTTTACTCCATGTATTTTGGCTCTGGAGAAAGCTGAAAGTCTATTTATTATGAACAAGCTTTTCCCAAACATTAATTCTGGGTTATGAAACTCTGTACTTAAGGGCTCATCTGTTACATCATTATATTATCTCATGTAAATATTAACAGTTTACATGTTTTGACTGACCCTACGTGGATGTTGTTTAACTACAGTGATCAGGTAGGGCCCCAGAGCTGCTCCGTCACACCCCACATCCACACCCTGCCCTCCCTTCCCCTGCAGTGGGATGGAGGAGAGAAAGAAGAGTAACAGTGAGAAAAGTCATGGATGGAGACAAAGACCATTTAATAGGTACAGCAAAAGCTGTGCATGCAGGCAAAGCAGATGAAGGAATTCATTGGCTACTTTGGCAGGTGGGTGTTTGTGGCGGTGGCTCAGCCTACTTCTAGGCTGAGGCCCCGCAACGCCAATCAAACCCTGGCTATCCAGGGGGTGGATTTTCCCGCCTTGGACAGTGGGTCCGAGGGCGGTTCCATGGGCGGCACTGAGTTGTAGGTCGCAACCCACTGGGTGGCACCCCGAAGTTTGTACCACCTTTTAATCTGGAAAGTTCTGTTAAGCTCGGTTGCCCCTTGGTTCTTTGTTACAACTCCCGCCTCCTAAACTCCCTCATTGGTTGTATCCCAGTTGTATCCTCCCCTTTCCTTGTATCCCATTGGTTCCCCTTGTGTTTCCACCCCCCTTGAAAATGGGCTGCTTGCCCATTTTCTGTGCCATTTGGTCCCTGGACCCTTCAAGAATAAAAGCCTCTTAGAACCCACAGCTGTGGCCCTTCTCGCCTCCTTTGTCCTTGGGGACGCTCCAGCCTCATGTCAGGCTACCTGGCGCAAGCCCCTCGAAGAGGGAAAAGCGCATCTACCATCTGGCTTTGAGACTCTCCGCCGCGTCTCTCCTGTGCTGCTTACTAAATGGCAAGGACACTTTTGGAGACACTGCCGCGTTGCCTCTGTCTTGCGGGCACGACCAGGGAACAACTCGGACAGCGTCAGGTGTTCAGCCACCTCAGGAAAGCAGGCCTACATCAGACCTAATGGTTACATGGCAAGACAAACACTGTAACCCTGAATGTGGTCCCTTCCTCCTCCTTTCCATTAGAGCTGTCCCTTCCTCCTCCTTTCCATCAGCTTTTATCACTGGGCATGCTGCCGTATGTTCTAGAACATCCCTTTTATTGTTTGGGATCATCTGGGTCCCAGCTGTGTCTCCTTACAACTTCTTGCCCATTTCCAGCAGTATGAGAAGCAGAGGAGGCCTGGATGGTGTGTAAGCACTGATAAAATATTCTTGTGTTATCAACATTGTTTTGGTCACAAATGTAAAACATAAGACCATAGGATCTACCATGAAGAAAATTAAATCTATCCCAGCCAAATTCAGTATAGTGGGTCAAATCTGAAAGGTTGCTCTGCTGAAAGATCATTTTTTAAATTAACATCCTCAACTGCCAGAAATTACCCCTACATTCAAACTCTAATTTCTCTTGAACTATAACAAATTTTCTTTTTATATAGAAAACCCATTTTCTGAGAAAAACAAGATAAGAATAATTGTAAAAAGGTGTCTTTCAAGTCACTGTGCCCTGGCAGGGCAGGTCTTTTTCTATGCTTTTGTTTCAAGTTCTAATGCTCAGTTATGACAGTTACTTTTGGGAGTCTAGGATATTTTTTATTTTCCACCAGCTTTGTAGTCTGGCTGTAGGTCTGTATCCCCTCTCCAGACCTTCTTCTCTCTTATCACTTAAATATTAGATCAGCTTTCCTGCTTTTCCTTTTGCACCCGTGAAACTTCTCTTCCCAAAGAATGCTCAGAGCAAGTACCCTCTTCTAATGGAGGGATTTCATCTGAGAGAAAGCACAACGCGCTGAGTTGCTCTTTCACAGAAACATGATATACATTTCATAACAAACTACAAACAAACAAACCAGACGCCAACTCTTAAATTATACACACATGTATATATTTGAGCTCATTAAATCATCTTCTTCATGGCGCATTCACAAGCTTGTCTTCACGTTGAGCATTTAAATGTACAGAGACCCCCTTCTCTGAAGTAGTAAGCAGAAATCTTGTGATTTTACACTTTGTACTGCTATGCTGTAAAGTAACTTTTCTTGACAACAGAAGAGTTGCATGTACAATATTTTTGTCTCAGCTTTTTCATATATATTTCCAAGGGTGAAAAAATATGCCTCTTATGAAGTATCACTACTCTTTTAACACAAATGTCACTGTATCATAGGTATATAGGACAAAACGGGAAGAGAAGGTCCTCTTAGAAAGTAATTAGGGCTCTGTTTATCTCATCTGATATATATAGCAAATTTTACCTTCTACTGCAAATTAGCTTAGAAAACTCATTCTCATGTCAGTGTCTGCACAACTTTCATTGTTAGGAGTATGTTTTATTTATCTCTTTCTGCATCTCCCTCATACACTTGAACTATTTTTAAATACTCTTTGTGTGTTATTATTTAATATTTAAGCTCAGCTGTTTTATTTAGCACTTTAAAAATTTTTTGCAATAGTTTGTGCACAAGTCACATTAGAAAATTTTGGAGGTTCCCCCTGCTGTGGGACTGCTTCCCCTCCCCCATGGGAGGATGGGACAGTGGGGAGAGAGCATGCTCTGTATGTTTCCTCTGCCACTGAAAAGCTTTTTTGTTGGAGTTTTTCCCATGAGGCTTGTCTTTGCCACCCGGACTGGGACGGGTGCGGAGCAGGAAAATAAGGATCTCTGAAACACCTATGCAAAGACCATTCCCTATTCTTTCCTGCTGGCAAAACTGTCTTAGGGAAGGTTGCAGAAACGGACTACAACAGAAAATCAAACTATTCACTCATCATAAGATCTACATCCTAGAATTTTAACACTTCCTACCAAATACAATCATCGGAATAAGTCTTTTTAAATAGATGTGTGTACAAATTTATTTATCAATCTATTTTTTCCTAGAATTCTCTTGCTGAGACGTATTTCAATAGAATTAGAGAAAAAACTTAGAGAGAGACTTGAAAATTAAATAGCATACACTGTTGATTTTCATGCATCTCTCCAGACCAAGTGTGGAAAGCACAGTGTAAACTTTGACTCAAGATAATAAGACAGCTCCATAATTCAGAACCTTTTTTGCTGTACCTGTTTAATGAATGTTTTCAATTACATATGGACTATTCTGTTAAGTCAATACAAACTATAAAGAAAAACTCATCTATAATAGGACTTCTGTTACCAAAATAAAATTATATTTAAAAAACCAACCAACCAAACAAACAAAAAACAAAAACAAAAACAAAAACCAAAAAACATAAACAAACAAAAAAAACCCACAAAAACCCAGAGCCACAACTGTGAGTGAACAGAGCCTTGTGAGACAACGTGCTATTTATTAAGGAGCGCAACTCTTCATATTTGATCCAATAATTAGTCCTATTCATACTTAGATATGAAATGTAAACATCCATGACATAAAATTCCAATTATTTCTTTTATTCCATATGCAAACTTCAACAAAAGAAAATTATTCACATGCTGCAAGATGATATAACTTGGATGTTTTTCAGAGATGACTAGAAGAATGTAGCACAGCTATGCACATGTCAGAAGATACACTTTTAATTCCAAGATTGGAAAAAAAACCCCAAACTAACCAACAGTGAAGTTTGATTTTGATAAGTCTACTCTTTTAGTCTGTAAAATAAAAAATCATGCCAACAGAATCCATGTGCACAACATGCACTTTAATCTCTGCTTTCGTATGTTAATACATTCCATGATGCTCTTCATCTTGGCAGTCCAACCTGGGTATGATCAAAAAAGGCAGTGTGCATTAACTGACTGGCCTGATCAAATGCGAAAAACATGACATTTATTTTCAAAAGGTAAAATTCATGCTGAAACAACTAGTAGCATATACTGTGATCTTTTTCATTTAGATTTCAGAACCAGCATTCCAAGCAGAATTTACTTGCAAACTGCTTTTCATTAAAAGGAAAGAGCACACAATAAAGAATTTGGAAAGGCTTGAAGTTAGACTAGAAAAAAAAAAAAATCTTGTTGAAATAAGTGTGAAGGTGAACAACACCACTCATGATATTCTCTTAATAGCTAGTATGATTCAAAGTTTCCATTGAATTATTTTCTACCAGATTTTAAAATTCAGATGTTTCATTCTCATCAATTTTACGTGGATAAACCCAGTTCCTCTTCCTGATTTCAGTCATCCTTTGATTCATTGTGGGATTATTGTGAGCATCGGTAACAGCAGTTCTTAATCTATTTCGTCAACTTTCATTGCCTTCTAACAAAGCAAGTAGTACTTACATCACATCCATACCCCTTGCCCTTGAATGTCCCATAATTATGCTCACTCAGTACTCAACAAGATTGTCTTTGGCTTTTTTCTCTTCCTCCTGATCATTCAATTATACTGTTGAATAACATATTTCCGCACCTTTCACCTTCCAAGTACTCTACGCCTTTCATTTAATCCTAATCTCCCTTGTTTAGTGTGTTCTTTAATAATAGTCATTACCATAAGATAATTTTACCGTGTCTGCATTGATTAACACACTAGTACATTTCTAAGTGTTTTTGTATTTCCTTTTAAATAAGTTTTTAATACTTGCTTTCTTTTATTTTAAGAGCAAACCAAGGAAATGGAAGATGATTTGTTAATATACTGGTTTTTTCTTCAATTTCTTTTCTGATAACATTATCTCCTTTCAATTCTTTCACTTACACCTATCTTAAAACATAGTCAATCCTATCTCAAAGTATTCCTTAGCCATGTTATCCATTTTCATGTCCCTTTTTTTGTGCAATATACCTATTTGCAAAATTATTCTTGTCCCCATAAATGGTTTCTCTTCCATTCAGAATACATCTACTTTATTCCCTTGTCTCTCCTCATGCTCATTGCATGTTTCTGCAACACCTTTTTCTGTTTGTGATCTTTGATCACCTGACTGTATTTGGCAACAAAGAGTAGTTGTTTTTCATGCTGACCATAAATCAGTATGAACTGTTCTGCTAATTCTTTTCTGTTTTGCTAGGTTCTCTTTCTGTTCACTTGTACTATCACCTTAGTTTTTATGGTTTCTCTATGTTCATCCTTTTTGTTAGCACTCCGAAGAACCTACTGGAGTGCAACAGAGCAAGATTTCACAGTGATGTGAACCCATTCCTCTGCTGTGAATCCTTTTCTTCTGCTATCAGTCTTATCCAGTTTTGGAAAATATATGTTCAATATTTATTTCTAACACTCTCATATTTATTTCTATCTCAGCTTTAATTGTCCTGACGTGCCTCACCCTTTGAGCCCATTTATAAAAATGAGAACAGGATGCTCTCATCAGATGTAATAACTGTATTTTACTTTGAAATGTGTTTGAAATTTACCTTTTTATCACTTTTCATCATGTCTTAATTCTCTTTAATTTATGCTTTTCAATTTCCCATTATGCCTCTTTTCTGCAGAAATCAAGCCATCTTTCAATAACTTTAACTTCCAATAAAACAAAGTTTTATTGACTTTTTCACATGAGTACAAATATGAAAGGCAATCATCTCCTTTAATGTACTGGGCTTTGTTCCTTCCTACTCCCCACCTTTTTGTCTTCCTCCCTTAAGTGCCCAACAGCTTGCATGCTTCTTTCTCATTCTACTGTGTTTTCATATGAAAAGACTGGTGACTTTTACCCTAAGGACACTCACTGGTGCCCCTTCCTACCAGGACAATATAACCCCCTCTTTCTTCACAAGTCTCCTATTTCCCCTGTGCTGGCATGGGAGTTGTACTTACAAGCAGCAACCCTGCACCGCAGCACACCGGGAGAGAAGCACATTGCACCTGGGGAGCTGTTCACCGTGAGGTGGGAATCCACGCCAGCCACAAGGCCTTAGAGCTGCTGCTATTTCAGAAAAGACTATCTTGTATTCTCTATGTCTGTTTAACTCAGTACTCTGTACTTCAAAGAATCCTCACTTCTATCTCAGCTCCAGTAGCAGCTTTTATAATGAGCTTTCTACCAGCTGAGAAAAGTCTACATTTAATATTTTGCCTGACCACATAAAAATGTTACTGTCTTATGTTTTAAGTTCACAAAGTAATAAAAAACTTAGAATCATAAAATATTCTGGGTTGGAAGGAACCTTAAAGATCGTATCTTTCCAAACCCCTTCTGTGGGCAGGGACATCTTCCTTTAGACCAGATTGCCCAGCATGGCCTTGAACACTACAAGGATGGAAAATCCACAACTCGGGGAATCCTGCTCCAGCATCTCACCACTCCCACAACAAAGAATTTCTCCCTAATATCTAATCCTCTTTCAGTTTAAAGCCATTTCCCTTTGTCCTATTACTACACATCCTTCTAAATTATCCCTTTCCAGCTTTCTTGTAGACTTCCTTTAGGTACTGGAAGGCTTCTATAAGGTGTCCCTGGAGCCTAAACTACTCCAACTCTCTCTGTTAAAACTTCTTCTGTCTTGGTTATGTCTATCGTTTTGGGTTGTTTTTTCTTTCTATTTTTGTAAATAATTCCTGGGGGTTTTACATATAATGCTTATTTCCTTGATTTTAGACTCTTATCTTTAGCCCAAGGAAATCTCAGACCTGCTTAATAAAGCCTTATTACAAAAGCAAACAAAAACCCACAGAAATCTTGTGTTTGTAAAGTGCAAAAATAACATTGAAGAACCTCTCTGAAAATCAGCTCTTAGGAGTTCCAAGTAATTGAGGATTTCTTAACTAAATTGCCATCTTATTTCAATTTGTTCTTAAAATAATTTGCTTTCTCAAACAAGACATTCTGATGCCTATTCTCTGCACAACTTACTGGAAATTGGGGCGTTATGAAGTTTAGACACCATGAAGTTTTCAAAAGAAGTTTAAGTTTCATCTGTGACTTGTATCATTTGACAGCTATGAGAAAAATAGTTACATTTTTTGGCAAATAACTGAGTAAGATAGATTGTCTTGCCCTTGCATAAGCTATAACAAGCTTGCATAAGCTATATACCAAAATGACTTTTCCAATCTTTTGGTAGGGCTGACTGGAAACTCTATAACTTAATCAGTGGAACTGGCACAGAATACCAGTCAAAAAGAAATGATCACTGTATATTATCACCACATTTGAAACACTTTCTGGAGGTACTGCTTTTCCTGAAGAGAGTAATTTCTTACCTCTGTTTCAGACACACTTTCTGAAAGAGGTTTAGAAGTATTTTTTAGTCTTGTCTTTCACTTGTCTCAGTTGTTAAAACTACTAGAAGGACAAAAGTTTCTGTTCTCTCCTGTCAACACTGAGTGTGTTATTCTTTAAAGAAACATAAGGTCTAAAAAACACTAGGACTGCTCATGTTCATCTGGAAGACATCCTGAGCAGCAGAAGGCTTAAACTGGAAAGGTGGCAAAATAAGAAACTGGATCTCATGTAAAAAAAGTACCCATACCATTTTTATTACATGTTCAAATAAATATTTATTGCCATTGTTTATATTTCTTGTTCTCCAACAGAAAACTGTTTGTCATTTCCTATAACTGAAAACAAAGAGGGTTTAACTTCAGTAGTGTTGTCAGTCTCTGAGGAATTTAAAAAAAAAAAAGATGAAACGTAAATCTAGTGACCTCCGAGTCATTCAACAGAAGATTATCACCTTGACAGGAAAATAGAGGGGTTTTTAACTCACCTTTAGGCATTTAATTACTTTTGTTTATACATAACTCTCTGACATGGAATAGTCTTCTGCTTCTAGTTTATAAGCATTGCTAGCACCACCACAGACAAAAGTCTGGTTTCAACAAAGTCAGCTGAAATATACCCAGGATTTTATGCCCAGTATGTAATTAACTTCCCTTCTAAGGATATTTCAATACTTCTCTCCTATTCCTCATATCATATCTCAATGCCTTGTAGACAAGGGATCATCTGTTCCAAAACAACTGCCTCCTTGCTCATGCAGCCAGATAAGGGTAATCTCTCAGATGTGACAAGCATGTGGGCAATAGAACTAGACATAAAAACAAGAGAGGACATTGGAGTCTCATCACAGAACAAATTAAAAATAATCTCTGGGATTGAAATCCTGCCATATTTAATATCCCTCATACATGCTAGCACTACAGACTTGCAGGGCAATCATATTTTTTTATGCTTGGGGAGAGTGTAGATAGATATTAAAGGGTTTTGAGGTTTTTTTAAAGATAATTCTGATTTCAAGTAATGGAATTTCTCATCTCAGTGGCATTTGGCCATCCTGCTTCTCACTCCTGTGTTTAGGAATAAACGTTTTGAGCCATGACTTCCTCGTTTTAGCAGAACTAATTGTGAAAAGTGTCTTGATTAGTATTCTGAGCTTGCAATCTTTTTTATTTGTCTACCTGCTCTTCCTGCAATTCTTCCACTTGAAAAGTGGAAAGTAACCATCACACAATCAGAAATTGTGTCATGAATCCTCCCAGCAGCCCTATAGAGAATACCATGTCAAAGGCATGTCTGAAAATGAATTCACGCAAATTTTGTGTTTTATAACATAGGAAATTTACTTTGTGGAAAAGACATAAACAGAGATTCCATTGAGAAGATAAGTTATTGAAAGAATTATATTTATTTTTTGCTTCTTTTTCACCGTTCCTTTCTCTGCAAAGCTAACCACATGTCCAGAGATGTTTACTGCTCTTTATTTGCTGTCTTTTTTTAGTCAAATGTGTGATCTGAAAAACTGTTAATTTCATAATTAAATTGTGATATTTGTAAAGTTATCTTAGAACTGTCTCCTAGCAAGTCAAAATGACAGGGAAGACCGCTCACAGGATACTACGTACTGACAATAGTATTTTGAAATATTATGTCCTTTTAGAAATAAAATCTTAAGTTGCAGAGATTTCCTAACTGATTTTCAAATAAAATACCTTAGAGTAAAATTTTCATTTTAATAAAATGTGCTGATAAGTAGTCAGTTATTTCATGAGAACTTCATTAAGACAATTGTAAAATACAACCACTGCAGTAACAGGTCAAACTATAGCTTCTAAAGTAGTTTATAATTTACTTTGATGTAAAATACAGGTCTTTGGGTCTCTAGGATATAAATAGATAACAGGGCTTGGAGAAATTTTATTTGCAAAAATATAAAGAGTAAATTAAGTTGTCCATATCAGAATAATTAGTTAACTATACTGTAAAATTGGTAAATAAGAGAATTCTTAATTAGGGGAATCAGTCACTTAATAAGGTGTTTGAAGAGTCTTTGCTCTTGGCAATAGTGGAATATAAGGAAATACCCTCTATAAAATAATGATTGAAACAAGACTAACTTCTGAAGAAATTAAGATATATTTAGTACTACACTTTTAAATTAAAGTTCAAATGTCCCATAGCATTAATTAGTTTTCAAATTAATTGCAATGTGACAGGAAAACAGACAATATAAGCCAAATTCCCTAAATTTAAAGCCCATTGGAATACACAGTACACCTCTGTCATATATCTGGTTCATTAAAATCTAGGATCTGAGATATGGACCACTCTAAAGAGATTTATACAGAGACATAATCTAGTGAAGAGAAGGAAAGAAAGGAGGAGAGGGGAGGAGGGGGAGGAATGGAAAGGGAAGGGAAGGAAAACATAGTATATTTCCTCTGGTATTGGAAATCTTGCAGCAGTTTGAGGTAAGAGACAGAAAAGATTACTGTAAATCTAAGTAATCTGCTGAAATTCATATACAGCTTTAGAAAAAGAAAGAAACAGTTCCCATAAACCCTCTAAAACATCATAGATTTGATCAAACTCAAAAAGGGAGTGGGGAGAAGGAGTAAAAAAAGTCAGAATGAGGATAGAANAAATTTAAAAAAATAAAATAAAATCGTTCCAATCACATGGAAATTCAGACCTTTGAGACTCTGCTATAAATTTGAGGAGAAATAACTACCTAACTAGTGTTTCATGCTTCTGAAACATTACCTTCTCAGTGNGTAAAAGACGGCCTTCTATGGCAGCTCAGATTACCTCAGACATAAACAGCCTAGAAGTTCTCCTCGTTCACTCACAGGGATGACATTCAGAAGGAATAAAATTTAAAAAAATAAAATAAAATCGTTCCAATCACATGGAAATTCAGACCTTTGAGACTCTGCTATAAATTTGAGGAGAAATAACTACCTAACTAGTGTTTCATGCTTCTGAAACATTACCTTCTCAGTGAAGCATCACCTTTCGCAGCAAGCCATATA
>WEIT01022459.1:27075-42613 GCA_013389985.1 Dryoscopus gambensis | reverse complement strand
TTTGGTTTTTTTTTTTTTTTTTGTTTGGTTTTTTGAGTGAATCACTATGTCACCTAAGTCCAGATAATTTAGATTGGTCTGGAACACAAACTTTCCCGATTTGCCCAAGGTTCTAGTACTATCAGTCTCGACAGGTTTTGTGTCTACCCTCATGAGCCAGCCTGCTACTGAAACATCGTTTGTTAAAAGTAAAAAGTAGTTTAGTCAGATCAAGTGACTCATTTTTAAAGTCCGTACTGTTAGGCCACAGTCGGTGTAGCAATCCGTTATTGTGTTAGTCTTCAGAACAACTTAAGCTTGTTTCATTAATTGAGAGTAATGAGTATAGTTTGTATTAAATTAAAATTTATTGCTTTTCCCCCTTTTCCCTCTCCTTGTTTTTTTGGCCATATATCTCCGTTGCCCATGTACTGGATCGACTTGCCCCTGCGTTGCCCACCATGACGTTGGCCCATCCGCCCCTGAACGCCCATGTGAAAACCCTGGTTGGCTATGCCCAAAAATGTGCTCGTTGCCAAACGGGTACCATACTTGACAACTTCCGATTGAATACCCATGCCCAATGCCAACATCCACGAACGCCAATGACCAATGCAGTACAATGCCAGTGTTTCAGTCCCAGACAGCAGTGGCCCCGAGCGGTATGTCCCAACAGTTTATGCCTCACTGCCTGAATAGAAAGAGAGAAATGTATTTTATTACCTGCCTTTGATATAATTAAATAGTATCCCCTTATAGACGGTGTATTGTTTTTTTTCAAGTTTTCTGTCTTATTTTCCCCATTAAGTCTTTTTGTCACTGAACTTTTACGTGAGTTGCCCACCCAAACAATCCACTAATTTTATTTCAATGGAAGGAGCACAGCTTCAAGTGTTGCATATTTGCTGCATTGTAAATCAAATTGGTTCAAAATAGTCTCTCGCTCTGTCTTTGTGGCCCACCTTGCTCCCCTCAACATTGCCTGTTCATAATTATTTCTGATGAAATGCTAATTCCGGTTCGCTTTCCTTCACTTCTCATTTGTTTCGTCTTTTTTTGTCTTGCATTTGTATTTGTTTTCTTGGAGAGCCCATTAGTAATCTGAGTTCATAACCTTATTCCAGATACAACGTTCACCACTTGCATATCCTCACTTTTAATATGAGAAGGTGTGCCAGTTCTACGAATGTAATAGCGAGGGTATCCTAATTAGTGGTGGCGGGGAACACGAATATTCACTTCTGCTTTTCAGTTCTGCGTCAATTTCTTGCCCACTTAATCTGAGCCCTTCCAAAAGCCCATTCTGTCTTTCTCTCTCTGCAAGACCTACCTAATCTTAAATTTCTCATGCATATATACTGGGCATAAACAAAGATGCATGTGTTGTAAATTGAGCAAACAGGTTTACTTTAAGTGGGGAATATTAATTGTAAACTCTTCTTCATAGTAAATCTTGTTAAAATTTTGTATGTGACGATAGAAAAAATTTACTTCTGCTTTTTCTTTTATACCTTCTCCATATTGTCTGGCATTGTGGCTTCCAACAGCATCTTGAGTATAAGTGCAGATATAGAGACAATTGGAGAAATCTTGAAGAAGATTATCCCTACTTTAGAAGAGGTATTTATCTTTAAATTTTTTTCTGTTTAGAATGAAAAGATTGGCTTTTTAATGAGATGGTTCTACAGTATTCTAAGTATTTGTTACTTCTTAAATACAGGAAGTTAGAAAAGTAAAAAATGCCAAAAGCCTTTCAAAGAAGGGTTATTGCTGTCACACTAACTGTTGGCACTGCATGTTGGCATTTTTTGTGTAGAGGGCAGAGTCTGTCATTGTTTATTAAATTAGCATTTTGAACAGCCTTCCTTGTTTCCAGATAATAAGTGTTGCACTGTTTGATACCTTCTTAAATCTTTGTAGCAAGTAGTGCAGTGTAATTTAATAAATAATGTAAAAAATAGGGAAAATTGATATTTCACCTTGAGATAAGGTGTTTAAATTGTTGTGATTGTATCTAAAGAAACACAGGATTACAATTCAGCAGTAAATTAAATCATACCATTGTATTTGAAGAAAAAACTTAGAACTGCAAGTATTTTGAATTTTTGTAATTAATCTTTTTTTTTTTCCCCTATATGCATCTTATTTACAGTATCAACACTACAAGGGCAGTGACTTCGACTGCGAACTTCGGCTTCTTATTCACCAGAGTTTGGCAGGAGGAATTATTGGTGTCAAGGGTGCTAAAATTAAAGAACTCAGAGAGGTACTTGCTTTCTGTTCTTTGATTTGATTTTGTTCAATAGACAGTGTTCTCTGTTCATAAGGGGCATTTATATGTATCTCCTGTGAGGTAATTCCTTCTGAACATTCTGCGTACGTGCTTTTGATGTTCTGAGATGGAGCTGGGAGTTGCAACTTTCTTGCAGACCCTCACAAGTAATGTCAGTGGCAGAGCCAGGACTTGGTTAAACCTTATTTGTGGTTTTTAGCAAACTGCTGCATAGTGTAGAATCACCTGTGTGGATGGACGTGCACAACAGTCTAGAATGAACGCATCTCCACAGCAGATGTACTGTAAAAGGACTTGATGTTCGGTTTCATATTTTTTAATTCTAACTCTTGGAAGACCACTGTTTTTTCTAAGTGAAAGATGAAGATTTTAAAAACTTAAAGGTCTCTATGAGCTGAAAACACATGGTTGAGTTTCTTGGCATTGTGTCGAAGGCAATTTCTGGTCAGTTCAGGTATAAGCCAATACTTGTTTGCATGGATTAAGAAAGGCAAGATAACTAGACATAATCCTAGTGACATTGCTGTCTTAGCATCCAAAGCTATTAATTTTAAAGCTAATACAGCCTGTAAGCTTGCAATGATTATGTGGTCCTTTTTGTATTAATTAAATGATGTGTTGTAGATGAGTCATAATTGAAATAGGAGAAAATTGAATTTCTTTTCATATTCGTGCAAAACTTAGGTCAACAAGATCTTTAAAAAATGTCATATTCAAATTTCATGTGATAACTCAGAAGCAAGCATGCAGGTGTAAGTGGGTGGGAACTTAATTATCTTTTGAATTTTTTAAACTGTTTTAATGGTTTTATAAAGTTGTTTAAAATATATTTGATAATCTTGGACTTTTTTTTCTACAGAACACTCAGACCACCATTAAGCTCTTTCAAGAGTGTTGCCCTCATTCAACTGACAGAGTGGTGCTTATTGGTGGAAAACCTGATAGGGTTGTTGAGTGCATCAAGATTATCTTGGATCTTATCTCTGAGGTAATGTTCATTAAATTTATTTTGTTCTTTCATTGGCATTCATGGATGTTTTAGACATCAGTTGGATGAAAAATGGTGTCTTTCAGATTCTAGTTTAAATTCAGTACCTCCTACTTTCCCAACAGCAAAGTGATGGACAGCTATGAACCTTGGGAACTATATCTATTGTTTAGAATTGGGGTACACCTTATGAGGAAGGAGGGCAATTTTTGGTAGAAGTGGGCCATTATTTATGCTTTGCATGTCATCAGAATGGAAAAATTCTGATTTTTTTCAGAATTCTCAAAGTAAAGAAAACAAAATTTATCTGCCACATAGAAGTACTTTTGCTGTCATAGTTAAGTTCACAGGAAACACATCAACATTTCCTTTTTTGGCAGCATTGTGAAATCAAGAGCATGTTCCAAATGCATAAATGTGTTTAATTGAATATGCCAGTTGTAATAGAATTAATTGACTTGGGGAATTGTTTTGTTTGTTTATATTAGTCTCCAATTAAAGGACGGGCCCAGCCTTATGATCCCAATTTCTATGATGAAACATATGACTATGGTGGCTTCACAATGATGTTTGATGATAGAAGGGGACGGCCAGTGGGCTTTCCGATGCGTGGAAGAGGAGGTTTTGATCGAATGCCCCCTGGTCGTGGTGGACGACCTATGCCTCCCTCAAGAAGAGATTATGATGATATGAGCCCTCGCAGAGGACCTCCACCGCCTCCACCCGGTCGTGGTGGTAGAGGTGGCAGCAGAGCTCGTAATCTTCCTCTTCCTCCTCCACCACCTCCTCGTGGCGGGTGAGTTGTTGCACAAATGCATTGTACAAACCTCATATTGTATATTTGAGTCATATTCATATTTTGTGTGATTTTTTCCATGTTTCCATGTTGGTAGTGATTATGCAGGACTGAACCTGTATGGGACAAGAGTATTTTGAAATTACTGAAATTTAATTACCTGCTGTGCTGTAGTAAGTTGGCAGGATTATAGTTAGGAGTTCTGGAACTTCTGTTACTGAGTACTTGGATGGAGTAGTTGGATATTAAGTTATATGTAAACCATGTATGTGAAAATGTAGATTAGAATAAACAAGGTAGCTCATAACACAGTTAACATGCTGCTGCCTTTTTTGTTTCAGAGATCTGATGTCCTATGACCGAAGGGGCAGACCAGGAGATCGTTACGATGGCATGGTATGAGTTTAAAATTTGCCCTGTTGTGTTCCCTAAGTGCAGTTAGCATGCTGATCTCCTGCTGCTGAACACATGTACATTCATGTGGGACACACACAGTTCTGATGGTAAAACCAAAATGTTTTGGCCAATACAAGTGGTCCTTCTGTGGATCAGTATTTGAGGTGTAAATGGTACTCTGTTTTCTGTCTTTCCTCTCTGTGATCAGAAACAGTTCAGAGAATTTGACTGGGCTCAGCCCTTTAGGTTTTCTTGCACTGGCCATCTTTCAGATTTTTAAAATCAGGATGACAGAAATAGCAATTGGTAGATTTTTCAGATAGAGAAAGCATGTCAGGACAATGTACTCTGATGAGTTACAGTTACACAAGCATTCTTAACACTAAAGGTTGGAAAACATGAGCATAGATACTGTTCCATAATCTGTATTACTGTATCTGAGAAGAGCTCTAGTTGATGCAAGATGATAGCTCTTTTCTGTCAATTCTTGTATATTGTCTGGTTTCTCTGCAGAAAATCCACTGTAATTCCAAATGTTTTGGTAGTGGAACCGCTGCTGAGTTGGATCCTAAATCACTTCTTTCTGGGGGGAAATAGAAATCTCATAGTGTATGGAAGCTTAAAACAAAGGATACAGATAGCCTTCTATGTTGCATTCTGAGCTGTCACGCCCCAGCAGCCATCTGCTGTTCTGAGAAAAGATTCCTCTTTCCTCAGAAGAAAATCCAGGAGATTGTCCCAGTTTCAGCTTGGATAGTTAGTTACTACTCAGTAGCTGGTCCAGTGCTGTGTTTTGAATTCAGTATGACAGTAATTTTAATAACACGCTGATGTTTTTGTTGTTCCTATGTAGTACTCCTAAGTCAAGGACTTACTCAGTGTCTCATGCTGACAGTGAGTAGGTACACAAAAGAAGCTGGGAGGGATCATAATGAGTACAGGTGACCTAAACTGGCCAAAGAGATACTCCACACCATAGAACACCATACCCAGAAGAGTATAAACTGGGGCAGTTACCCAGAAGAGAGGTTCATAGGGGTTTGAGGATGGGGTCTGGCAGTGGTCAGCAAGTGGTGAGCAGTTTCATCATGTACCCTTGGTTTTATTACCCATTTTTTATTGTTTTGAGGCTTGGTGGTGGTGGTTGTTTCATTTTTTCTTGGTTTGGTTTGTTTGTTTTGTTTTGTTTTGTTTTTTAACTTCTTCTCAGTTATTAAACTGTTCTTATCTCAAGCTATACGTTTTACTTTGATTCTTGTCCCAGTTCCACTGGGGGTTGAGTGGGGGGTTATGAGCAAGCAGCTGTGTAGTCCTTAGTTGCCAGCTGGTCTTAAACCACAACAGGGGCGGATCTCTATAGTAGCATCTCCTTTTCTCCTCTGGCTTTGTTTGACATCTTCTTTAAGATGACAGGTGACACATATTTTTTCTTCTAAATGAATGTAGAAGAGAGAAATGAAAAAGAGCTATGAAATGGGCTACCTAAATGGGCATCACATGTCCTCCGTGGAAATAAGAGTTACTGGAACTACAGATTTCAAGAATGTCATGTGCTTATTAGAAATAAAAAAGGAAAGATTTGCAGTCACAAATGTTTACAGTTACCAAAAAAAGCATTTCCCATGCTACTCTACATGCTAAGAAACTGGAAGAGTGGAGAAGTACACCTCCAAGATTCCCTATCTATGATTTTGAATCTTAGGTTTTGTGTTCTTCTATTTGCAGCTAATAAAGCCTGTGCTAGAGTATATAAACTGAGCGGGCTGCCCTTCTTTGAGTATTTGGTTGAGTACAGTCTTACTTAGCTTGACTCTTGGGCAGTAGTGTGTTCTGGTTTTGTTCTATTTTTATTCCACTCCAACTAGAATAGAAAATCCATTTTGACTTAGGTTAAGCCTATTTGGTTGACCTTCACTTTGTTGACATGAGTTTCTACAAGCAAGTGGAGTAATTTCTGCTAGTTTGGTTTCTTTTATGGAAAAAAAAAAGCAGTTTTATTTCCTTTTCATAGTGAAGCTGCTCATTACTTTGGCTCCTTTGTGACCAAATATTATAGCCTGGTTAAAGTGAGGACTACTTCCCAGTGAAGATAGTCTTTAATTTCTAGTTTTAGTTAATCGTGATTCTAGTATCCTAAATTGTGTAAGCAGAAAGGAAGTCTTCACAATGAGTGTGACATCATAGCTTCACGATCATGCCAAGAGGTAAAGTCTTCCTGTGCTACCCTTTGTTTCAAATAGAAACTGTTCTGTAGCTAAAAATTTAAAGTAAACCAGTATTATTGTGGTTTGTGATCTAATGATGGGAAAAGCTGGTCTTAAAAAGTGGAAGTGCTCTTTCACATGGATTCTATCCTACAGAGGTGTAGTAAAAGGCAACAATAGATGAACATTTCAAAAAATACTTGAAATATTGAATGTACAGAAATAATTTTTTGCTAGTTCTCTTTTTCTTAGAAGGCAGTTGACAGCCTTTTAAGATTAGATGCTGAACTATGGTTTTTCCTGAATACCAGAGATATGACAGTATTGACAGTCTTCTAAATGCTGAGATGTGAACAAGCCATTTTGATTTTAGAAGATAGGTAAATTCCTCTTGGCTTTACAGAGTTAATCACTTAAGATGATACTTCTCTGTTAGCCTGGCTTAAGTTCTAGTATGAATATGTACTGCTGTTAAAATGCTCATTTGACTTAAAATCTGTTCTGAGGCTTTTTCTCCAAAGTACAGGCTTGTTTATTTGTATATAGAAGTATATATTTCAGTGTGTAACTACTTCAGATCAAATCCTGTAGACCATAAGGGCTATTGTGATCCGAAAAATCCTGAGTTTTCTGTATTTTTTAACACCCTCATTCTCAGAGGCGTGTAAAAAATAGTAAAGGAAGAATGTATGACACCTGTGCTATATATTCTTGCAGATGCTGAAAGGAAGTAACAAGATTTCACTTTCCTAGGTCACTCTTAAAAACCAGAAAAACTTAAAATCAAAGAATTTGACCTTAGTTAGGACTGCATGCAGGGTTTTTTATTAGATATAAAAGTTAAGCTCTTAGCCTTATCCAGCCCATCTGTCATCCAGTGACTGGTCTAGTACTCGGTAGTCACTAGCACAAATTAATCTGCAGCATAAAATACTATGTTATGTGTGTTGAGACACCCGTTTCTGTTCCAGAAACCCATTTTGCGCAAGTAAACCTCAATTGCTGAAATTGTAAAATTCTGAAAGAAAGAAACGCCATGTATCATATGTTTTAAAAGCATAATTAAGTTTCTAATATAGTTAGGCAGCAGATGGTTAGTCTGCTTACTGGCTAGATGAGGTACATGCATAGTAGAACATGAAAAGCAGTGTCCTTCCTGCTTAACTTGCTGTTGGCATAATCACTTGGAGTTACTTGTTTCAATCTTGCTAAACCTTCTTTTGTTAACAGATGGCAGAAATAAAAGATTGATAAAGTATTTCTACATGTAAAAATGTAAAAAGGTTTTCTAAAAGGAAAAAAGAAGGCTTGTTTAGTTTTGCCTTGCCATTAGTTTTCTGAGCTTCTTTGAGGAAAAATCTGATAATACCACAGAAAGAGGAGGAAAACATGAATTGCCCATTTAGGGTTGCCCCAAAGTAAAATTAAAAGCCAGTGAGTCTTAAAAGTGGTCTAAATCACATAATTTTAAGACTTTTTTAATAGTATAAAGGTTTCTTTGTACCACTATGTATTGTATTTGGTTGCCAAGTTCTCTAAGAGTCTGTATGACATGGACTTCCTTTTTTCCTCTTATGTTGCTTCTGGAAGATGATGCAGTGTCATGTGGATGCCTGTGATGACATGCAGCCACCAGAACTGGTGAGTGTTTTCAGCCTGTTTTTTGAAAACTGCTGTATTGAATGAGTTAAGTGATAAAGTGAATTTTTAAGAGATCTTGAGTGTAGTCCTTGGCAACTTGCACTTATTAATATTTATAAAGCCATCCTTCTGACTCTGAATTTAGTGGCAGACAATAGTGTGTCCTTTGAAGGCAGGTAATGTTAATAGAAATGTGGAATTATGCAGCACTATGGTAAAAATACAGGAGCTTTTCTGTGCCTCTTTTTGCCTCTTTTACACACTATTTTCATTTTGAGAAATGGTATCTTTCTCCATAACTGATGCACTGTAGATGCATGCATTTACAGTTTATATTTTGTGTTACTTCCATAATATGGGATTTTATTTCAAACAGCAAATATTTAAAGTAGCTTCTCACTTTTATTTGTGAATAAACTATATTTACCTGTCAATCTATTTGAAAATATATCATTTGATCAGATAGGTTTTGGGAAGTTATCACAGAATCATAGAACGGTTTTGGTTGGAAGTAACCTTAAAGATCATCTAGTTCCAACCTGCCTTGGGTAGAGAACCTTGAACTAGACCAGGATGCTCAGGGTTCCACTGAACCTGGCTTTGAACATGTCCAGTAATCGGGTGCCCACAGCTTCTCTGGGCAACCTGTGCCGGTGCCTCACCACCCTCACAAGTGAAGTGAAGAATTTCTTTCTAATACATAAACTAAACCAACCCTCTTTCAATTTAAAGCCATTGTCCCTTGTCGCTCCTCTACATGCCTGTATGAAAACTCCTCTCCAGCCTTCTTGTAGGCTGCCCTCAGGTGCTGGAAGGCCACAGTAAGGTCACCCTGGAGCCTTCTCTTCTCCAGGCTGAACAATCCCAGCTCTCAGGCTTTCTTACAGGAGATCCCTCTAATACGTCCCTCTAGTAATCTTTGTGGTCCTCCCCTGGACTTGACCTAATAGGTCCATGCCCTTAATGCTGGGGCCCGCAGAGCTGGGTGCAGTACTCAACATTGGGGTCTCAAAGGAGTAGACTAGTGGGGCAGAATCATCTTCCTTGACCTTTTGATGATAGCCACTCTGGGCTGGGAGCGCACATGGCCGGGTCATGTCCAGCCTCTCATCCACCAGCACCCCCAAGTCCTTCTTGGCAGGGCTGCTCTCCATCTGCCCATCTCCCAGCCTGTGCTGATACTGGGAGTTATACCAGCTCAGGTGCAGCACCCTGCTCTTGGTCTTGTTAAATCAAATGAGATTCCCATGGGCTCACTTCTTGAGCTTGTCCAAGTTCCTCTGGGTGGCATCCAGTCCTTCAGGTCTGTCAACGGCATCACTTCAGCTTGCAAACTTGCTGCAGGTGCACTTAATCTGTTTGTGTAATTGATGAAGACATTGAATAGCATTGGTCCAGTGAAGGCCAACCCCTGAGGGACACCACTTAATGTCCATTGAAACTGTGAGCCATTGACACTGCCCTCTGGATTCAGCAATCCCTATTCAATAAACAGTCTACCCATGGAATTCCCTCCAGTTCGGAGGGAAGGATGTGGGGACTATGTCAAAGCCTTTACAAAAGTCCAGGTACGTGGTAGCTGTAGCCTTTCTCTTGTTCACCAATGTAGTCACTCCGCTGTAGAAATTATGGAGTACATCAGGTGTTGGCAGTGTCTTGAAGATGGCAAAATGCTGCCAAATTAATATGTTTGATTTATTAATGTGAAATGTCAGTTCTTAGCTTATATACACAACAACTGCTACCAAATTTTGTTGTTTTGTAGTCTGGAGAGGCAGATGTGATCAAGGAAAGGCTTTTTATTTAAAAGAAATTAGTCCAAAAAGGAATCTTGTGGCAAATACCAGCAGCAGTGTGTCTGTGTATGCAGCATGCTATGTGATTAGCTTCTGAACTAAACCTTAAGCAGGGTCCTTCATTGTCTTGTATTTTGGACTCCACTGTGAGCTCTATTATATTGTGTTACATATGTGTTGCTTAGTAACATGATCAGACAATACAGCTTGCGTAGAGACAGAGGATAAGCTCAGGAGTTTGATCTGAATAGCTCCTATTTTGACACAAAAATAAAGATGGTAAGGAATATTTTTGGGAAAGTTGTTACACTGTGACTTCTGTGGGCAGGTAATTGTGAGTGGTTGAACTTGACTGGCTGCCAGGGGCCCACCCAGCTGCTCTCACACCCCTTCCTTAGTAGATTGAGGGGAGAAAGTAAGAAAAGTTTGTGGCTCATGATAAAGACAGGCAGATCTCTTACTAATTTAAATCGTAGGCAAAACAAAGTTAGCTTGAGGTAGGTTTACTGCCACTTTGAGTAGCCTGGTGAGAAACATAAAAGCACCGTTACCCCACCTTTCACTTCTTCGCAGACTCAGTTTTCACTCCTTCATTCCCTACTCTTCTACTTCCTCTGCCATAAATGGTGCAGGGGTGATAGGGAATGACAGGTTCCAAGTCAGTTCATCACACTTGTCCTTCTTGCCTCCACTGTTCCCTACTCCAGTGTAGGGTCCCTTCCATGGGATGATACAGCTGTTTGTAAACTACTCAAATGAACTGTTTCCAGAGGACTGCAGTTCTTAAAGAACTGTTCCAGTGTGGGTCCCCTTCATGGGGTACAGTCCTTCAGGAGCAGACTAATTGCTGTTGGTCCCCTCACAAGCCACAGGTGTCTGCAGGCATCTGTACCTGCTTGGAATCTTCACAAAAGTGCGGCTTCCTTCGGGGCATATCTACCTGCTCTCAGCATAACATGCCTCAGTAGGCTAAGTGTAGCCATCTGCTCCAGTGTGGTTCTCTCCATGGGCTGCAGGGCAATCTCCATTCCAGTGCCTGGAGCACCTTTTTCCTCCTTGTACACTCTTGCCAGTCAGTGCACACTGGGAATTTTTTACTCTTTTCTTTAATACTATCAGTGAGATGTCACCAGCTTTGCTGACAGTTTCAGCCTTAGGCAGCCTCCAGCCTCCTGTCACAGACCCCAGGAGTCTCTTCAGAAGCTGAATTTGAGAGAACCATGTATATTTATTCTCTGCTTCTGCAGGAAAGTATAAATATGGAGTCTTGCACACTGCAAACACATTAGATGAAATGAGAACTTGATATCAAATGCAAGTTTACAAATCCTAAAAATAAAAGGGCCAGGACTGTTCATTGCAGTGATTTGCATTTGGTATATGGTGGTTTAAATGTAACAGAAGTAACTCATGTGATGTTTATTTATTCAAAAATGTAAAGGGTTGTAGCATAGTCTGAATCAAGAGACTAGTTGTAGAGCTTTGTTGGTTTTTTTCCAAAGGTGTAGATGAAGTAGGACGATTGACTGGGTAGACTTTTTGTCCCAGAACTGGAGACTGGAGTCTCTCTTGAGCTGTATTGGTAGTATTAATAAGGCTCTGCTCCGATCTTGTAATTTTAATGTTTGTTTCGTACAGAGGTCACAAGTAGATGAGCTATGAGAAGCTGAGATAGTGAGACTGCCTTGGTAAACTGGCACGGCTGAATCCTTTGTTATTTTATGCCTTTAGAGGTTTTGATGGGGCAGGATAAGAATCACAGAATATCGAGAGTTGGATGAGACCTACAAGAATCGTCGCATCCAACTTGTGGTCCTGCACAAGATGGCCTCTGGTCCAAATGGACAGAGGTTAATGAGATCTCTCCCACGCACCCCTTTTGTTCCTGGTCTTTGCCTCAGGATGCCCTTGATGGCACAACACTGTTGTATTTATATCAGGTTGAAGGTTGAGATGTTTGATTAAATGGGCTCATAGTTAACAGTATAATGCTTAAGACAAAAATGTGTTAGTGAAGCATGGCTATTCACTTTAATGTTTTTTTCTCTTTCTCTTACAGTTTGAGGGTGGCTCTGGTTATGGTAAGTGTTCATATGGAACCTTTGCATGTAGTTCATTATGTAGTTACTAAGGGCTTGATGCATACACTTAAATCAGATTATTCTTATGCAGGGGGGCGTGGTTCATACGGAGATCTTGGTGGACCCATCATCACAACACAAGTAACGATTCCCAAAGATGTAAGTAAAGTTGACTTGCTTTCAACTGATATTTTCTCTTAAAAAGAGAGTCACAGCCATTTCTCAGACTGTTTAAGTGAGTCAGAGTGCTTGATAAGTACTTCTAATACAAAACAATTGTTTCTAAATCACCAGCAGTGTATTGTTTGACTGTTTGGTTTCTGTCTTCAGAGACACATTAAACAATTTTCCTTGTGGTTAATACTCAGTAATAGAGATGGTCCTTGTAACTCGTGTTTTGCACATGAGAGCTGGTTCTCCCAGTTTTATCTCACCCGTGTTTATACAATTAATATTGCAGGGGATATTTTTAGGCCATGAAGAAATAAGGTTCCATTGCAACACTTAAACTGAATTTGTGGAAACTACTGAAATGCTGCTGCAATTTTCTAACTTTTTAGAAAGACAGTTATATCAGGAAATAAATGTTTTTGCTTTCTTCCCTAGTTGGCAGGATCTATCATTGGAAAGGGAGGCCAGAGAATCAAACAAATACGTCATGAATCAGGAGCTTCGATCAAAATTGATGAACCACTAGAAGGCTCAGAAGATCGGATAATAACTATTACAGGAACACAGGACCAGATACAAAATGCACAGTATTTGCTGCAGAACAGGCAAGTTAAAGTTTAATGTTGTCCCTACTGTCAATTTTAAAGTAACATGTATATTATAAAACTGCTCTCCTCTGTGAATCAGTTTTTTAAGAAGGCAGGTTTTAAGTAACTATTTGAACCTAACTTCTCCAGTGGTAGTTCTGCCTTGATTCTCTTCTGTTCTCTATTCTAATTAAAATGAAGACACCCTCAAAACTAATCTTGCTGGAAGACATCTTAACCAAGCAGTCCTCTCCTTTCTCTGGTGAAAACTGCTGCAAAAAAAACTACTTGTAATAAATTACATAGAGCCTGTAGAAAATATAGAAGATTTCAGTGGATGTTGGCCTAGTTCTGTGTGGAAGACTAGTGATTTTGTTGTTTTTAGATAACTAAATTGACAACAAATCACAGTCTGCCATATGGCACAGACCATGCCTCTACAGGACAAGTTGAAATCTATTTGGGGCTGTTACGCAGCATTTCACACCTTGCTGACAGTACTTTGCCTTTTCTGCCAAATATTAACAGCTACAGATAGCATTTGCTGTATTAACATTTCTGGCTGCTAATAGCAGATTTTAATGTCTTAACTGGAATGTTTGGCTTTAGATTACTAATATTTAACTATGCCTGAAATATACTAATATAATTATTAGCCATTGATATTTTAAAATAATTTACTTTTAAATGTGTTAGGAATTTATAATTTGATATGCTCTATGAATGTCATTATGAATGTTGATGCAAGATGTATGGTCCATCATTCTAATACATGCTTTTTTCTTTTTCTTTTATAGTGTGAAGCAGTATGCAGATGTTGAAGGATTCTAATGCAAGATTATTTTTTCTTTTTTATAGTGTGAAGCAGTATTCTGGAAAGTTTTTCTAAGACTAGTGAAGAACTGAAGGAGTCCTGCACCCTTTTTTTTTTTATCTGCTTCTGTTTAAAAAGCCAACATTCCTCTGCTTCATAGGTGTTCTGCATTTGAGGTGTAGTGGAATCTTTGCTGTACACCAGATGTAATGTTTTAGTTCCTACAAATACATGGGGAAAGGGGGAAGGGCGCACAAGACTAACATTGAAATTTTGAAGCGGCAGAGAGAGTGAATTATATTTTTGTTCATTGTTGGTGGTAAATTGTACTGTTTTTCTGTAATTGTTGTGAACACCCTGCTTTATGTACACTGTATCTTACTTTGAAGGGGGGAGAATATGGTAGGCCACATGTCCCTGACATTTGTTGAGAGCAGTGTGCAGAATGTAATGCTTTTTTGTAAGAAACATTTTAGGATTTTTAAATAAATTTAGTGAACCTATTCTTGGTGGTCATTTTTCTTCAGGTCTACATAAGATCATAACTAAAATGGATACACCTAGTTTTTGGTTTTTTCCCCATATAAATTAAAGTTGCTGTTAAGCTTGCTCTTCAGTTTCCTTAATATATAGGTGGAGTTATGTGGGGGGTTTTGACAAATTAAAGAAATCGTGTGAAAACAATGACTGCTTTGCTGTTTAAAGGAAAAAAAAAAGGTGAAAATATTCACACAAATGTTGTGTAAAACTTGACATTTTTGCAAGTGTTTGGCCCTCTTTGCAATACATATATATATTGGTGACAGTATATAAATAAAATATTTTACAACTTTGTGATGTCACTGAGTAAACAGTGGTTAAGTACACCTGGTTTTAGAAAGCTTGCTTAATGCAGATAACAGTTGGAAATGACAGTTGCTCTACCATTACTGAATAAATTGTACCTGTTTCCTGAGCTTTTGTTTGTATGAGGTAGGAATTGCAAATTGGCATATTGACAGTATAACTATGTAACTTGTTTTTCATTGTATGCAACACTTCGTTTCCCAGATGTATGTTGAATTCCTTAAGAATTATTTGTGAGAAATTAAAGTATAAAGCCTCTGGATATCTCATGTAATACCTTGGCATTTGTATTTATAGTTAAAAGTTTTAATTTCACTCCCTGAATAAAAACAAGATTTAAAAAGTGTAAAGGTGTGTGGCACATATAGATGTGATGGGTCCAGACTAAGTGAGGATTCTCTTACTGCGTGGTTGGTTGCTTGGTTGGTTTGTTGTGTCCCCTCCCCCGCATGATTTGTGGTGCATGAACGTGGCCTTTTTAATGCAGCTACTCCTTAAAATGGAATGGCAGAGGCGAGGAGCCTGAGACATTATGCATAAGGCTGAGGCTCCCTTGGCAGAGCAATAGCGAGTTCTGTGGAAAGTCAGAAATGCCGTTCCTCTTTTGTCAGTGGGAAGGCGGCAGGCTTGGTAGACAAGAGTACCTAAATTGGAGAAGTCTGTGATCGCCGCTAAGGTTTTGGGCAAAATACAAGTGAACTAAAACAGGTGCTGAATTTCTGTGTGTGCTTCCAACTGGAGTATGTATTCAAAAGGGCTTGTGGACGGTCTTCCGCGTGGTTCTTTTCCGGTTTGACTGGGGAGAAAAGCTCAACAACGCAACACGCACACTTGTGTTCATTCGTCTTCTTTTTTTATTCCTCTTTTTTTCAATGATGGGAATCTTCTGGAAAACTTCGCTGCCGAGAAACTGAGTCTGCCCACTGCTCCGGCCTGGCAGGATTTG
>WEIT01022459.1:0-22771 GCA_013389985.1 Dryoscopus gambensis | reverse complement strand
AGATCAACACCCTTGCTTTGGGGCAGTAGAAGCTATGATGAAATTTGGTCTGTTAATTACTTACTTCTTGTTACCACTTCTTGTGTGATGTTTTAGGTGGGTTTTTTTATATAACATAAAAAAAATCATTTATGTTCTCTAGGAGCAGGTTTGTGCATCTATGTCAAGTGTAGAATGAGGCACAGGGAAGGCAGGAGTTTTGAGGATGTTTGCAGAAGTTGTTCTTTGAAGTGTAGTTGACGTTCTCCGTGTTTTTGGAGAAACATTATAGCATTTAAGGACAAAAAATGTAATTTGGTATCAGGAATAATTATAGCATCTCGGCAGTAAAAACAGAGGAGCATTCATTAAAGTTTTCACTAGAATTCTATTTCTTTAGCAGTACAGATAAATGGATTAACAGAATGTTTTAATTGTCTAGTACAATACATGCCTCTTATGCTTGTTGAATTAAAATTTAAAGGTTGGATGTACTGTAGAGTTTCTGAAAATGAACGTTGCTGGACTTTCAACTACAGTGTTTGCCAAGTGGCAGTAAACCACTATGAATGAGATTAAAAGGGTGGAGGTACTGTAGAGTTTCTGAAAGTGAACGTTGCTGGACTTTCAGCTACAGTGTTTGCCAAGTGGCAGTAAACCACTATGAATGAGATCCAATGTTAATGGATAATGTTCTGAGATCCAAGCATATTCTAAACAAATTTTATTCGCTGCAGTAACTTTTATTATGTTATTCTTTTATTTCAGTTTATTTATGAGCGTTCCACATAGTCCTTGTTTGTGGTTTGATACTGTTTAGATTTCAAGATGTTTAAGAGTATTGCAGTTTTCTTCTGTTCTAGTTAACTACTGTTTGCTTAACAATATGATATACTTAACGTGTTATTTGCTATATTTATTCGTCAGGCACTTAAATAATCCATAAATTTCTTTCTTCAGAAAAAGAAGGTGTCTTTCTACAAACGGGCACAAATACTTGTGGCTGACACATGGAGTGTATTAGAAGGCAAAGGAGATGGCTCTTTTGATGATATTTCTAGTCTGACAATATTTGCTGACTACAGAATTCCTCAAGTTCTTGTTCACTTAAAAGCAATGAAGTATTCTGAAGAATTAATGAAGAAACTACGTGAAGGTTTGTTCTATCCTTGCTAATATCAAATAATCTTACCGCCTGACATTGTAGACTAAGGGTAGTTCTAAAATGCAATGTGTTGTCCATGTAAGGGTTATGTGTCCACTTTTTACCTCTAGGGAACGAGGATTTCTTAAATAGTGATGACATAACAGGAGGGAACTTTTTCTCTAACCATGATCTTGAGTGAGATCTTAAGGTCACTTTTTTATAAAGACCTAACTGTTTTGTGGATTAAACATTGATAAGGGAGGCATTAAAGAGACTCAAACATAATTGATTTCTGAGTTTCTGAAAAGCTGCTCTTGCAAAACTACTTTTCAGCATGAGGATAGTTACGATTTTTGAGGTTTACATAAAAGAAACAATGATTTTGTCATTAATTCAAATATGATGTAAAAGCATGGAAATTCCTCTTTATTTGTACTGAACTGCTACTTAATAAGCAAAGCAATATTATAAGCATCCATTAAAAAAATATTGCTTTGAAAGAAGTTAATTGCATGTGACTAGAATCTCATTTTTAAGCATGGTTTCATCTTCCCAGTACTTACTAACCATGAATTTTAGTGAATAAAAATAAGCCAATCTCTTTTACACTGTAAAATGACTGTATTTAGATGTAGAACTGCTGTTATACAATTTCAGAAATACTCAGGAAGATAAACAGATGAATGCAGTCGCCCATGAATCTTAATAGAATGACCATACATATATTTATGTTTTTATGCATATCTGTATATTAAATAGACCACATAGACATTTTCTCCTTCCATGAATCCTAATGAGAACATTCCCATTTAAATAATTCCACTGGTTCTGTTTACATTTAGTTCTTTTGGAGGTTGTTTGGTTTTAATTTTAAAATCTTAAGACTTCAGTTATCCTGGCAGAAAATATACTATGAAGTATAATAATTATATATTAAAAAGTATACTATAATAAAGGACTATCTTTTTTGTCTCCACAAGCAAAGAAATGATCATATGATTTGCTGTTCCTAAAGCAGTTCTTTAGAAAACAGGGTGTTGTTTGAATTGAATGGGAGGGAAGCTTCTATGTGTATATGGTAAAATTAAAGTAACCATTAGAAAATGTATAGCAACATTGTTAACAGTTGTAGCGCAAGTCATGAGAACTGGAATCCTAAAACAGAATAAACGTGAGGGGTAAAATAATGAGCACATTTAGGCAGTCCTTGGCGTTCTGTCTGTTGCATGTAAATGGATTGCTGTCTCTTGTGCCTGCAGGAACACTTTTCCAGTCTGGAGACAAAGAAGAGGTAGAGATCCGTGGCTGTTCTATTTGGTGCTGTGCACTGATTTGTAAGCACCTGCAGGAGCTCTATCAGAAGAAGGGTCAGGACATGCAAGGAAAGATCAATGCGGTTTTACTCGATTATTATCTTTGGGACTATGCCAGGGATCACAGGGAAGAGATGAAAGATATCCCGTTCCACCGAGTACGGTGTATATATTACTAAGTCCAGTCTGATAGCTGTTGTATTGTTGCCTTATCTTTTGAACTGCAGTTTTGCTTTTCATATGGTGGTTTGTCATGCACTAATTTGGAACTATTAAATCAAATGCTCCTTTTCTGGTGGTGTATTAAAAATGTGCCTTTGTTTTTTCCATTGTTTTGTTACCTTTTCTTTTAATCTTCTGCTTGCCCTGACTGGGTGTAAACTTTGCAGGCAACCGCATGTTAAGGCAGGGTTTGTTACTCCTGCTTCAAGCTTTGTGTTGGTGTACATGGCCCCCTGTGCCCACAGCCAGGTGTCTGTGCAGACCCTGTGGTGTACCTTGCTTCCCGGCCCCTCCCTGTGCCTGCCAGTCCCCTCTCACACCTGCACAGAGGTGGCAGGTGCTTGGCACATGCTTTACTGCTCAGAGATGAAAGTGGAACCCGTCCATTTGTTCAATAAACAGTGCGGTGACAGACGTACCATGGGGTCTATCTGTGTTTTTACTGCTAGGGGTGAGATGGGGGGGCTCAGCCCATGTGGAGAGGGAGGTGGGAAGGGAGGGGAGAAATCACAGAATCGTGTAGGTTGGAAAAGATCTCTGAGATCATCGAGTCCAACCTGAACGCCACTTTGTCCACTAGACCATGGCACTGAGTGAGCACCATGTCCAGCCTTTCCTTAAACACCTCCAAGGACTGTGACTCCACCACCTCCCTCGGCAGCATGTTCCAATATTTAATCACCCTTTCTGTGAAGAATTTTTTCCTGATGTCCAGCCTGAACATTCCCTATCACAGCTTGAGGCTATTTCCTTTTGTACGGGCACCTGTTGAGAGGCTGAACGCCATCTTGCTACACCCTCCTTCCAGGCAGTTGTAGAGAACAGTGAGGTCCCCCTGAACCTGCTCCAGGCTGAACACCCCCAGCTCTCTCAGCCGCTTCTAACAAGACTTGTGCTCCAGACTCTTCCCCAGCTCCGTTGCGTTCTCTGGACACGCTCCAGNCAGGGCACGGCGGGCTCCACGGGCCCGAGCCGCTGCCGACACCCACACGTGATACGGATCCCGGCTGCTCCTCAGGTTTGGAGACGTTGCAAACACGGAAAATATGCTGGGCCGCCCTCGCAATATCCCTGCAAGCGAAAAGGTTGCCAGTATGTTTGCCTCTGCCTTATGGCAGCCGCGGGCGCTGACACCGAAGTATCTCTCTAGCTTTGGCATACTGGGAATATTTCATGTTCCCACGTTCCTTTCTAAAACAGATTCTTAGGGATTCCCTCCTGGGACATGGTTTGTAATTGTTTATTTGTTTGTTTATTCATATAACTTTAAAAAGAGAGTAGGAAATGTTGGCACTTAAGAGCAGCACTTGCTGGAGGATAAAAAAATAATGCACCCAGGTAACTAAACTCAGTTGTCAACCAAAATGTGTTTCTAATCTGTAGTTAGTATGTTTATGTATCTGTTTCTGATTGCCATGTCCCTTATGATACCAGTCTTGACTCATTCCCATGCTTTGCTTCCTTGTTCTTATGCTCAGTCATTAAAATGGGGCTTTGCTTTTTTCAAACTTCTGATGGTTTCTCACTTGTGGTCCTCAAACTAAAAGGAATAAAATGAAATGCAAAAGCTCTTTTCTTTGCAGCTGCAAGACAACACTGTTAGTTTTCAACAAACTTGAATTTTGGGGGCTTAGCTGATTTCTGCCAGTTCAGCAATACAGCTTTCTTGAAGGCAATGTGTTTGAGAGCAGAAAGTTCAGCAAACTTTACCTTGCATGACAAAGATTCTCAGAATTAGCAACAATAATAGAAAAGATGTGTGTGGGATCCCATGCAGGTTGTTGAATTCTAGTGAAAAACAGCTATGAAGAAAGGCAATTCCTTAATATTTACAAATGTGCTACTGTGCAATGCTTATGCTGTAAGAATGAATATGCACCAAGCAGTACAAGGAACCATGTATGCTAAAATTATAATTACTATAAAAAAGTTACAAAGGTGCTTAAAGTTTCAGATCAAAATCAGAGGAATGCTTTACATGTAGGAACTAAATACATTTAAAAGCACACTTCTTCGTGCTTGTTGAGTTAGAAGTGTTTGGTAGTGGAAGACAGTATTGAAACATGTATGTACATAGAACTTTTGGAGAAAAAGGTTTTGGTTGACTGATTTGCGTTGCCTATGCAATATGAATGCAGGATCAGGAAAATGAGAGGATCCATTGTAAGCCTTTGCTTTATCAACACTGTTTAATAACAAGCTCCTACGATTTTGTTGCTTTGTATGACTGTGTTATATTCAAATAGGAAATCAGGCAACTTTCAGACTTAAGTCTTCTAGCTTGGAAATTAATAGATGTAAAATTAATTTATTAATTGATTAAACAGTTATTAATAGTGCTGCACTTATATCAGGTACTTTTCAAGATTGTAATGGTGCTTATATGTTCCTTAGGAAACCTCAACTTTCCACTTCAGGAGATTCACTGTTTTGTATTATATAACATGGAAAACTTTTTCTTAGTTGCAGACAACCGTGAATGAGGTGAACAGAGCAGTGGTAACAGATTTCTTCTTGACTGTGTGAATACTGAGTGGGAAGCACAGGGGTGGAGTCTGGAATGGAGGAGATCCCAGTTAAAGTCGCAGTCCGAGTCAGACCTCTGCTTTCCAAAGAAATACTTCATAACCACCAAGTGTGTGTCAGATTAGTCCCAAATGCTAAACAGGTTATCATTGGAAAGGACCATGTCTTCACTTTTGATTTTGTATTTGGCAAAAACTCAACCCAAGAAGAAGTTTATGCTGTTTGCATTAAGCCTCTTCTAGTGTCTCTGACTGAAGGATACAATGCTACAGTGTTTGCGTATGGACAGACTGGTTCTGGGAAGACTTATACCATTGGCGGTGACCACATTGGTAGGTTACAAAATGGTTTTTGGTTTGGGGAGTTTTTTAATTGGTAAAGAATGTATTTGTGCAAGTTAAATATTTATTACATAGCAGATGATGCTGCAGAATTTTAAGGACCAAGGAAAAAACCTGTAGTAAAAAAACAAAGCTTCCAAAATTTATGTGATCATGAAAGTTCTAAAAACTTCTCCATAAATTAGAGAGTCTCCAAAAATACCTAAGAAAAAAACCAATTTATTAAGTGTTCTTTCACATTCCACATTTTAACATGCAACTTAAATTAGAACTTTTTTCTGAAATGTAGTGGTTTTGAAGACTTTTGCTATGTTTATCTTATCTTGAAAATGTCTGCAATAGGAACTTAATTGTTTGGTTGCTCACTCTGTGTTGGGTTTGTTTGTTTGGGGTTTTTTGAGAGAAATTTCTGTGATGTCAAAGAAATTCATGATTTAATTCTTCCCAATGGATATAAATAGAGTATTATAAAGATCTTGGTGGAGTCTTCCTTTTATTTAGAATCATAGCATCACAGAATTGTTTAGGTTGGAAAAGACCTGAGATCATAAAGTCCAACCATTAACCAAATATTTTCAGGTCCACAACTAAACCTGTTTCATTGGTTGACCACCGGTGAAGAAATTGTTCTTAATATCCAACCTAAGCCTCCCCAGGTGCAGCCTGAGGTCATTTCCTCTTGTCCTGTCACTTTTGTACCTGCGAGGAGACTGACCCCCACCTGGTTACACCCTCCTGTCAGGGAGTTGTAGAGAGCAGTAAGGTTTCTCCTGAGCCTCCTTTCCTCCAGGCTAGACACCCCCAGCTCCCTCAGCTGCTCCTCACAGGACTTGGGCTCCAGACCCTTCACCAGCCTTGTTGCCTTTCTCTGGACATGCTCCAGCCCCTCAATGTCCTTCTTACAGTGAGGGGCCCAGAACTGAGCACAGCATTCGAGGTGTGGCCTCGGCAGTGCTGAGTACAGGGGGACACTCCCTGCCCTGGTCCTGCTGGCCACACTATTGCTGATGCAGGCCAGGATGCAAGTGGCCTTCTTGGTCACTTGGGCACACACCGGCTCATGTTCAGCTGCTGTCAATCAGCACCCCCCGGTCTTTTCTGGCTGAGCAGCTTTCCAACCACTCTGCTCCCCACGCAGCCTGTAAGTGCTTAAGGGGACTGTTGTGACTCAAGGGCAGGACCTCGCACTTAGCTTTGTTTACCCTCATACCACTGGCCTCTTCTGCTTATTGTTGTAGCTTCACTTCTGTTCCCTTCACCGGTAGTTATTTAATGTTCCTGTAAGTAGCATTGCTAGCTAAATTGTTTTGATAGTGGATGTCACACTCTAAGGCTGATCATAGCTCTGCAATTATAACTTTTTAGTTTAATGAATATAGTTACTAAATTATTAGTTAGGTATGAACAACCCTTTAGTTTTCTGGTAAAAAAGATTCTTGTTATCATCTCATAGGCAAACAGCTTCCAGAGTCTTGGATAAATAATACAGATTATTATTGGAAGCATTGTCCTGCCCTGAATATTTTTTTAAAAAGTAGAGTTTAGCACTAGTGTTCCATGTCTACTTTGAAAAAATAGGAAATTACTGTTAATGTTGGTCATAAATCTCGTCTCACCAAGTTACTGATGATTTTGCTTTATGTAAGTAGAACTCATAGTTTTTCAAACCCTTGAGATGTCATTGCTAACTAATGAGTAGGGATAAATAAAAAATCTGTACTCTGAGGAGTATAGTTTTAAAGCAGACTCCATATTTTTAATAACTTTCATGACTATAACATTATGTAAATTAGAACTTAAATTTGAATCCTAGTACTGGATGCAAACAAAAATTCTAACACACACACGCGAAAAAATTCCTTGTGAACAATGAGCTCTTCAAATTCCTTAGTATCTTGCGTACCAAGTATCACAGACTTCTCTCAGTTTTCAGTCTTTGTAATTTATGTGACAGAATGACTTCAAGTCTATGTGACATTTGTGCTTGTATTTTAGCATCAGTTGCAGTGGATGAAAGGGGCATAATCCCACGGGCTATTCAGGAATTATTTCAGCATATTTCTGAACACCATAATATTAACTTCCGTGTGAAGGTATCCTATATAGAGGTTTACAAGGAAGAACTTCGAGATTTGTTGGATTTGGAGACCTCTGTAAAAGAACTACATATCCGAGAAGATGAGAAGGGAAATACAGGTAGGATTTCAGCTCTAAAATTTGGTGTTTTGGGTTTCAGTTTGTGTCCAAATTATTCTTTTGAAAGAAAGAATAATTCTCTTGAAAAGTGCTTATTTATTACTAATGAATAAAAGGGAAAAAAAATTAAGTTTCAGAATATAAACTCAGTTTAGCTGTTTGGAAGCAGTTTGGGGGTTAGATGCCTGCAAGCAATATAAATGTTCGATTATATGGATGGAAATGGCAACAGATGATAAATACACAATTACTGTTTCTGCAAATTCCATCTAGAAACAAAATAGTGTGTGATTATTCACTTGAATACATATTTCAAGATTAAACCATTGCTTCTCCCTTCGAAATTACAGTTGTTAGGTCAATTATGTTGTAAATATCTGATCCCCTTTTACAATGAAATGAGTGGAAGAGACCACTTCATTAAGAGGAGGGGGAGTAGATACTTTTGGAGGCTTCTAGATTAACACTTACCCTATAGGTATCCTGTTCACCTCATGACAATGCTAGAAGAACCCACATTGAAGATATTTTATTCTGGAAGTATATAATCTGTTTTAGGTTTGGCTTTTTTTTCCCCTTGTATTCTAATTGTTCTATTTACTCCAGTTTTATTACACTATTGTGTTGAGCTGTCATGGGTTTTTTGTCTGTAGCTGGGAGAAGGCACTAGTTTAGCACAAATCTTACAGACAATATCATTGCTTCAAAAGGATCCCACAATATATTTTAAATTATTTCTTTTCTTCAGTACAGGTAGAGTCAGCTTCAGTAAATTGTGCTAGGATGTTTTCCATCTTTCATTAAAAGAAAAATATGATAAAAAATATGATTAGTAAGAGTACTTGGTAAAAGTACACTTACACTTTATTGGATTACTATCAGATACCTGTCCCAACTATCTGCACTATTCAGAAGAGAAATTCCGTTCTTAGTACAGGCTGGGAATAATTTTTACTAAAGTTTCATGGTTTTTAGTATTTTTTTTTAACTGGCAAAATATCCTTTGAGCTGACCTTGCTTATGCTTTTTCTAGCTAGCACTAGACTGTAAATTGCGTAAGATAATGTGCAGTGTGCAATGTGTAAATGAATTGTGTCTGGTGTCTAAGATATTGTTTCAATTGTTATGACATAATACACCCACATATTAAATATCTGCAGGTTTCAGATGTATTGTACCTCATGCTTTTCACATACTGTATCTTCTATTTCTATAGCTATAAACTATGACCTCATAATAATGCAGGCTTGTATGTTTCTCTAATATGTGTTTATAGTTATTGCTGTAAACTTGTGCTGGAGTTTAGAATTAATTAAATTATTCTTACTTTCACCTGGTTTGGTGTTTGAAGTGATTGTCGGTGCTAAGGAATTCCAAGTGGAATGTGCAGATGAAGTGATAAGCCTGCTGGAAAGTGGCAATGCAGCTCGTCACAGAGGCACAACACAGATGAATGAGCACTCTAGTCGATCTCATGCCATTTTTACCATCAGTATTTGTCAGAAGCAGTCTGCAGAGTATCAGAATATAATTGATGCTGCACAGGATTCGATCGCTTCAAAGTTTCATTTTGTGGATTTGGCAGGATCAGAGAGGGTAGCAAAGACTGGAAATACTGGTGAACGCTTCAAAGAATCAATTCAGATCAATAGTGGTCTCTTGGCCTTGGGAAATGTCATCAGTGCCCTTGGAGACCCAAAAAGAAAAAGTGTACATATTCCATACAGGGATGCTAAAATCACTCGTATTCTGAAAGACTCCCTTGGAGGAAATGCCAAGACTGTTATGATAACGTGTATAAGTCCATCCTCACTGGACTTTGATGAATCTTTAAATTCCCTCAAATATGCCAACAGAGCAAAAAACATTAGAAATAAACCAGTAGTAAATTACAACCCAGAAAAAGACCGTATTGATGAAATGGAACTTGAAATCAGATTGCTTCGGGAAGCTTTGCAGAACCAGCAGGTCAGTAATCAGCATTTACATGACTTAAATGAAGAAAAAGCCCGTATCAGTTCACTTGAGGAGCAGCTCACCCGCCTTCAGGTTCAATATTTCAGTTACAGAAATTGTGTAGATGAAGCCTTCCCCTTTCTGGTTGATTTGNGTTGATTTGAATGATGATGTTAGCTTAAGAAGAAGTCAGCGGGACAGGTTGCAGAGCTGGATCACTATGGTACAGAAAGTAAGGAAGGAAGCTCTCACCATCCAGGAAACTGACACTGGGACTGAGACCAGCCCAAACCCACATCACGTCACAATTCTTCAGCTGAAGAGGGAACTAAAGAAATGCCAGGTATTTAATTATAAGCTATTTATTTAAAAGTCTAAATGAAAAAGCAATCTGCCAAAATTTGAACTCCATTTTGACAGATGGATAAAACTGTCACCTGTACTTAATTTGACAATTAATATACATTTTTGTATAATTTCATTTGGCTAATCTCTGGGACATAGGTTTATTTTAATGGATGTTTGAATACACAATCAGTGACAACAGAGATAAGTGAAGTAATATTATATTTTCTCTAGTCAGTTTCAAGATGACTCTTGGGGCTGAGCTGTTTTATCTGTTAGGTTTTTGGTTTTAGCTATGCTAGTGTGGTAGGTCTGGCTGGGATGGAGTTAGTTTTCTGTATAGCATCTCTGAGGATGCTGTGTTTTAGATTTGTTATCAATACAATGATAACAACACAGTAATGTTTTTGCTCTTGCTGAACCATGTTTTGTACAGTGACAGGCCTTCTTTTTTTCTGCCTCTGCCCCCCAGTAAATAGATTGGAGGGTGTATGAATAGTTGGAGACACAAACATGCAACAAAGCAGGTGACCTGAACTAATCAAAGAGAGATTTCATACCATATAATGTGATGCTCATCAATAAAAAAGGAGAGGAGGAGGTTTAGGGAGAATAGCTGTATTTTGCCCAGAACTGGTTGAGCATTAGTCAGCCTTGGGAGGTGGTGGGTAATAGCCTTTCCATCATCTGTTTCTTTTCTTTTCTTTCTCTTTTCCACTTCATCATCACTTACTGATCAGTTTCTATCTTGACCCACAAATTTTCTTGCTTTCACTTTCCCTTTGCTCTTCCTCTGTCCTCCTAGGAGTTGGGGGTAGGGGAAAGTGAAAGGATAGCTCTGTGTGCTTAGCACCCTACTGGGGTAACACACAACAGTCTATTATGGAACCCAACGTGTGGCTCAAGGCCTTCAAGATAATAACAGATTTGATTAGAGTGTGCTAGATTAAGCTTGTAGCTCTTAATACTGGTTTAGTTAAGTAGTTGAATGACTGTTGCAGGTCATGAAGCTGCATATTTGCTTTAGCCACTGATTTGTGTGTGTCCTTAAATATTCAGATGCTTGATTCCTTTCTAGCTGTACAACAGGCTCCAAGAACCATTAATGACTATTTTCAGATAGTCATTAAAATGCATTTTTGCTGTTTTGTTTGTTGTTTATCACTTTGTTTTCCTTTGGGAGAGCTATGACAAAACCACTGTCTATCAGCCCAGTCTGGTACTTGGGTCTTACATTGTGGATGTCCCAGTACTCCAAGAACCACCTCATGGATAAAACCAGCAACTATACTTTTCCCCTCTTCTTCTCTGAGAGACATTTTGTGGAGAGTGGGGAAAAAGTGGCACCTATCTCTTCCTCTCCTCCAAGACAGTTTTTTGTAGCCTTGGTATAGTGGCTTCAGAGTTCCTTCAGTATACTTATGTAATCAGACTGCTCATACTGATGTGTTGTGATCCTGACTTTGATTGTCGTTCATAAGGTTAAACAGCTATTTCGAGTTGTCACACAGGAACATGCTTTGAGGTGACTGATCCCTGGGGTGTCAGTATGTATGGGAGGACTTGGGCAGAAGCACAGGGCCATTGTTGCCTCTGACAGCTTGTGAGTTCATGTCTGAAGAGTCTCATTAACCTGTCAAACAAGTACATCATTTGAAGGAGCGAAGGTGAAACACAGTAACTTCTATAGCTGTGTTGGATCTGCCCCGTGCCTATAAAGTCAGCATCCACTGCCCTTAGAAATGCAAGAGGTTCTGGTCTAAAAGCCCACAAACAGGCTTGTGGTGGTCTGAGACTGAGAAGGTCTCTTGGTCTGAGGCCACACAGACACTAAATCAGAGACTGAACCTTTAACTGCAATAGTTGATCTTGTAGAAAAGAAGAAACAGTGGAAGCAGATATCAAGTTAATAAGAGAAGAAGCAGCTCCTGCTCAGCAGAGGAGAGAGGAAGAGTCAGAACAGGCAGCCTGTTCTGCAGCAGAATAGGAAAGGAAAGAGACAGAAATCATAAGAGGTTGTACTAGTTTGAAAGCAAACTAGTGAGAGACTCCAAGTCAGAGTCAATACAATACAATTTAATAGGAAAAATAAAATAAATGCAATAGTACAAAAAAGCCAGCCCACTGACAGAGTCAGAATAAAACCTGACCCCCTGACGGTCACGGTGTTGGTAGCAGTCCGATTAAATGGTGGCTGCAGTCTTCCTGGAGTGACGGTTCTGTTGAAGCAATGATTCTGTAGAAGGGTCTGGTCTTGCTCTGAAGGTCCAACGGTGGTGTAGAAGGGTCTGGCCTTCCTCTGGGAATCCAGTGGAAAAGGCTGTGGTGTTCCAAACCTCTGAGTATAAACAGATGGGAAGAGCTCAGTTCCTCCCCCTGAGCGGAGCATCTCACAATGGGATGGTGAGTCATGAGACAAGGCCTTGGTGGGCCCATTAACAGGAGATGGTCTGGAGGGAGGAGGCAGGGAACACTGCTACACCTGGTTTCAGCAGCTCATGAAGATGGTAATAAAATACACTGCAACCCAAGACAGAGGTGGAAGCTACCTGGTCCCTATCCATGACCTAGCTGCAAGATAATGTGTAAAGATTTTGCCAGATCACCTAATTGCTACTTGGTTGCTCCAAAGCTGGAATACTGGGGCTAACAGTCTGGAACTAGACAGTAGGGAAACACATCAGCTGGGATCCTTTGCTAGGGTTTGTGGAATCGACAGAGGGATTGGAAGAGCGTCAGCCACCTCCAAGCTCCAGAGGTAACTCCTATTGAGCACAAAGACAAAGTACTCTCTTAGGAAAGATACTGTCACCCAGTGAGGGATGTGGACTGCCACAGTGGAACATATTTAATGTTTGAGGGAATTAGAGGTGGTGGAGGTGGTCTGCAGTGGTATGAACAATAATCAGGCCTCGAGACAATAATCAGGCCTCGAAAGATCCAAACAATATACAGTGCACATGATCTGAGTGGCAGAAGTCTGTACAGAGCACATAGACATCGCATGACAGCAACCTAGTAAGGCTGAATTAGGCTGACTGTGTGGCACCAACTTTGTACAGACCAATTTGCCAGTCTTAGTGATTTACTCAAAAGCTCTATTCCCTCTCCCTGCTGTGAGCCTGCATCTCAGCTGTGGAAAGACTCTTACACAAGGTCTAGCAACTCAAAAGATAATGTAGATAATGTCTGTACCTCCTTGCTTGGCCAGGCCAGCATATTGGCTACCATGAGTAGGAATTTCCTCTGCTTAAGAGAAAGGGAACCATGGGCCCATGACACATGCCACCCTGCAGTTCTGTCTGCACAACTGTGAAAAGGATACGAGAAGTTGGGCAGTGCATCTATTTTGTTCCTAGAACTCTGTACATGAATAGGGGGGAAAAGCAGTGGTTAAAAAGGGTCTTCAAGGAAGATTACTGTTCCGGTTGCTGTCACCTAATTCCTGAGATGCAGCAGACCCTTTCATCATTCTGATACTGATTGAATGGACTTATGTCCCTGTGGATTTTAACCCCATGCTTCTACCATGTGTTACAATCTCCTCTAACCACAGAGGACGAAAGAACTCTCTGTGAATAAAATGGAAAGAACTCTGAGGTTTGATTATTCCCTGAAACGAGATTAAAACCAAATGAGGTAATATGTTGATACCAAAAGATTGGTATATTTTATTTAACAGTAAAAGAGTCAAAGAGAAAGAAGGAAGGAAGGAAGGAAGGAAGGAAAGGAAGGAAGGAAGGAAGGAAGGAAGGAAGGAGGAGGTGGGGGAACAGGAAGAGTGACTGAGACAGAGTAAATAGAAACATACCACCCCTCCATGGATNGGAAGGAAGGAAGGAAGGAGGAGGAGGGGGAACAGGAAGAGTGACTGAGACAGAGGAAATAGAAACATACCACCCCTCCATGGATCTTAATGATTTCTCATTGATCCACGCCATCTGGTCTTCTTGGTGGTGAGGGTCTCCTGCCAAAAGCATAGAATCCAATGGATTAATATACATTTGGGCCAGGTGGGAATGCCCAGGTGCCTCTCCTGAGGGTGGGCCAGGTTTGACACTGTCCCTTGCAAGACTTTGTGTCAGTTGCATCATTTTACATCATGTTCAGTCCTCTGGTGTAGGGTCTGGAGAATCCTTCGGGGGGGCCTTTGATAGACTTTGACACTCCCTCAGTTGCCACTCATGTGAATGTCTCATAGATGTGGCTTTCCTGGGGTGGGGCCCCTGCAGCTGAGCCAGTCTGTGCAGCGGAGGATGAGAAAGAGGTATCTTTGACCAGAGGTTTTCACATGCACCCAAAACCCTCCTCCTCCCCTCTTTGGTGAGGGAAGAGTCTGTGCAAACCGACTGGCAACAGGTAAGCCTGGAGCTATGGCCTCCACCCCGAAGCTGCTGGGCTTGGCTCTTCTGCGAATGCTCTCGCAGCCTTACCCATTACTTCCCAGGCCTGAGATGCTTTGAACAATAGTGTCACTTTTCTTATCTCGAATAGCCTTAGTCAGTTTAACTCACAGTTCAGGGTTTCAGTCAGGAGCCCAAAGTGTGGGCTTTGGTGGTGCAGTTTTGTTGTACAGTTTTGCCATAACAGGCAAAAATCTTTATGACAATGTTTAAGCCATGAGTGGTAACATTTCAGTCTCTGACACCATAGAAGGACTGTGCTGGTCTGTTGTAGGATCGTACAACAATTCTTGTAGCATAGCATGGGCTCTTGTCCTGAGTGATCACTGTAACCAGACAGAACACACATCTTCGACTAAACTCAGTAGACATTTTATGGGTATTTTACAGGAGTGGCCTATAGACTAAAGGAATGATATCTGTGCATAAGTTGTTATAAAGGATTTGGCTTTCGTAGGCCAGTTATAGAGATAAGTTCCTGTTAATGCAATATGAAGTTGAAATGGTTATAAGTTGGTAACGCGCTTGGGTGTACTGGATGCGATGCGCGATTTTGGTCACTGGGAGGCGGTATGACAGGAACCCCACGGATTCAGGAGAGGAGCCTTCCAGAAGTATTGTATCAGGAGTGGAGCCTGCACCCCGAACCGTAACTGGACAGTGAACTACCAATGAGATGGACCCCCCTGAGAACGAGTGGTCAGGAATGCTTCTCGTTATAGGCCAATCAGAGCGCTGGAAATGGACCAATTGGAAGCCTGAACAGCGAGCATCCTGACTGGTGCATTCTGATCCCCTCCACGGTTATAAAGAACCCCTCCGATGGGGGACAGGGTGCCTTCCGGGGGTGTCGAAGCGGGGAGGACCTAGCATAGTGCGCGCAAGGGGTTTTTTTGTATCTCTGGCTTGCTGTGCGGGACTGGATTTTTCCAGGGTTTCTGTCTGCAGTTGTTACTTTATATCAAACAAGTAAACCTTTTTCAGAAGCTTCTGGCCTCGCTCATAACAAAGTCAAAGGATGAGAAGGGAAGGAAGAATGGTTAATAAGGTTGCATGGGATAGCAGTGGGCTTGAGCATGACATAAATGGTGTGGGACATGGAGTGGAGATTGTACTAAGTTAGACTGGGATAGAATTAATTTTCTTCACAAATGCTTGCAGGTTGCCATGTTTTACATTTCTGACCAGTACAATGCTGATAAAACACCAGTGTTTTAGGTCTTGCTGAAGAGTGTTTGCACAGCATCAAGGGACCAACTCCCTTTGTCTGTGACACCAGTAAATAGATAGGGAGGTGCACCCAGAGGCAGGGGGAGCACAACCAGGCAGATGACCCAAGTCAACCAAAGAGGTATTTCACACCATACGACATGCTCAGAGATTGAAAAGGGGAGGAGGGGGATTTAGTTATGTTAGCTGTCTTTTTGCTCAAGAGCTAATGGGCATCAGTCTACCCTTTGGAGGCAGTGAGTGATTGGTTTTGCATTAATTAACTACCTTTGCCTTACTCGTGTTGTTTTCTCTGTTCTTGCACTTCATCTTTACTTACTGAACAATTTCTGTCTTGACCCACAAGTTTTCTTTCTTTTACTCTTCCTTGGGGTTGGGGGCTTGGAAGTGAGGGAATAGCTATGTGTGCTTAGTTCCGTACACAGGGAAACCCTCAGGAGTTGTCCTGTGATCTCAGAAATTGTTTTGAGTCCTGCAAATATATTGCTCTGTCAGAAGCATTACAGATATAATTATAATACAGATAATTTTCAAAGATATCAATGAACTTACAGATAACCCAGGGACTTAGTTTTGTAACTTCTGTCTATTATCTAATAGTATGTATGTAATATGCTAGTCCGTCTAATATTACAAAGTTACACATGTGTCTCATCTCTTATCTCTTAGTAATTTCCTAAGCTCTATTTCTTCAGCTATGGTCTCACAAAACCTCCTGTATTTCCTTTCCCATTGCCATGCTTTTAGCTAACTGAGTTTCTAAACTATTTGCAGATTTCTTTGTCTCATCACTTTGCTAACAATTGCTTTTGTGTTAAATATCAACTTTTACTTTTTGATGACATTATACTTCTTTATGGTTTTCCAAATGAAGTGAGAATTTCAAAACAACATCTGGGAGTCTTAGCATGCAGATAGCCGTGACTAGCTGTTTCCCTCGCAGCAGATAATAGTCCTAAACAATGACCTATGGAGAGAAGAGCTCTCAGCCTTCTGAGAGCATGGTAATGTCTCCTAACAGAACTGACACATGATCAAAAAATAATTCTTTTTGGAAACATCCCCATATACTTTTAGGAAGTACATATATTGGATGTGCTTAGTTAAAATGTTGACTGTGAACATCAAAAATTATTGTACAATGAACAGAATCTCAAAGCAAAATTAATTTTATGACTTGAAGCAACTGTACCCTACTTGGAAACTGAGTGAAGTTCTGATGCCAGATGAACACCTCAGAAAAACTAATTTGAGTTTGTCATGTAGTGGAAGAAGCCGGTGCTCCAACAAATTAGAATCTTGTAACATCAACCCATTTTAGTTTGCAACCAAACTGATAAACCTATAGATTGTTATCAGGCAAGTGCATAAACAAATTTTGTCTTTGTTCTCAATCAATCTAAATTTCAGCTTTTTTTCTTCCTTCTTGATTTTCTTCTGTAGCTTATTTTAAACATCTGTTTCCAGGGTTCAAAACAGTGTAAGAGCTGAGCTTAAACTTACACTTCCCCAGGTGAGTATGCCATCCACAGCCAGGAAGAGATGGTTAGAGAAAGGCTAAAATAAATGACGCAGTACAGACTCTAGACCAGGGTTTGCATGTGGACAGATTTAATAACTAGTAGTAGACCTATTCTTGTCTGTACAAACACATTTCTTTGCTAGCAGCTATTATTGCCTGGATAATGCTGTCTTAGATGATATTAACATAGTGGAATAGTGGATTAGCTGTAGCTAACACCCAAACTCATTCATTTGTCCACCAGCAGGACTCTTGGAGAAAAAAATAGGAAGAACAGGAATGACAAGGTTTATGGATTGATGTAATGTTTCAATATTTTTATTTGGCTTCTGCCAAATAAAGCTTCTGCAGGCTTTCTAGAAGAGTAACAACGTTTGGAAGTCTCCTTCAATCAGTATCAATTCATTCACAAGAATATCTGAAGAAGCATTCTTGTGGTTTCTTTAAAGTGTGGTCCAAGTTGCAGATTGAGGACAGCTGTTCTTATGGTTTTCATTTGAGAAGTGTATTAATCACAAGATGCTGTGATTTTGTGGCTACATGTAACAGCATACTAAACAGAATGATTGAATTTAATGTATACTTCAATAAATTAGGTTTGGTTGTGAGTACATTATTTCCTTTGGAAGAGTGAAACTTGTCAGAACAAAATCAATAGATGAAACAGAAGTGAAGAATTAGCTGCTAGAAACTGCAGATAACCACTTACATAATTTGATATACATACCTTAAGACTTTGCAGTTCTGGTCATGTCTTTTAACAACAAATGAGGTTTTATTTTGATTCATATTCCAGATGTAGGAATAATAATGTCCCTTTCGCCCAGCTGAACTTTTCTTTTATTATCTAGCAGGTACTAGTTATGGATGAAGAACTATTTAGCCAGAAGAATCATGAAGTGCAGATATTGCAGAATCAGATAAAGACATTACTACAAGAAAAGGAAGAACAACAGAAATATTTAAAGGAGGCTCAAGAAACACAAAGATTACAGGTATTTTTCCTCTGGTACACATTTATCTGTATTGAAGCATCCTTCTACCATGTGAATGCATTAAACAAGTACCTCAGAATTTTTTTTACTTAACTACCAGTCAATATTAGGGAAATTTTGTTTGATTTAGAGCTGCATCACTGAATGAGTTGGGTTCATCCAGTGCATGAATCACAGTAATGTGATTCGTGAAGCCTATATATGAGCCTAGCTGTGCCACAAGCCTCCTGTATAACTTGAAGTGAACCACACATGTTCTCTGTGCTTCCTGAAGCGTAACACACAACCCTCTCCCCAGATTTGTATCATTGTTAAGGAGTTTCAGGACAGTTAATAGATTAGGATTTGAAAGACTTTGAAAGATTCTTTAGAAACTGAAAAAGAGTATAAAGAGCCTATAGAATGCTTTACTTGAAAAGTTTTATAGAAACTTACTTTGTTACAGCTTTATTAAGACTTAGAGTATTGTCCCCTTTTGACCTTATAAGACAGAATTCCATCCTAAATTTCTGATCATTTACCATTAGAGAAAACTGAGTGACACAGTTGAAAGTGAGGCAGTGACAGAGGCTGATTGCCTCTTTCCTTCTGTAAATCTTGAGCTTGCTGATGAAATTAGGTGACTAGTATGTGCATAGTATTTCAAGGTTGAGAAGACTGCAAATAGAATAGTTAGCATTCTCCTGGTGTTGCCTGACATGTGGATGACAGATAAATTATTATATGAATTTTTAAAAGAGAAAAGCATAAACATGGATAGCTAGTGCTCTTCTCCTTATTATACTTTTTCTCCTTTTTCCTCTTCTTTGCTGATGGCTTGGGGAGAGTCAGTGCATGAAAGGTAAGTAAACTAGTCATGATCTTTTTCTTTCCTCTGTCACTTTCTTTCTTTTCTGTCACTTCTGGCTAGATTTTTTTTTTTTTAGCCTGTACACCACAGTGTCAGCTTACACTGTGATAATGCTTATATAAATTCTGGAGGATACAAGGTAGCTGTCACAGTGTAGATAGAAGGTTATTTCAGTATCTCAGACAGGAGCAAAGCTTGAGAGCTTTCAGGCACCCTTTTGGCATTTAGTTCGCTAAACTGCCACTTCTATTTAATAACATATGTAGGTAGAATAATGAAAAGCAAGTGCTTCTGTCAAATATTTTACATTGTATTCACAGGCATATGTCATTTAATGATATATGGTAGAATAAGGACTTTAAGAGTAGCAGGTATGAGGTAGGAGGTAAAAATATTTATACACCTATGTATTTATGCTATGGGTGTTACACTGTGGAGTTGTATGTACAATTGTATCAGGGACAAATAGCTTCAAGGTGGATCAATTGGCTGTTACTTCTTCCAAAATTATAACAAATATGATATTAATACATATATTCTGTTTTCTGTGACATAGGAATAATATGTATTGTATTCCAACACAATCTCAACTTGTAAGGCAATGTATGTTTGTGTTTGGAAGGAAATTTCAATCTAAGGCAACAACATAAAGAATGAATAAAAATGTGTTACTCAAAGTAGAAGAATGCAGAATGTATCAGGAGCTATTCAACTTCCCTGTTGTTGCTAGGCCAGATTTGATTCAAAAGGAATCAAAAACAATAGAGAGTTGAAAATGCTTCTAATCTCGGCCTTATGGATGAATCAGTTTAGGAAACATACATACTTTTGAACAATGTATGGAGAATGCTATAGGAGAAGCTGATAAGGTCTCCAAATTAGCATTATCAACAAAGCTGAGGCTGGGTGGAAGCAAAAGCAGGAAGTGATCCTGGGATCATGTCCATGTTTATGTTTACTGTTCGAAGAGGAAGAGGAAGCCCATATACATGTTTCATTAATAAGACTCAGACCATAAGTTTAATTTGAAAATGTTTGTTTAATTCCCATTTTATTTCTCCATAAACACACATATAAAGCAAGCATGAGCTCCTAATGATGTCATCCACTTCTCACTACATGCCTAGATAGGCTAATGCAACTGAACTGGGTTTCCTGGTTTGAAAGTAAACCAGTGGAAAAAATGAACCCACACAACTACCTTGAGAGAGATTTCAGGTCAGAGTTACAATTTAATAGAAAGATTACAATAAATGCAATGATACACTTTAAAACTGGCTTAGACCCATAAAGTCAGACTACAGCCTGGCACCGTGTTAGCCAAGGTGGTGGTGGCAATCCTACCAAGTGGTGATTGCAGTCCTGTTGAAGTGATGGTTGCAGTCGAGAGCGGTGGTCTTGTGGAAGTTCTGGTTCTCCTCTGGATCCCTCCAGGGGTGATGGGGGTCCCAAGTCCCCCTTATATATGGTCAGGTTCAGGGGCAAATACTCAGCACCTCCCCCAGGGCAGGCAGTTTCACAATGGGAATGATGTAATCCTGTGAGTCATAGAATATTTTTGGGAATCCTTGATTGTAAGTAGTTACAGATGCCCATTATGGTGGTGCTGTTGAGCCATTATGGCCCATTGGCAGGGATGGCCCCCTAAGGATGAGTGGGAAGGTGCTGGTGCTTCCCTAGAGGGAGTTATCACTGCAGAGCCACTAGTGAAGAAAAAGAAACACCCCTCCTCGCTGCTGTTTACCTCTTCTCCCTTATGCCACTCAACACCCAGCTTGTAGCCTGAGATGTCAAATGGGCACCTACTGCAAATGACCCACCATTAACAGTTTGTCAGAATGGCATAGAGGGCAGCAGAATACTCAGTTTGGTTACACCGAACATTGACACTCCTTCTGTAACCCAGGACACTGGGACAGGTCTTTCTGAAAAAAAATGTGTCTAAACTTTACTGGATTGGAGAGTGGTGGGGCTGAGACTGATGATATGTCATAGAATTCTCAGTTTGCCACAGAATTTCCCTGTTTTCTGCTGAATAACTTAGTGTCAGTGGTTGATTTACAAGATTTTTGACCTTTGTGAGGAATTAGAAGTGGTGAATATGATATAGAGCTCAGTTTTGCTTTTGCTTTGTTTTTTTCCCATGAGACTGAGAAAATGGTGGAACAGCAAATGCTCATTGATCAGTTAAAATTGAAATTGGAGAAGTTTACAGATGTGAAAGCTTTAGATTCCTCGAGTGCATATAAAGATGGGCCAGCTGCCGTGGCATTTGCTAGGAGGCCCTACAGTGTCCCACTCACAAAAAACCTGCTACGCCCCCTTCACTTGCCTTCAGGGACAGAGACCCAAAAGGTAAGGTCTACCCAAATTTTCCTCCTTCTACTTTGTAATTATTATAGGCCAATGATTAGACATGACATGATAACGTATGGTGGCTTTCTCAGATGCTGCTCCTTAATTTTCCACTGAAGACTCTGAAAAATTAGTTTTGTAACATTTGTTATGCCACAATTATCCAAAATATTTAGGCTTAAAATTCTCACCTACGAGTGCTGTGGCTCTCATGTCTTCACCCGCCCAGCTGGTTTCCTGGAGGTTTTGAGGGTTCAAGTATGAAACATTATAAAAAATGAATTATTGTTCGTACCAATATATTGAGTATGTGGCATAATGAATTGCTAACAATGCCCTCACTGATGTTTGGAATGAGTCCTCTAAGCTCTTGCAAAACCTTTTATTACAAAGGTATTCAGAGTTGTTACAGAAAACCTCTGTAATTTTGCTAACAAGCTCAAGTGGTGAAATATTTTTTAGAATATGAGTAAAGAATGGCTAAACTGTTGCAACGGTTTTTACCCATCACTATTTTTGTTTGCTTTTTGACAGGGGTTTAGCAGCCCCCCTGTCTTGTCCCTGGCCCAGATAATGGCAGAATTCCGTGTTCGCAGACAGATGATACTGAGCAAGATAGAAGATCAAGATAAAGTCCTTCACTGCCACCTCTCTGATCAGGGTGATGAAGACAATATAGGCAGCGAGGAGGAAACCTCATATAAGTAATTTTTTGTTGTTCTTTATTTTTTGTTACAGAAAAATGTATAGCAAAGGTAGTATTACTGCCTAGTCCTCCCATGATATGAGTCCATCTATAATGATACTTACAGTAAACCTGTGGGACCAGCTGGGCATATTGCAAAATAAGCTTAATAAATGTAGGTTTAGCAAAGATTTTTTTGGGGTCAGAATCTACGTTTAAGACTGGGGGTTGGGGGATGGTGTGTGTGGGAGTTTTGTGGATGAGAAAGAAGGTATAAATGCTTTTGTAAGTTTGAGGTTCTTCTCTGTTAACATCATCTACTTTGCTTAAAAAAAAGATGCTTAAAAAAAAAAAATCCCTGTGTATTTGCAGAGTAGCATGTTTATCATTCTTCCACAGGTGTTCCGTAAACCAAATATGGACACAAAATCACAGTTCTCTGTGCTTCCTTCCTGATGTAACTGACATGAAATGCCAAGTAGACAAGTCTGGTTTATCTAATAAATCTGTGCTACAAACTGACACAACCACAGGTATAATGGAAGTTAGAAGAGCAAATCTTACTACAGTGTCAGAATATGCAATAATATCTTTAGCACATGTAATTAGTTTTCCAAGCAAAATATGTGTATTTGTTACAAATATTTTTTTGGTTATAATTCAGTGAAGATTTTCCAATTTCTCTTTTTCTTTCCCTTTCTGAAAC